>CATQJL010000001.1:77574527-78082612 GCA_958299035.1 Cylicocyclus nassatus
AGCAGTGGTATCAACGCAGAGTACTAATGAAATCAGCGTGCGCGAAAACCCTAGTACACGATTTTTCAGATTTTTTGAAAAAAATTTTGTCAAATGGCATATTTCACAATAGGTCCACATGTTAGAAGTTCATACCGTAATCCTACAGTATCGAGCAGTAAACGGTGATTCGCTGCATACTACAAATCTAAGTTGAACCTCGCTCTACAGAATGGTGCCTCAAGCTCGGCGAAAGACTTGAAAGCAAGGGAGTTATTAACGATTAAACAGTGTTCACATTTTTTGGGACACCTGTATATGTTCGAAAGAGGACTCTATGCTCTTCACAGATTCCGCCGTGAATTACTTTGAAAAACTTCGAGAGTTACAAAAGCAGTGGTATCAACGCAGAGTACTGGCATTTTTCGTGCTGGGTCACAAAAAAATTCTGGAAGTATTTTCATTTAATAGAGAAAATTATGCTCATTATAAATGTACCCTTTTCATGAGTCAAAACGAAAAAGATCGAGAGTCAGGAGCAAATAAAGAGAATTTCTTCAGTTTTGCAATTTTTGAGCACGCTAAAAAAAGCCTTAAAAGTCAAAGAAAAGACTAGAAAGTCATGAACATTGGTTTTTTGTAATTTTTTCTTTCTAGCTGAGCAAAAACCGTGCCAATTGAGAGCAATTCGTTTTTCGTGAAAAA
Source organism: Cylicocyclus nassatus (assembly GCA_958299035.1). NCBI lineage: Eukaryota > Metazoa > Nematoda > Chromadorea > Rhabditida > Strongylidae > Cylicocyclus > Cylicocyclus nassatus. The sequence goes on from CATQJL010000001.1 coordinate 77,575,212, forward strand.
CGCAGTCACGAAAATCCGAAAACGAAGAACAAAATTGCTCTTGATTGGCAAGATTTTTGCTCAGCTAGAAAGAGAAAGTCACAAAACTCTTGTTCATGACTTTTTCGTCTTTTCTGTGACGTTTTTAGGCTTTTTTGAACATGCTCAAAAATTGCAAAACCAAAGAAATTTTCTTTATTTGCTCTTGACTCTCAATCTTTTTCGTTTTGACTCATGAAAAGAGTACATTTATAGTGAGCATTTCTCTATTAAATGAAAATACTTCCAGAATTTTTTGTGACCCAGCACGAAAAATGCCAATCTTGACCAATTTTCTTCAACTGCTTGTAACTTCCGAAGTTTTTCAAAGTAATTCACGGCGGAATCTGTGAAGAGCATGGAGTCCTCTTTCGAATATATACAGGTGTCCCAAAAAATGTGAAAACTGTTTAATCGTTAATAACTCCCTTGCTTTCAAGTCTTTCGCCGAGCTTGAGGCACCATTCTGTAGAGCGAGGTTCAACTTAGATTTGTAGTATGCAACGAATCACCGTTTACTGCTCGATACTGTAGGATTACGGTATGAACTTCTAACATGTGGACCTATTGTGAAATATGCCATTTGACAAAATTTTTTTCAAAAAATCTGAAAAATCGTGTACTAGGGTTTTCGCGCACGCTGATTTCATTACACAACTTTTTATAAGTGATTTCAGCTTTTTTTACGGTGTAATCACCTTTCTGACAAATGCTGGGAATTCGGTTATTACGGTTTAACCTGGGATAGCTTTGGAAAGAAACATCACGGTAAAGTGGAAATTTCATATTCGAAATCAGCGTCTCCCATTTCCGTAGCATAAGAATTTTTGGCTTGTTTGGCTTTGTTCCGAGTCAGAATATAGCCTCCAATGGATTAAAATCCTTGTCGAAGTTTGTACCGTAATCCTGCAGTAATGAAGAGAGATGGACGATTCGCTCCATACTGTAAATCTAAGTTAAACCTCGCTCTATAGAATGGTGCATTAAGCTCGGCAAAAGACATGAAGGCAAGAGAGTTATTAACGACCAAACAGTGTTCACATTTTTTTGGGACACCCTGTATAATTTCAATGAGATTTATCGAGCGGCAAGGAAGTTATGATCTTTTGAAAATGATGCGCAACAACCTTCGAACCAACCTAATATATACTCATTTATCAAATCGATGAAGTGTGAGATTTGTATGTTGATGAAGGAAAAAAGAAACCGTGCACAATCTATGACAAGCATGAAAAAGTTGTTGATAGAGTTTCGTTTACTGAGCTAAATAGTAAAGAAATGGAGGTTCGATGCAAATCGAGTTTTGGCTATGATGCTTACAAATCTTTCTTCATTCGCTATGACGATCTTGGGAAACTGAAAATGGTTAACGACTGAATTTCGAGTTGTTCTTTCAATGTGACTGACATCGAGAATATCGATTAGGTTTCTGTTCCGCTCTCTAAACTCCGTAGTATGTAGGGGACGTCCCAAATAATGTAGCAAGCATTTGATCTTCAACAGCTCTCCTGTATGAATAAAAATTCAGGTTATTGTGAAGTTGGCTCCATTTTAATTTAGCAGCAGAGCGCTGTTCATCGAATTAATCATGTCGGAAACATTTCGCAAAAAGTTTTGCGCAATTAGTCTCATTGCGATTGAGTTGGAAACTCTGTTAAAGATGGATGGTCTGTCGCTCATTTTCGGCATACCACCTGACTAGGCTTTAATTCAAAAGTTGACTCAGGTGTATCGCAATAGTGCTAAGCCCGGTAATCATCAAAAAGCCACACTAACTTCATGTGATGGCGTTACACACCTGTGCATGCTTATTTGATGGAATAAGAGCGGGTGGAGGACTATATGTCGCCGAAAAAGGGCGGTCCCGCGGTCATTTGCGACAAATACGCACCCTTGTACATGCGCGGACATGCGTTCCTGCAGGGAATCCGCGCGGGACTCTTCCAAATTCGGCGACATATAGTCCTCCACCCAATAAGAGCGAGTTCAAAAAATTCAACGCAAGAGTTCCAATAATTACCTAAATACCGGGAAGGCAGCTAATTTGAGGAACGCCGTTATGCCACATGTTTCTATCGCATTCTCAAAGGATAGAAAAAATGGCCCGTTTTTTTTTCTGTCGCTCTGCAATAAGGTATCCAAAGTTTTGCGAAGTAATGTTTATACCCTTTAAGTAAAATTACGCTATCAAACCCGATAAGCTGAGAAGTATGCAAATGTAGGTAAAACCACCATTTGGTGATGCGATTATGCGATATACATGTTTATAATGTTGAATTCCTGAGAGATTAAACCCTTTTTGTTTGTTTACCTGAGTTGGGAAAGCAGGAGTGTGCATCTGAAAGGTCATTGGGAAAGCGACGAGCCTTTGGAAAATTTTGCACGTCTTTTCAATACAATCATTGCTAAGCTTAAAAAGCTGCGATTCAATCAAACCCAGCCTATCTTCATGTGACCATGTTAAAATATTGCAAGTTCGTATAAGGACCAGTATAGCGGATAGTTGAAAAAACGTTCCAAATTATATCAAGATTGTTGTTAAGAGGGCACCGAGCTTTTTATTGCTGAGCGTACACATATAGTAATCTTAGAACGGATAGCCGTACTAAAATGGGGGTTGCAGCTGTCGTGCTCGCTTTCAAGAAATTTTTCGTAAGCGAGTTGTAGCTGTATAGAACTTTGAGCGATGATTGAATGTTGACGTCTTGATTGTACTGTTAACCTTTACAGCTTTTACAATGAGAAGGAATAGCAGAAGCGCTGCCTTTACTATAGAAGTCGTTTGGATTATTCTCAAATCATCTGAAGTTGTGTGCGGTTATATTAACACATTCACGACAGGGCCGATTTTTCGTTGACTGCCATTTCGGACCGGAGCATATTTCGCAAAACTGAGTTTGCGGAATATTTTTAGGTCAATGATGGGCCCTGTAGTCTGTGTTAATCGTTTGAGAAGTACTCTAAGAGGTGTATGCAGGAGTTTACTCGGCTTGTCTAAAGAGTTTCACCGTGAACTAGCAAAATCAAAAACTTCAGAAAGCATACGACCCACCGGTGGGTCGTATTGTCCGAAATGGCAGAACACGTACGACCCACCGGTGGGTCGTATTGTCGTGAATGTGTTAACTTGAATTCTACATGTCAAGACAAAGGCAACCAGATAGTGCCAGTTTACGTTTCCTGATAGCAAGGAAATGTAAACTGGCACTATCTGGTGGCCTTTGTCTTGATATTTAAAGAAAGAATGAACAGTGATGCATGCTGAAAACTTTACTCTTTGTTCGAAAATGTAAGCGAGGTTATTTCAGATATTTTAGGAAGAGGTTACAACTCCATACGCGCTGATGGAATAATTCTTGCTCTCAGCGACCACAGACCTAGGAATATTCGCTCGCTCGAAAAGGCAAAACACCGCTCCCTGTCCCTCGAAGTCGTCATTACACGCACATCCAAGGCGTCCATTGCTCTAAAAAAATACATTGTGGAAAGTTATATTTTCCATTTTACTATCTGAAGGGTTACAAATTACAGGAAAAGTGAGCATGCTCATCTTGTATAAGATTAAAGTGTTTCCAGCTTGTACCTCAGATTTTCGAAAATCTAGGAAGTTTTCACTTATTTACCTGAAGCATGTTGAGGGTGTGCAAATCTTTAATCAATGACACCGTCATCCGCAACTTGCGCGCAGACCTTTTTTTGAAATTTTTAATATTTTTCGCCTTCGTCTCTGGCGCGCTAGAGGCATCTAAGCGCCTCCACATGAAAGAATTGAAGTTGTATTTCAAGAAAAAACAAAGAAGAGAAGAAACGGAAATACATAGAAAAAACTTAGAAAAATGAAATTTAGAGTGCTCTCACAAGACTGTTGTAATCTTGCTGGTTAATTGCGTAAACCACCCATCATGCTGGTAAGTAGATCATGTCAAGCCTCAGTACAAAGCAAATTTTGAAGTCCTAAAACATTTGGAATTCTCTAAACTTGCTGGGTTGGACAGAAAAGAATGCCGATTTCTCCATGTTTTTCAGAAAAGATTTTTATTCTTAAACTTGTTCTGTTGGTAGCGGAGTTTGCCATTTTCCTTTTATGCTACGAAAAAAAGTAATAATTCACTGCAAAGAACTTTGTAGAAAACACAATTTTAATGCAATAGGATTATGAATTTTATCGAAGAAGAGGTGAGAAGCAACTTCAAAACAACCTGATGTATTAGGTTGATGCAAAAATAAAGAGCGTTTTTCTACTTTTCATTTTGACTCGCTATAATTTTCTATAAAATCTACATTTTGGAATTTGATAAAAATCCTCAGATGCAGCGAACCTTTCGCAATACAGCGCACATCAACATATACTCATATCTCATATGGGCAAAAAATATGGATTAAAAAACAAAAACGTTTTTTTTCTGAAGTCTTGTATTTGACAGAACATAACTCCTCTCACACTTTGTTATTATAATTTACAAGCGGCCTATCTTGTAGCCGCAAGCCAGTAGTACAAATATACATGGAAAGGGCTTAGAGAAAAAGGACTAGCAAAGAGGGAAAAATCGAAATTCAAAAATATCAACTTTTTTAGCATTTTTTCAGTAGGCCTCAGAATCCTGAAGTATAGAATTTTCCAAATTTCTGCGCACTGAACAGCTAGATGTCTTTGCTAAAACCGTCAACAGATGCCCTACCCTCGCGCTTACGGAGATGAGCAAAGGTTGAGCAACTGCATTCTACAAAAGAAAGTTATGAGCTCTAAAATGACTACAACCATTACCCATTTATAGCCGCCGATATCTCAATTTAGATAAATTCAAAAAATATGGTTGAGTATGCTTAATGTAGACAAATTCCATTGCATATAGCGGCTAAATTTTCGAAAAAGCATCTTCATTTGCGCTTAAACTCTGGCCAGAAAAGTGAATGCAAGGAAAATCTGATGTCGAGTGAGATTTTTTGAAACCCTAGAAATTCTTAACAAAGTGGGCTATAAGTCCCTTGAAAAGCATTAGATAGTGCATAAAAGCTTTCTGACCATTTGCTGAAAACGTTTCAAAGAAAGAAGTTTAGTGGAGAGAAGTTGCCCTGAAAAAAGCCTTAGGAAAGCGCTCATTATTTTTGCATCAACCCAATATACTGGGTAAGATAATAGCTCCCTCTTCAAATCTGATTGATTCGTAGCTGCACCCTATTCGAACGTATTTGCTTACAATAAATTCCGTCAAAAAAGAATACTCATCTATATCATAACACATCTTTTCTGCTCTTCAACAACAGGAGACTTTAGTAAAAATTCGAAGAAATCTATCCTGCTATATTCTAACAAGGAACGATAACCACTTACCTCAGCCATTATGAATTGTATATGAAAATGCTCCTTTCTAAACACTCATTTCTATCCATACCCGAAATCTGCGAATCGTTCCTCACAAAAAAGTTATGAGGGTTTTTTCTCTCAAAGTGGCGAAATTGGGTTGGTTAGAGCCGTCCGAATCAAATCAGTAGCGACTGCTGCAGTGGTAAGTGTGGCAGTCTTCCAGCCAATTCGTCCTAGGTTCGATCCCTGTTGCGGCATTTTCTTTTGTTTTTTCTCTATGATCTGTTTTCATGTTTAAAGCATCATATAAAGACGATATGACAAAATTAGTTCAAATTGGATATGGATATGAAATGAGTGATTAGGAAGGAGCATTTTCATATACAATTCATATTGAATGCTGGGATAAGTAGGTATCGTTCCCTGTAAGATGAAGCGCCAAAAGTCTAGGACGCCGCAGAGCAATATGTAAACATGTTCCTCACAATCTGCTCATGTTGCTCTTTTCAGCAGTGCAAAATTTGTATTTATCAAGCTTTTCTTAAAAAAGGTACAATTTCCGACGCCAAAAATGCGGAAAAATGCAAAAAAATCATTTTTGTGTTTTTTTTTGCTTTTTCCTCGAACATTCCAACTCTTTAGAACAACGCTCGAACCAGAGCAAATTTTACACTGCTCGGAAGGGCAGCATACACAGAAAATTGTTTTTATCTGCACGTTACACACTTCTGAGATTTTATTATAGAACGAAAGCTAGAGTGGCCCTCCTGTTATGAAAACTTCCAATGCTGTACTAATTATCTACCCAACAGCGCTAACCATGTTTCGTTTTGATAAGAACAAATGCGTTATAAACGAATTTTTTGATAAACTGGAAAAATGAGAGAGCTAAAAGCAAATAAAGAAATTTTCGAAAAACGGCAACTTTTGAAAGTAAGGAAAAAGAATATCAAAACCATAATTTTACTCAAGGAGAAACTATTTTGTTCATACTATATACTCCTACTAAGATTTTATCCTGCGTCCTTTTAGTATTTTTGATCATAGTGCTTGAAAAAAGCTTTTTAGTTCAAATTTCCTATAACTCCCCTCCTAGAAGCGCATCGCAGATACAAAAAGCAGATTTGGAGTCGGCATTCCATGCTCTATGCTCTATAATACAGTGTTCCCTTTATATGAACTACTTGGACCGAGTTAACTTTTGCTGTCAGATTTTTGCATGTTTGAGCATTGTTTTCCAGGTGAATGAACGCTTGCCACTGTAAGGGAAGACTTCGCAAAATGTCACCAGTGATGCGAGTCCAATGTGTGTGTGCTACCTCATTCACTTCACGTTTTTCACGGCAGATTGCTCATAGTTGTTGCTTATGCAATCTCGATATTTCGTCGCAGTGTCATTTCCTGTTGGAAGAAAGGGTTAGGAAGCGAAAGATGATTAAGCGACAAATCTTGTCGATTTTGAGATACGCATGCAACGATGACCGCATTCGTCATCAGTTTCTAAATGTTTGCATCACTAACCCCCAAGATTTCGGTCCGATATTCCAAAGATGCCGATGCGCCGAGAAATGCAGCAGTACTCGTTGATGGCCTAGAAAAAGTGGTTATCCAAGATGCCACTTTGAGAAGCTTACTAGGCAGCTTACTGATAAAGCACGGGCTTACACTCCGGGCGATGTGTCATAAAACATAGTTTTGCATGTTCTATGATATACCTCAGCCACCACTGAAATTATGGAGCTTTTTTGCAGTGATTTAAAAAGAAAGAAGTTTCTCAAAACTAAGTTTGACCAACCAGTGTTGTCGGCTTGTGAGCTTGTTCCAATACCATGGTAACAGAAAACAACACCTCATTCTTGGCATCCTCAGTTAACTCATAATTTTGGCCACAAATACGCGATGCTCTCATTCTCCCAGCAAGCAATATCTAAAGTTTTACGATTTCTAATGCTAAAAAATCTACTAATATCAAAAAAAAATTGATCACCGCAAGAAGAGCAAAAAGTAGGCTCATCTCGAATGATTTTGTACACGAGCTTACGCTTTATATACTAGAAACAGCAATTACAGCGCACAATACATTTTAGCCTCAACAGTACAAAATTTGCTAAAAGATGAAATATGTATTTTTAACTCTTAACAAATTTGGCGCTCATTGCGCTTTGTAAGTGCAAATCCAAGGTTGAACAAAGCTTTATTATATTTTTGCTGGTGCTTGTAAAACGCCGCACTTTGCAGCTAAAAACGCTTTAGTTATTGTTCAGTCGCGCTAGAAACAATTCTGCATTTCTCCGACATACATCTGTCAGAAGCATGAACGACAATAGCTTATGAGATCAAAACGAGCTTTGGTTCACGTGCCAAATCATCGTTCCACTCAAATACATGGTCTAGAGTTGGTGGTCTGAGTAGTTCTGAATCAATGCGATTTGTAGATCCGTAAAAATAGAGTGCAAGAATCTTTTGCAAGCTTTCCATATGACTCGCGTTACTCATCTCTATTTTCTGCACCTCCTCTTTTTGAGGCCCTCTCTGCTCATGTCGTTTTATCAAGCAACAATCAAAATTAATTACATATATCCTTGCCTTTGCCAGTTGTTTCAAAAACTTTTGATATATGTAGTTGAAACTTATCATTGTAAGGTCGCTGCGGTAGGCTCAAAATAACGACTAGTTGCTGTTCGGTTAGCCGTCTTGCAGGAGTTACGATTTGTTATTTACCCGAACACGCTCAAAAATGAACACCTAGCAGCAACTTCAAAAACCACTGCTTTAAGACTGTCGACACGGTTTTTTACTTACTTTTTGCTGCGGAATCAAAACACCTACCTATGCGCACAAGTCGTACAACGGCTTTATCCGAAAAGGTGCAGCTGTTTGGTATCAAACAATAAAAGTCATCATTTTCTGTCTTTCATGTGGTTATAGTAAGATGTTGCTCGAACAGCGTCACAGACGGATGTGGCATTAGGAGCTTTGGCAAACTCTTAGATTTCAGGAAGATTTGCCTTGTGCGAAAGTTTCCCCTTGTAGTCTCTTACTCTTTGGTCAACTATTTGAAATCGACTTAGTCTTGAATTTTGAGTTTTTGCCCTTACAAGTTCATCTTAAACGCACCACCACCATACTGAAAATAATAGTTTTGAAAAAAAACTTTGCTTTATTGGTTGCCTTCAAAGGTGCCACCAATTATTCCGAACAGTGTCGGAATGGAACACATGTAGACAGACTCTTCTATAGGATGAACTCTTTGGCGAAAGGTGGGTGTGCCGTTTTCTGGACTCAATATCAAACCACATCAAACAGTAAAAGAAAAATGATCAGAAAATAGTCGACAGCAGAGTCCTTTCCTTAGGGATGATTTTCGAATTGATTTTTCTCGCTCACATGAGTAGAAGTTACAAGTTAACGCTTTTAGTGTCAGATCTTCAATTTATTAAAAAAATCTGATAACAAGTGGGCAGAACAACCTGCAACGCTGATATAGCTCTCCTTCGCTGCTTATTGGAAATTTTTAAAACACCCGCTTAGGGCTTTTCCGAACAAGATGATTCCCAGATGCATCACTACATAAGCGTGAGAACTTTAACACCTTCCCAACTCAATTTCCAACCAGCAGTACTAGTGCCATGTGAAAGAACTTAGCAAGCAGTACACCAGCCGTTTCAAAAAAACTGACTTTTCTTATCCTGGCCCTACTCACAAGGGAAGGACACTAATTTAGATACTTTTTTTAGGATGGGACAGCTTGAAACGCTAATTCCAAATGTGCTGTTCCTAGCTGCTCAGCTTTATTCTGAAGCGAGTTATAGTCTCTTCTCCATGCGAAGTTTGCGTGCTTCTCGACTTACTGATGCTACGGTGTTTGACGTCTAGGTGGTCTTGCAATTGTATTATGCTCCCTTTCAAGATCAAAAAAATTAATCTGATGTTAGTTCAACATCCTAGCACTTTTTTCGAGCAGATTCTAATTTGCACGCAGTCTTACTACATTCTTTTGTTGATTACCCACAACAGCAAGCCCATAGCTCGCTTCCGAATAATGCTAAGCAGTTAGGAACAGCATATTTGGAATCAGCGTTTGAAGCTGATTCCAAATGCATGTGTCATATCTCAAAAGGCTAATCTAAGTTAGTATCCTTCCTTTGTCAGAGTAATTCAAAATTCTCAGGCCTTAATTCCGAACGAAAATTCCGTTATAGTAATCTAGAAGCTTTCGCCGTACATAAGTGATCCCTTGAAAATGACCTGCAAAACCACACTTTTTCCCTTCTCTGGCTGCAAAGGTTACGCAGCCTTGCATCTATGAGTAGTCCACATGAAATGTGACGCAGAAAGTGCTCATAACTCTGCATAAAACAATTCACTTTGCAAACTTTATCTGATAGCATGAAAATTCTACTTACAAGGGAAGGATACTTGGTGACCGTGGAATCTGGAATTAGCGCTTCAAGATACATTTAATATTACGTTTCAAAATGAAACGTAATATTAAATGTATCTTGAAGCGCTAATTCCAAATCTGCTTTTGGTATCTGCCGTGCGCTCTTTCGAAAGAAGTTATGAACATCTCTGACACCAAAATCCGCACTGTTTTTGATGCAGGATTTACCAATATCGTTAAAATGTTCGCTTACGCACTATAAAAGAGCGTCCATGTAAAGAAAAGTTTTATGTTAAGCTTAGAAAAATTTACTCCGATATATCGGAGTCTAAAAAGCTTGGATTCTGACGCTTCTGACTGCCTAGATCTCGTAAATCGATATGGAAAAAAGTCCATATTTTCGTTCAGAGAGTCGCACAGCAGATTATGAACATAGATTTGGAATCAGCGTTTCAAGGCACACCTACTGGTATACATCTTATTGCAAAAGGCTACGGTCACCAAGTATTCTTCCCTTGTTAGATTTTAGCAATCACTTTCGAAAATTTTCGCATTTGACTTACATACAATCATTTGATCAATTTCGTGATTTCTACGATGTGCGGTGTCATTTTCGGTATGCCTTTACCGGGTTTGCTTTACCTGATAAGTTTTGGAAGCACAAATCATAAAAATTCTAACAGCCTTTAACCAAAAGAAATTTACGTTCTTTCGAGATAAGATAACGAAATACACTTGAATTTTGCTTTTCTTAAGAGATTTTCCACAAATTTTGTCCTAAAAACTATAAAGAAAGAAAAGCAAATGAGGACATTGAAAAGAAAAACGAGTTTTTTGAAAAAAAAAGCACACTTCATGTAAGCCAACCTGTAATCCTGCAACTTTAACTTTTTCAATCATTGTACAGGTATGATCGTCTCCACGACTCGTGTAGAGGCGGATTGCGGACTTACCCTGATTTCAAGGATAAACCTGTTAAGCTTCCACGTCAAAGCACTGTTTTTCGTACTCTCTCGCTATCAGAAACAGCCACGCATTAAGTTGGCAAAACCCTGCCTCTGATAATACTTGCTTTGCTACAAAACGTTTTCAACAGATTATATGAGCATAAAACGCGTCAGTCGTGATCTAGCTAAAAACGGTTTTGAAAGGAACGACATGCTCAAAACCTTCTTTACAAGCTGCGTTTTCATGCCAAGACTTGTTCAGGGCCTTTGCTATGCTGGAAAGGGGCTCAAAATCTGAGTAAGACTAGCCCCCTGAGAGTTTTATGATGCAATTTAACACTAAAAAAGTATCAACTCCTATTTTTGCTGTGCAGTGCTTAGAGAGCTGCAAATTTCTCAGATTCCAAAGCTACTCAAAATTTTAATTACAAAGATTGTGAAGACGAATCAGGTGTTTATATAAATATGGAACTATAAGACATACGCCTAACATAATCCTTCGAAATGTCAGCTAATCTCAAGTCTGGGATAGAGGTACGGTTAAGATTTTTGTAAAATACTAATTTTTTCTTTTTCCCACTTTTGTGAAGGAAGGAACTAACGGACTTAAAGATGTTTGTTCAATTTTAAGCGCATCCTGAAAAATGAATAAGAGCTAATCACTAAAATTCAAATTTTAGCTCGGGAAACTTTGAGTGCGCTTGCAAAAATGACATTTACGATCATATCTGCAAGGCCCACTCAAATCACGAGAAAATCGTTTGATAATTTCACTACAGTACAATTCACTACTGGTCGTAGGAGTTCTGTCAATCAGAAGAGTGCGACTCATTGGTGGTTGTAAGAATTTTGATGTTTTAAACTACCTAGTTTACGATGTAATTCCGCGGGATTCTGGCAATAATTAGGAACACTCCCGTTTCCCCGTTTCGCAATGTGAAGATCATTTGAAAAGAAATCAATTTACGACCGAATAAAACATGTCCACAAGAATATGCCTAGAGCGGCTATCGAGCACTGATTATCAAATTAGCACCTCATCACATTTTTTAGCATTATGCGGAATGTTCTTTCATTACCAGAATCGCGCGGGAATTCCATCGTAATCTAGCTAGTTTAAAACATCAAAATTCTTACAACCACCGATGAGTCGCACCGTTCTAATTAAAAGAACACCTACGACCCACATTGGATTGTACTGTAGTGAAATTATCAAACGATTTTCTCGTGATTTGAGTGGGCCTTGCAGATATAATCGTAAATGTCATTTTTGCAAGCGCAACCAAAGTTTCCCGAGCTAAAATTTGAATTTTAGTGATTAGCTCTTATTCATTTTTGAGGACGCGTTTGAAATTGTACAAACATCTCTAAGTCCGTTAGTTTCTTGATCAAAAAATTGGAAAAAATTAGTGCTTTACAAAAATCTTAACGGTACCTCTGTCCCAGACTTGAAATTGGCTGACATTTGGGAGAATCATGTTAGGCGTATGTCTTATAGTTTCATATTATATAACCACCTGATTCGTCTTTACAATCTTTGTAATTAAGATTTTGAGTAGCTTTGGAATCTGAGAAATTTGCAGCTCTCTAAGCACTGCACAACAAAAATAGGAGTTGATACTTTTTTAGTGCTAAATTGCATCATGAAACTCTCAGGAGGCTAGTCTCACTAAGATTTTGAGCCCCTTTTCAGCATAACAAAGGCCCTGAACAAGTGTTGGCATGAAAGCACAGCTTGTAAAGAAGGCTTTGAGCATGTCGTTCCTTTCAAAACCGTTTTTATCCAGATCACAATTGACGCGTTTTATGCTCATATAATCTGTTGAAAACGTTTTGTAGCGAAGCAAGTGTCATCGGCCTTACGATTCGTGTAAAAGCGAGGTTTTCCCAACTTAATGCGTGGCAATTTTTTGATAGCGAGAGAATACGAAAAACAATGCTTTGACGTGGAGGTTTAACAGGTTTATCCTTGAAATCAGGGGAAGTCCGCAATCCGCCTCCACACGAGTCGTAGAGACGATCATACGTGTACTCTGTATGAGTGAAGACGTTAAAGTTGCAGGATCACAGGTTGGCTTACATGAAGTGTGACATTTTCTCAATAAAAATCGTGTCTTCCAATTGTCTATATGTCCAAAATCGAAAGCCCCGTACTTGCGCGCAAACCAATACTTTATTGCCGCTATATAGATGATTGTTGTATAGTGTGCGCAACACAAGACGAACTAGACGCTTGCTTCAATCTGCTAAACAACCAATCCCCGCACATAAAGTTTACACGAGAAAGGCCCAGCGAAAACTGGCTGCCTTTTCTCAACGTTCAAGTGCAATTGCGTGATGGATCATGCAAGACCAAGTGGTTTCGAAAACCGAGCAGCAAAAATATTTTAGTTCGCTATCTCTCGGCCCAACCTTGGAGCACAAAAACGTCGGTAATCTGCAACATGTTTAGGACTGCTAAAGCAGTTTCCTCCGATCAAGAACGCGCCACATCGTTGAGTCTTGCTAGACAAATTGCGCAGTTCAAAGGTTATCCCACAAGCCATTTAACAAAACGTACCCGGCAACAATACAGACCGCGCGCAAGCGATAATGAAGTCAAAATACCTTTTTGTGTTCCTTTCATATCTGAAGATTTTAGTAGAGCGATAAGAAAAAGTTTAGAACATGCCGGCCTTCAAGACTCCGTTAGAATTATTGATATTCCACCTCCGAGTCTCAAGAAACAACTAATTCGTAACCGCTCTTACAACCGACTTTGCATGAATACCGATTGCGTCGTCTGTCCATTTGGTCAATCAGGCGATTGCATGGAGGCCGGAGTAGTTTACCTGATAACCTGTCAAAGTTGCGGGAAAGAGTACATTGGAGAAACTGGCAGGCCTCTGTGTGTGAGAATCAAAGAGCACCTAGACGGTCTCAGAAAATCTAAGTCCAACACCCCTCTAGGCGCGCATCGCAGAGAAGATCACTCAGATCAACTATTCAACATAGCTGTCACAATCTTAATGCGTGAACCCGAAGTAATTCCTCGTAAAACGCTGGAGGCATTTTGGATAACATCAAAAGCCCCTACCATGAACCGCAAGGAAGAGGGCGTTGTCATGAATAGTGAGCTAATCTCATATCAGTCCCTTTGCGGATTTGATCTACACTGAGATTAGAATCATCTATAAAAGGCAATTATACTGGTCTCCGGTACTACTAACTGTACGGACACTGTGCTTGGTGGTTGCTCAACCTTGATTCGAAGATTGCCGAGGTGAGCATTGACACTGGTTCCCGTCACGGCTTTCAGACTAACCTAGTGTTGAGTGTAGCCTAAGCTTGAACGAGGTGTTTGAGGGGACAAACCACTAATGTGTGCGACCTTCCAGGCTCCGACGAAGGTGAAGGCACCGAAACGTTGGCCTGTTTGAATAAAGCGTGTTAGCGTGTCGGCTATAGAATACGTATACGTTTTTTTTATAGTTTTCAAGAAAGGGTTTTCATGGAAGAGCTTTTCAAAAAAAGCAAAGTTCAAGTTTTTTCCTTGTCTTATTTAAGAAAAATGCAAATTTTTTAAACTAGAGAAGCTGTTAGAAATTTCAGGTTTTGTGTTTCCAAAACTTATCAGGTAAATCAAATTCGGTAAAGGCATACCGAAAATGATACCACACATCCTAGAAAGTTCACGAAAGTGATCAAATGATTCTATGTAAGTCAAATGCGAAAATTTTTAAAAGTGATTCCTGTCTAAGAAGAATTTTCATGCTATCAGATGAAGTTTGCAATGTGAATTTTTTTATGCAGAGTTATGAGCACTTTCTGCGTCACGTTTCTTGTGGATCACTCATAGATGCAAGGCTGCATAACCCTTGCAGCCGGAGGAAGGGAAAGACGTGGTTTTGCAGGTCATTTGTATGAGATTTCTTATGTACGGCAAAACCTAAACTTCTAGAATACGATAACGAAATTCATTTGAAGTTGAGCACTGAGAATTTTGAATTACTCTAAGTAGAATAAGTAAAGTCGGTTTTTTATAACGGCAGGTGTACTGCTTACGGCTAAGTCTCCAACAAGGCACAGTACAGCTGATTTTAAATAAGCAGTAAAGGAGAGCTATATCAGCGTTACAGGTTGCTTTATCCACTTGTTATCAAGTTTTTTTTTAATATATACAAATTGAAGATTGGACAGTTAGTTAAGGACGAATAGCAAGCTAAAAGCGTTAACTTGTAACTTCTACTCATGTGAGCGAGAAAAATCAATTCGAAAATCATCCCTAAGGAAAGGACTCTGCTGTCGATGATTTTCTGATCATTTTTCTTTTACTGTTTGATGTGGTTTGATATTGAGTCCAGAAAACGGCACACCCATCTTTCGCCAAAGAGTTCATCCTATAGAAGAGTCTGTCTACATGTGTTCCATTCCGACACTGTTCGGAATAATTGGTGACACCTTTGCAGGCAAGCAATAAAGCAAAGTTTTTTTTGAAACTACCATTTTCAGTATGGTGGTGGTGCGTCTAAGATGAACTTATAAGGGCAAAAACTCAAAATTCAAAACTAAGTCGATTTCAAACAGTTGACCAAAGAGTAAGAGACTACAAGGAGAAATTTTCGCACAGGGCAAATTTTGCTGAAATCTAAGAGTTTGCTAAAGCTCCTAGTGCCACATCCGTCTGTGACGCAGTTCAAGCAACATCTTACCATAACCGACATGAAAGACAGAAAATGATGACTTTTATTGTTTGATACAAATAGCTGCACCTTTTCGGATAAAGCCGTTGTACGTCTTGTGCGCATAGGTAGGTGTTCTAATTCCGCACGTGCAGCAAAAAGTAAAAAACCGTATGGACATTCTTAAACCATCCTTTTCGATTTCGAAGTTACTTCAAAAATTTTAGAAACAATCAACAACGGCAAGGATATATGTAAGTAATTTTGATTGTTATCTGATAAGACGACGTGGGCAGAGAGGGCCTCAGGAGGGGTAGAGGTGCAGTAAATGGAGATGAGTAAGGCGATTTACATGGAAGGCTTGCAAAACTTTTTTGCTCTCTTTTTCTACGGATCTGCAAATCGCATCTCAAAACTACTTAGAACACCGACTCTAGACCATCATTTGAGTGGAACGATGCTCTGTCACTTAAGCCAAGGTTCCTTTTTGGTCTCGTGAGCTTTTGTTATATGCTATCGCTAAGTTATTCTTCATGCTTCTTTTAGATGTATGTCGGAGATCTGCAGAATTGTCAGCGCGATTGAAAGTAGTTAAAGCGTTTTTAGCTGCAAAGCGCGGCGGTTCTACGAGTACCAACAAAATTGGTTCAAACTTGGATTTGCACTTGCGAAGCGCAATGATCACCAAATTGTTAAGAGTTAAAAATACCTATTTGATCTTTTAGCAAATTTTGTGCTGTTGAGGCTAAAAGTATTGTGCGCTGTAATTGCTGCTTCC
Source organism: Cylicocyclus nassatus (assembly GCA_958299035.1). Classification (NCBI taxonomy): domain Eukaryota; kingdom Metazoa; phylum Nematoda; class Chromadorea; order Rhabditida; family Strongylidae; genus Cylicocyclus; species Cylicocyclus nassatus. The sequence continues at coordinate 77,591,305 of CATQJL010000001.1, forward strand.
AGTATATAAAGTGTAAGCTCGTTCACTAAATCATTCGAGATGAGCCTACTTTTTGCTCTTCTTGCGGTAATCAATTTTTTTGATATTAGTAGATTTTTAGCATTAGAAATCGTAAAACTTCAGATATTGCTTGCTGGAAGAATGGGAGCATCGCGTATTTGTCGTCAAGGAAATGAGTTAACTGAAGAAGCCGTAAAAGAGGTGTCACATGTTGTTAGCACGGTACTACAGCAGCTTGAAAAGAGTGAAAGAGTGGTTGGTCATCTGAGAAACTTTTTTTGATTTACATGAAATAGGGCTCGCTGCCCCATGCTTGTAATTGCAGTACTTTTGAAATGGCAAACATCACTGCAGAAAAGCTTCATAATTTCAGTGGTGGACGATTCATCTCATACAAAAAGCAAAACTATGTTTTGCAGGATGGCACCCGAAGTGTACCCCCCTCCTTTATGAGTAAGCTGCTTAGTAAGCTGCTCAGGGTGGCATTTTGGATAACCATTTTTTCTAGGGAAGAGACTACTGCTGCATTTCTCGGCACATTGGTAGCTGCTAAATATCGGAACGAAATCGCAGGGGTTAGTGATGCAAACATTTAGAGATTGATGACGAATGCGATCATCGCATGCGCATCTCAAAGTCGACAATATTTGTCGCTCAATCATCTTTCGCCCAACCCTTTTTTCCAATAGGAAATGACATTTTGACGAAAATTCGAGATTGCATAAGCAACAACTACGGGTAATCTGCCGTGTAAAATCGAAGTAAATGAAGTAGCACACACACCATTGAACTCGCACCACTGGTGGCATTTTGCGAAGTCTTCTCGTTTCAATGGCAAGCGTGTCATTCAGCAGGAAAATAGTGCTCAAGCATGCAAAAAATCTAACAATGGAAGGTAATCGTTCGAAGTGACGCTTTCATATAAAGTGAACACGAGTTATAGAGGTTATAGTGCTGACTCCATACCTGCTTTCTGTATCTGTGCGCTCCTAGTAGGGAGTTATAGGAATTTTGAACTAAAAGGCTTTAACGCGCGGTTACAATAAAATCATTTGAAACTGTAGTCTTTGAGCCAAATGGGACATGATTATAGCCTGGGAACTTTATTCAGTTGATGCCCCACTTTTACCAATTTATGCTTGTAGGTTGTTGCAAAAATAACAGCTGTTTCCAGCCCTTTTCGGGACAGCTTTTTCTCATCAAAATTTCTTCTCTGAAAAACACGCAGCGTATTATTGAATGCTCTTTTCATATTCTATCTAAAAATGACGTAAGCGGGATCTATTTGTTGAAAAGTTACGAAGTTTCTAATGATCGTTTTAAAAACAAGAACTCCACTGCACTCACTTTTCTGACCAGAATTCGCGCAAGTGAAAGTCGCTTCTTCGAAAACCTGACTACTTTATGTACATATAAGGAATTGCCTACATTTTCCAAAGTTCCTGAACACCTTTTTCTAAAATCATGGTTTCCTTTCTCCTCCATAAAATTATGCATTTTTGTCTAAAAGCAAAATTTCTTGCTCTTTAAAGCAGTACCTTTAAGCTGACCCAGTATGAGCAATAAAAATTTGATTTCTTTAAGAAGGATCAAGAAAAATTCTAAATTTCTATTTGTATGACAGAAATATGTACATTACAGTAGAACTTTTGCTTTGTATTATAATGTAACAATACTACAGAGTGTCCCAAAAAATGTGAACATGTTTGATCGTCAGCAATTCTCTTGCTTTGACTCTTTCGCCGAGTTTGAGGTATCATTGCATAGAGGTTCAACTTAGATTTACAGTTTACATTTAACTTAGATATACATTCTTTATTACTGTTGGAATACGGTGTGAACTCTGATAAGAATTTTAGAAAAGTGAAAGTGATTTTTGCCTCAGAAAGAAAACCAACTGAAAACTCTTGTAGTGGACTAATCGTAGTTGTTGATTCTAAATATGCATTTCTAAATATATCTAAATACAATTCTAAATTTTAACTTTACTGTAATGCTTTTTCCATGAGCTATTTTAGGTTTACTGTAACATCTGTTTTTCCAATGCCCGTCAAAAAGTGTGATTACTCCATTAGAAGTGCCCAAAAAAAACAGGTGAAAAGTTGTGTACTGGAATCAGCGCGCCTGAAAATCTCACCACAGGAATCTCCAGATTTTTTTTGGGTTCTATTTCTCATCGGGTTTATTGCATAGTAGAGCTTTATGCTGAATGTACCGTAATCCAACTATAATAGAGAGGGATTGATGATTTGATTCATGCTGTAAATCTACATTGAACCTCCCTCTACAGAAAGATACCTCAAGCTCGTATCGATCAAACTTCGCATTCTTTTGGGCCGCCCTGTATATAAGAGTGAGAAGCAAATGAAGAAGTGGATCAGGAATAGCTTTTTTCATACGTTATGACTAAAAATACTGAAAGGTCGCAGAACCTTAGTAGGAGTAGATAGCATGTAAGGAAGTAGTTTCTTCTTGAGTGAAAATATGGTTTCGCTATTCTTTTTCTTGACTTTCAAAAACTGCCATCCTTGAAATTTTCTTAATCTGCTTATAGCTCTCTCTTTTTTCCAGTATATCAAAAAATTTGATATCAATATGGAATTTGCTCTTGTCAGAACGAAACATGCTTAGCGTTGTTGGGTTAAATATATTACAGCTTTGGAACCCTTCTCATAACAGAAGAGCCACTCTAGCTTTCGTTCTATAATGAAATTTCAGAAGTGTGTAACGTTGCAGATAAAAACATTTTTCTATGTAAGCTGCCCTTTCGAGCAGTGTGAAAATTGTGCTGGTTCAAGCGTTTTTCTACAGAGTTGGAATGTTTGAGGGAAAAGCAAAAAAACACAAAAATGATTTTTTACATTTCCTGCATTTTTGTCGTCGGAAATTGTAACTTTTCTAAGAAAAGCTTGATAAACACAAATTTTGCACAGCTAAGAAGAGCAACTTGAGCAGACTGTAAAGAAAATGTTTACGGATTGTTCTGCAGCGTCCTAGACTTTTGACACTTTATTTAGAATATAGCAGGATAGATATATTCAAATTTTTACAAGAGTCTCCTGTTGTTGAAGAGCAGCAAAGTTGTGTTATAAAATAGATGAGTATTCTTTTTTGACGAAAGTTATTGTAGGCAAATACGTCCGAATAGGGTGCAGCTACGAATTGATCAGATTTGAAGAGAGAGCTATTACCTCACCCAATACTATAAATCAGGTTGTTATGAAGTTGCTTCGCACCCCTTTTTCAAAAAAAATCATAATTCTTTTGCATTGAGATCATGATTTTTACAAAAGTGCTTTGAAGTAAATCAATATTTTTTCGTAGCATTGAAAAAACAAAAAAAGGAAAATGGCAGACTCCTCCACTAACAGAACTAGTCTAAGAATAACAATCTTAGCCGAAATACATGAAGAAATCGACGTTCTTTTCTTTCCAACTCAACATGTTCAAAATTCCAGAGTTTTACAATTTCAAAATTTGCTTTATACGTAAGGCTCGACAAGTCTATTTACCAGCATGATCGGTGCTGTGCGCAAGTAGCCAGCAAGTACAACAGTCTTGTAAGCGCACTCTAATTTTCATTTTTCAAGTTTTCTTTAAGTATTTCCGTTTTTTCTTTCCTGTATATTTTTTGAAAAACAACTTCAACTCTTTCGTATGGAGGCAATCAGATGCCTCTATCGCAGAAACGGAGGCGAAAATTATCAAAAATTTCAAAAAAAAGGTCTGCGCGCAAGCAGCGGATGACGGTGCCATTGATTAAAAATCTGCACACCGTCAACATGCCTCAGGTAAGTAATTGAGTGAATGCTTCCTGGAGTTTTTGAAATCAGAAGTAAAGGTGTAGAATTATTCCGCACTGTGATCTTGTACAACGTGAGCGCTCATTTACTTTTACTGCAATTTGTAGTCCTTCAAATAGTAAAATGGAAAATAAAAATTTCCGCAATGTATTTTTTTAGAGCAATGGATACTATGCATGTGTGTGTAAAGACAACTTCAATGAGGAAGGGCCGAAGACAATGGGAACGGTGTTTTGCTATTTTTCTTCAGAAAATAATCCTATGTCTGTGATCTTTAGGAACAAGAATTATTCCATCAACACTTATGGAGTTGTAAACTCTTTCTTTGTAGAAAATGTCTGAAAAAACCTTGCTTACTTTTTCGAGCAAAGAGTAAAGTTTTCAGCATGCATCACTGTTCTATCCTTTTCTACATATCAAGACAAAAGCAACCAGATAGTGCCAGTTTACATTTCCTTGCTATAAGGGCAAATATAACCGCACACAACTTCAGATGTTTTGAGAATAGTTCATACAACTTCTTCAGTGAAGGCAGCTTGCTATTCCTTCTCGTTGTGAAAGCTGTAAAAGTTAAAGCACCGTCAAGACATTAACATTCAATTATCGCTCGAACTTATATTTCAACTTCAACTTACTTATGAGTAATTCTTGAAAACGAGCGCGGTAGCTGCAACCCCCGCTTTGGTACGTTTATTCGTTGCTACGTTTACTATAATATATGTGTAAGCTGAAAATAAAAAGCTCAGTGCCCTTTTAACAATACTCTTGATCTATTTTGGAACATATCTTCTAACTATCCGCTATACTATACTACATATTTTCTGACTATCCAGTATGAAGTTTGAAGCAGAGCAGTAAAAAGTGAACTTGGGACTTTATAAAGCAAACTATGCAAAGAAAATTTTGTTTTATACCCTGTAGGGTTTGCTCTGTTCATTCGTTACTTGATCTTCTTTGATAAATCGGTATTAAAAAAAAACAGCGAAATATGACCGTGGTAAAAACTGGGGTTTCTGGGCATTTTCTGAGGGCACGTTGGCTGGTCAGACTGCCACAAGAAAAACCATTGTTTGAAAGAGGAACGAAAAGCAAGATCGAATGTTGCTCAGAATCTTTTTGCAAGGGTACCGAAAAAAAACTTCGGGACTTTTGCTCTGCAGAATGTTACGTTCAAAAAGAAAACAGAAAAATCTCAAAAAAGTTTGTTTTCGGAAGACCCTATACATATGACTGTTGAAAAGTGAGAGTGTGCGAGTTTATATTTAATAAAATCCCGAATGTTTCGTTTTTTGATCTTGCAAGATTATAAACCCAATCTTCAATCTATTAGGTTGTCCCAAACTAAATTCCATTTTTGAATAACTTGAGCTGTTTTTGTTTTCTTGACAGATTTAGGGTACCATTCGGTAGAGCGCAGAGCTCTACAAAAAGATTACCAAAGTTCCACCTAATTCGTAACCTAGGTAAATTTTGGAGCTAAAAATCAAAAATTTTTGGATACCCTAAAAATCGCATCTCCTTCCACAAAATAGCTACGGACTTCCAACTTGGTCTTTATATAGTAGACACATAGTAGTACCCAAAAATGTATTTAGCGGATTTTTTCGGGGCTAACTGAGGAAGAAATAGGGTCCCTTAGCCAAAATGCCACTTACTTGAATTTTTTATGTAAAACTTGGTATTTCTCGGTATGAGAGCACATACAGGAGTGAAATTTTAAAATTATACTTAGTGTTGTATACTAAAAAGGCTTTTAGTATACAATAACATATGTGAGAGGGGCTGGGGGCGGAGTCTGCCATTTTTGGACAATTTTTGTTTTTCGCATTCTATGCTCGGAAAAAATTCGGTAAAGGCATATTTGTGTATTGCTACATGCCCACTGTATAACGAAGTTGGAGGTCTGTACTACTATTTTGTAGAGCTGGCTTCAACTTAGATTTGCATTATAGAACGAATCACCCATCCCTCTTCATTACTGTAGGATTACGGTAGAAACTTGAGACATGGTGTCAATGTGGAAAAAGCTGCCGTTCCATAATTTTTCAAAAAAATGTGAAAACTTGTGTAATAGGGTTTTTATGGACGCTGAGTTTAATACTCAACTATTCAAAAGATTACGAAGCTTTCTAAACGGTGTAACCGCACCTTTTAGGAACATTCAAAAAAAAAGCCGCTACCTCTTACCTGGCATAACTCTTCAACGAAGCATCATAATAAATTGCGAACTTTACAGTTATGGTCAGCAACTCTAATTAGCCTAGTGTAAAAGTTTTCAGGCTGTTTTGTTTCCTTTCTGGGGCAAAATACGGCCTTTAATCGCTTGAGACCCTCTTGCAAATCTATGTTAAAGCCAGCTCTACAGATTGGTACCTGAAGCAAGGAAAAAAACTTTTTTGAAAGAGAGGTATTAACGATCATTCGTTCGATACATTTTTTGGGACACGCTGTATTATTAGGCTGTCTGCGTTCCTTTGCTAATCTCTAAAGCGACTTCGTGTAGGCATGCATTCAGTGCAGCTAGTGCCATTAGCGAGACACAGTTAGGTGTCCTGGTACCAAAAATTATCAGCTTCATTCTAATCTGTTCCTAGATGCTTTTGAATAAAGAAAACTCTATATAATACTCACATAGCGATTATATGTTCAATAATTATAGCAAACTTTGCAATGTAAACCAGTATCCCTACTATTTTTTTTCGGACATTCGCGATATTGGTAAGCCCATGCTTTATGTACCATTCACCGATGCAAAGTTTATCAAACAAAGTGTTTTCAAAGTGACTTTTGACAAGCGCTTAAATAAGCAACGATGCTTTGAATCATCGTTTGTATCTTGTCTGAATTTGGAAGATTTTTTGTTGTTTTTGCTACATACTTCCATAAGAGCTTCGATAACCAGTAAACAGGAAAGAGCATTTGCAATTCAAAGCTTTCCTCGCATATCTCCTTGCATTTCACTTAAATTACTCGCTCTCTCCCAAAATCGTAAAGCAACAACATACAAGCAACTCAGAGATGTTAGTGATGCATCTCCCCTCTCGCATCTAACATGGGAAGCCACCCAACTTAGCTTGGCCTTCTGGTGTGAGAAAGCCTATTCTGAATTCATCTTTGAATGCTGATTCCAAATATGCTATTCCTAGCTGCCGTGCACCTTACCGAAGCGAGTTACGGGCTTTTTCCTGCGCAAAGTCGGCACACTCATCGATTTTCTGGCATTGCAGCATCATCTTTGAGTGCAAATACACTTGCGTTGAGCTTCCCTTGAATGCTAAAAGATTGGATTCTTGTTATTACACCTCAGCACTTTTTCTTGCAGATTTTTTTATCTACAGGCAGTCTTTCCATTGCAGTAGTATGCCGTTTTGCGCAGGAAAGCCCATAACTTACTTCGAAATGGTGCGCGGCAGCTAGGAATAGCAAAGTTGCAATCAGCGTTTGAAGCTGTTTTGAAAGATATATGTGCCCTTGCCATGCCGAACTATTTCATATGAGCTTTGATAATTAGTAGACAGAAGAGAGCATGTGCAATGTAACGCTTACCTCGCATCTCTCCTCACAATTCACTAAAGTAACCAAATTACTCGGTCCCTCCAAAGATCGTAGAGTAAGAACGGATAAGCAATTCAGAGAACCAGTAATGCATGTTTTTCCTCTCATCTATATGTATAGGTATTTTTCTTTTTAGCATAAAATTTTAAAGAAAATTGCCTTATTTATCAAATTCACAAATGCCTAGGTCTGTACAGGTAATCTGAGAATCTTGACATTTTGAAACGGTAATAGCTTATTGTATGAAGGAGAGCTTTTTAAGATAAACAATTTCAGGACAGTATCGACTTTGGATCCGAAGGCCTACTTCGAGCAACTTTTGCGTCTACAAGATTCAGCGGAATAATGAGGAACAAGGTCGAATGGAGAGGACAGAAGACGATAATGGACAAAAAAAAAGTTGGAAAGGATTCCAAGAGGCTCAGAACGCTATCGTGAAACCACCGAAAAGATTGTTGGACGAATTTGATGCCCGTGTAAACCTGCTGCGTAAGCAGTGGAGTCTAATTTAGAATCGTTCAGCAACTCGCAATGGCGTATCAAGAAGTTCATGGATGACGATTACTCAAAACCGAAAAGATTGGCCAAAAGGCTAGCACGACGAGTGGGATGGACCTTCTGAGTAGTTTAAGTAAACAAGAATAGCTCAATTATTGCAACCAAAGTCAATGCTTGTTTGGTTTTTACTAATGTATTCCACACTTTAGTTTGATTATAAGTTGCGCATGCTTTCGAAACTAATTGCTTTTGGAAAGCTTCATAGAAATTTTCTAGAGCACAAGTAAAGAAATGCGAAAGTTTTGCTCTATTCGCTTATCGAAGAACGTCAAAATCAAAGGGTTGGATCACTGTGGTTTATCAGAGCTGTCAAAAATTCCACTAACAAAGTCATTAGTAAGAGCGGGAATTGTGCACTGAAGGTGCACGAGTGTTGGCCAATTATTATGTTTAAAGACTTCTATTAGGCAAGGAAACGACACATTACTCCTCAGGTAAACTCAATATCATAATTTATCATAGAGATGTCCAATCAGCACAAACTTCCTACAGCTGAATGTAGGTCATAAAACTTCTGTTTTGACGATTCCGAGAAGTGATCAAAGCTTGAATGATCTTGAATCACAGCATAAGTTCCAGTAAACAGTGTCAAATTTAGTTCTCTTCCTTCTAACTAACGAAAATGGTCTGAACTCAAAACATCCGTTCCAAGCAAGCTGCATATCATCGCACTAGCCTTGAAACGGTGATTCTAAATATCATTAAATATAATAATATGTGTTGTGTGTGACGAAATTCGTAGGGCATGTTTGAGCTAACATCCTGAGCTCAAATTTTGCATGGCATTGCTGTGCCATGAAAGTTCAACAAATAAAAGCACAGACAGAATCGTTAAGTGGATTTCTCAAAAATTGCGCGTCAACTGGATCCAACTAGCTTCTGTCCCACAAAAATGAGTTCGTAATTCCACTTTTGCAGAGTCGTGAAAGTGTACGGCAAGTGAATGTCGAACCCAAGAAATTAGGCCCAAAAAGGTGATCGAAAGTCACTTATCAACAAAAAAGGCGCCAAAAGAATTGGCGGCGTAAAGTCGTCCCTTTGCCAAGATCTTACCAGAGCATTTGACGAGATTTTTGACATAAGTGTAGCTCAGGTGATCATTGTTCTTATGGCGACTACCAAAACCACAGAAAAAAGCGTTTTATGCTTTTCATCACCGTATACCTCTCATTTGAAACGGCCATTTCGATAAACATGCCCTGTTTGTGAGTTGAAGCAAGCTCTACAAAATAGTGCATTAAAATCTGCGAAAGATCTTGAAGAAAACGAATTATTAACTGCAACAGTATGCACATTTTTTGGGACATCCTGTGTATGTTCATTATCGCGGAACGATACGTGCAAGAAATTCAAAGCGTTTTTTGCTCCTTGTCAAGTATTCTGCGACCCATGTTCAGGGAGAAAACTTTTTGAAGGAGTGTTTTTAAATTCTGGTGATGTGCTTTTTCTCCGCATTCAAACACTCACAGACGCTGTGACTATGGCTGAATAAAGCTGCCCATCAACGAACTCTGTTGAATGAAATTGATGAAAACTTTGAAAAGTCCTTATATTTGATTTTGAGACGGCTGGCGTTTCTAGGCGAGTACGATTGTATACAACTTGTTCAGACTGGTCGACCACGGTGCGGCCATTTCTCTGTGAGCATAGTTAATGCCATTCAAGATTCTCTTTTGAAGCAATCGACTTACAGACAGTGCAAAACGGTGGCATTTTTCAAAGCATTTCCCTCAGAAACCATGACATTTCATGAACCCCTCACTCGGCAGAAACTCGATCGCTTAAATATCGATCGGCTTAAAACCGAAACCCGGATATAATCCTTGCATGAGTGTCTTCTTAATATTTTAGCATTAGTAAAAGGAGAATACACGATTTGATTTGACCCGATATTATCTATTAAGCAGAACATGCTCACCAAATTCCCAACTCTGCTCAGAAGAAGTATTCAGCAAAAGTTTTTAAAGATAGCTAAGAACGTAATTCAGCATCAGAAAAACTCTGTAGCAGTTATTTTAGCTGCAGTCCGCATCAGCTGGCATTTTTCCGGAGCCCTGGTACAAACACGTTCTTCAAAATTGTATGTACTAACAAACACATGTTTTTTTTTGAGAAATGTATGCAAGTTTTCTAACTGTGTATTAAGTGTTCCGTCGCTAAGTTTGAAGCATTAGAAAACCAATTTCGTTCTTACAAGGAAAGAATACCTGGTCGAAGTGGCGTTTGGATTTGCAATGTTTTATAAAGCATGAACATTCATCTTAAATTTGTTTTCTTTATCTACAAAACGCTTTTGAAAGAGAGTTACGAATTGTTTTAAGCACAATCCTCAGTCCGAAAAGAGTCCAAAAATGAGGTCCTCCCGGCTTGGCGGCCGATTTAATTATCAGGTTGATGCATAATTCCTGCACCAAAATAGGTAGATACCCCAATAACTCGGAATAATCCTACATCCCATGTAGGATTCGATACATCATTAGATAGCGCAAGCCTAGCTCTATAAGATAGTGCTCAAATATCTACACCAGCTTTGATCTACGCGAAGTTTTGAGCCAAAAACTGAAAAAAATCATGCGTCCAAAAACCTTAAGAAAGATCTTAAAAAAATTGTAACTCAGTTAAAAAAGCTCCTACAAAAATTCTTTTTTGCTCACGCGTAGACGTTTTACATAAGACATTTTTCTATGCAGTTGCTGTATTTTTTTCTCAGCTTGACGATGAGAAAACGAAGTTTTTCATGTTTTTGCCAAATTAGTGCTGAGATATTCTAACACTAACGGTTGTATAGTACATGCCATTAGCAGTCAAACTTTACATTTTCAGCCTTCTAGAACAGCTAGTTCACGAGTAATGACGAATCTAGCTCTGTTCATCCGAATTTTTCTTGCCTAATTGCCAAAAATTCGATACTTCTCGTAAACCAGCTGCTGTAAAAAGCTGAAAATTTACATTCACGCTTCTAAGGTCCTGTAGTATACAACTGTCAGTGCTAGAACATCTCAGCATTGTTTTGGAAAAAAGATGAAAAACTTCGTTTTCTCATCGTCTAGCTGAGCAAAAAATACAGGAACCGCATAGATAGATGTGGTGCGTGGAATGTCTACGCGTATGCAAGAAAGAAATTTTCTAGGAGCTTTTTGAACGATGTTACAATATTTTTAAGATCTGTTTTAAGGTTTTCGGACGCATTTTTTTTCAGTTTTTTGCTCAAAACTTCGCGTGGATCAAAGCTGGTATAGATACATATTTGAGCACTATCTTGTAGGGCTAGGTTCGGGCTATCTAATGATATATCCAATCCTACTTAGGATACAAGATTATTCCGAGTTATTGCGGTCTGTACCTATTTTGGTGCAGGAAATATGCATCAACCTGTTACACAACTTTTTGAAAGAAAATTTGGGCATAGTTTCTTTTTCCCCGCTATTTTTGAAAACAGCTAAATCACAATGGCGCCTAAGTGCCAAAAGTTCTGCAGCATATTCACAATTCCCGATGAAGTACCCATCCCTTTTCAGAATACAAAAATTTGATATTCTCGTTTCAGTTCAAACAGTGTGGTTGATATTGGATATATGTTGTGCACTCCAAACTTATCCTTGATGCAAGTGCATTATGTAACAGCTTTTTTCTGGGGTTTACTTGGAATCACGATAAAACCACGCAAAAGTTCTTACACACACGTACATCGAATAGCGAAATCAAATTGCGTGAATATCTATGTGTAGAACTTTGTGAGCTTGAACATTGACGCTATTTTGGAAACAGCTAATTCACAATGGCGCCTAAGTGCTAAAAGTTCTGCAACAATTCTACGCTGAAATGAAAGGTTGCTTACGTATTGTGGAGCCGAAATAGAAGCAGTTTTACAGAGCAGTGTTTAAAGGTGGAATACATCAAAGCACCAAACATCAAATATTAGGATGGTGCAAAAGTTTTGTCAGTTTTTTTCGATTTATCTGCAAACACGCTAGAATGAAGATAAACAAACAATAAATGTATCCCGATGCAGAATTTCTTTCCTCTTTCCAGCAATCGACCTATTGTGATTCGTTGCGAGAGTGACGAGATATTTGCTGGAAATTGCAACTACTCGTTTTTACCATATAGAATTTTCACTAATTTTCAAAATTTTCGCATGAGGCTTTCGGAGGAGCCCTAGTAACCAGCGGTTAGGTTAAACTTTTTCCAACTTATCAATTTTTTCCTTTTTTAGCTGCTTTCTCAGAATTTTGCCAAACAATTTTGTAAAAGATCGCATAATCTGTTGTTGCACCAAACGCTGCAAAACCTACAGAATACTGAGGTTTCAACACTCGATTATTGCTACCGCTACCGCTATTGGGAAGTAAACGAGCGATTTTTGCTGCAAATTATAAAGATTTTGGAATACAGGTGACGTAAGTGCGCACTCCTAGAATTAAAAAAATACTGCGATTTTCCCTACAAATTTCACCTGTTTCGACAAAAAAGGACAAGTGTTAGAACGGGGAGAAAAAGTTGCATAGAATGGTGACTGAATGTTTAACATTTTATGTTCTACGAGGTTAAAATAGGTGAATGTAAAATTTGGTCGTTTTAAAAATAAATCGTAGAAATTCTGAAAGACAAGCCGCAGGGCTACAGAAAATTGCTTCTGTTGGCAAAAGGTTTGCCTTATCCGCTGGTTACTAAGACTCCTCCGAATGTCTCTACAAAAATTTTGAAAATTAGTGGCATTCGAACATGGTAAAAATGAGTGGTTGTAATTTCCAGCAGATATCTTGTCACTCTGCAACGAAACACAACGGCCGTTTATGAGCTGGAAAGAGGAAGAAATTCTACATAAGATATATGTGTAGCATTTGTTTATCTTCATTCTAGCGTGTTTGCAGATGGATCGAAAATATTGACAAAACTTTTGTACCAATCTAATATACAGGGTGTCCCAAAAGTAAGTACACACTTTTCAATCGTCAATATCTCTCTTTTTACTGGATGTTTTTTCCGCCATTCAAATGCCATTTTGGAGCGAGGTTCAACTTAGATTTGAAGTATGGAGCGATTCATCGGTCGCTTTTCGTTACTGTAGGTATATATGGTTTTGGGAAAGCTATACATTTGATATTTACACTTATACAATATTTGACTGAGCCAGTTTTTGTATTTTTGCCTAAAAAGGATAGAAAGAGTAACATTTACCCAAATTTGGCATACATAATGTTTAGGGCGGGGCATGTGTCAATAAGCCATTTTGTTGCCAACCCATTGCTTCTATCGATTTATTGATTTTTGCTGTTTTTGCTTGGAAAATTCTTTATGTTTGCACAGAAAGAGTAGAAGGACTAATGGAATCTGAGCCAAATTTGGCATACGTAATGCAGGGGGGGAGTGTGTTAATATTTGTGTTTTGTCCATTTTGTCCGGGACACACGAGTTGCCTCTATTCATTTATTGATTTTTTGCTGTTTTTGCTTGAAAATTCTTTATGTTCGCTCAAGAAATGCAGAAGGATTGATGGGCCAGTAACAAGCCATTTTATTTGGGACACACAGGTTGCTCTCATTGATCTATTAGTTTTTTTTTTTGCGTGATATCAGAACTGACAAAGCCAAAATTATGCCCATTTTTTCCTAATGCGCAGGTTGTGAATCAAAGTAGATCGTGCAGAACGGCAAATTGTTACATCTCCGCATTATATCAGGTTGTTGCATAAGTTCTGTCCGATTTGAATTTTTTGAATTCAAAAGTCATAACTTCTTTCAGAGTCAACTTTTTTCCAAGATCTTAGTTTCCTCGTGTTGAGTAATTAGTTGGCTATCAGGCTAATATTGAAACTTGTGGAAATCCTTGTTAAGGAAGAAGCAAGAACTCAAAAACTTCACAGTGTTTTTCTTCAAACCTGTCTTTTTTGACATGGCAATGCTCCATAATGAGAATTGATAGACATCTTTTCTAACATTTGATAGGTAGAGAATCTTTCGTAGATTATTCTTCAGTATAAAAGAGCCCATAGGGTTTGCGCTGTCGAGAGATTTTTTTGACCGAACAAAAAAGAAGCCACTTTTTGACCTCGCTTCAGCGCATATATGCATGCCTAATTACGAATTATGAAAATTTTACAATTGACGTGAGCGCCGACAAGAGATTGGTGGATGGTCTCTGCTAACCCTTGCTTTACTCTAGCACCTCCAACTTCGAAGTCGTCGAGTACTTCTATTCGCAGAAAGTTATTGCTTGTGAAACATCTTTACAGAAAACTGTGACAATAAATTTTACTAGAAAGACGCGTATGCTAGCCTATTATACCCGTATTCCGCAACCATTTAAAAAAGCTTAAAGGGCGCATTGTGGAGATTTCCTCGCAAGAACATATTTCTAGGTTGAGAACGTACCTCGGCCACTTGGAGATTTTAGGCCTGAAATCTCCTTACATTAAGAAATTTGTTGAAATTGATAAGCTTTAGAAAGCGCAAGAGAAGCACTTTTTAATGATACCAACAATATTGCATTAGAGATGAAATTCTCTTAGAACAGCTGCTTCAAACATGAGGCAAAAAAATCGGACAGAACTTATGCGACAACCCAATAGAGTGAAACAAAAGATTTACTCGGCAGCGAAGCTGCCGAGTATCAACCGAACCTGCCGCGTAGTGGCAGAGAGCGGCTGGTATTATATATTTTGTAGTATATGAAAACCCGCTTTATCTAGTCTGTCATATCAGCTTTCATCTTCACTGTTTGATCTGAAGTTTAAAGCCTTCAAAAGTAAAGTTAAATTTTTTTTCTTTTATTCTACTCCCTTCAAATCCATGCGATATGCTCAGATCTGCTTAAAATGATAATAATCTACGTTATAAGTGCGATGATTTGTGCTATGAAATGTTCGCCAAGGCCAACTCGGAAAATCTTGAGTCGAGAAGCTTTGACTCAAATTTGGCTGATCCCTGTGATTACTCACGCCGTTTAGAAAACTTAGTAAAAAAGTGATTGTAGAACTTTCACTCTGCAGAGGTAGAGCAGACTTAGTTCTAATAATGATAAGAAGACATCAGGATTCCCACGTGTTTGTAAGGATGAAACTTTAAAGGGTAAAAAGTTGCAGTTTTGCCTTACCTAAAATGCAGGGAAAATTGGGCATATTCGGTTTCTGGCAGTAAATTTTCACATGATAATGCGTTGAGTCCAACTTTCACAGTACTACTTAACCGACTCGGTTATACGGTAATCAAAGCCTGTGCCTTCTAGTACTTTTGAGAGTAAGCTATGCTTTTTCGAACTAGAGCATTCTAGAAAAACCTTCCCGGAAACTGAAACATTCTGGCCAGAAAATCTTTCACTGAATAGTGACTACAGTTATATAGTAGGGTGTCTCATAATTTTTTACCGTTTCAACTACAACTGCTGTATTTTTGCATATTGCCTTCACCTGATGTAAATTGAGTGATCATTTCACAGGGCTAAACAAGCTCTACAAGATGGCTATCAAAAGTCTGCACAACTCGTATCCCACGTGAAGTTTTGGGCTGAAATCTGATAGTAGTTGAAAACGAACTTTTCTGTCAAAAAATCTATCTCCGCCCCAAATCATCCAAAAAATTTCCCTTTGTCCTAGCATAATCTTGATACATCGCGTACTCAATTGTGAATGAGTGGTGGATGGCAAACTCCGTCCCTAGACGTCTTAGCTCCTCCCATGCATGGAATCATATCGCCCATACATACAAGACTACAATTATCTTATTATATATATGAAGTTGCGTATGTGCAGAATAGAAATTTTTATTTCTGAACCGATTTGGACCAAACTTGGCACACATATAGTTCGGGGCGGGGGGGGGAAGGGTCATAGGCTACTTTTCGTCATCGATCGATATCGATTTTATCGATTTTTATCGTTTTTTGCAGAATTTACCTACGGGGCTGGGAGTTGGTACAGGGGGATAATCGAGCATAGGGATTCCGAATACAATATTAGTTTTCAGGATTATCGATTATTTTATCGATTTTTATCGATTTTTGCAAAATTTGCTACAGGGCTGGGACTTGGCACAGGGGGTAATCGAGCATGGAGATTCCGAATACAAAATTAGTTTTCAGGATTATCGATTATTTTATCGATTTTTATCGTTCGATTATTTTATCGATTTTTATCGCTTTTTGCAGAATTCACCTACGGGGCTGGGAGTGGCACAGGGGGATAATCGAGCATGGGGATTTCGAATACAATATTAGTTTTCAGGATTATCGATTATTTTATCGATTTTATCGATTTTTGCAAAATTTGCTACAGGGCTGGGACTTGGCACAAGGGGTAAGTGGGCATGGCGATTCGAATACAATGTTAGTTTTCAGAATTACCGATTATTACCGATTTTATCAATTTTTTGAAAGTTTAAGCTACAGGGCTGGGGCTGGCACAGGGGGGTAAGTGAGCATGCTAATTTCGAAAACAACACAGGGAACGGGAAATAAAGTGTGTGGGCACAGGGATAGAGATGGTACCTTTATTACAGTGCTTTGACAGGGCCGAGCGGGGTCCGGTAAGCAAGTTAGTGTATTTATATACATTGTAGGTGCCTCAGTTCTCGAGATGTTAATGTTTAGGGTAAGAACGGTAAAAAATTGTGAGACACCTAATAAAAGTGTGCGTTGTATACCTGAAGGTTTGCAATCTATTAGATCGGTGCTAAAGTTTGTCATTTTCTTCGAAATGCCCGCAAATCTACCACAGTAAAGATAAACAAATATTTTGAGCTATGTCCGATGCAGATTTATCCTCTTTCCAACTCTGTACCTCCCAATGTGACTTGTTACGAGTGTGCTGAGATAATCGTTGGAAATCACAGCCCTTCGTTTTCACCATGTCCAACTTTTTCAGACTTATTGGGGACTTTCGAGGAACTTGTAATAGTCAGCAGAGAGGGCAAACCTTTTGCCAACTAAAGACATGCTTTTTCTTTTTCAAGCTACTTTCTCGCCGTTTGTATCACCTGTCACCTGTATCTTCGTTAATCATCGTGTTGCACGAGCGGTTACCAGTGATGCCTCCATTCGTCCGTCTCGGGCGATTGTTGACCAGTATTTACGTATCGCACCAGGAACACGTGGAACGCTCTGAAGGACTTCATTAAAGGACTTCGTAAACATATCTGACTGTCGCGTCGGCGGTTTTCCTCGTTCGCGTTTGACGTCCAGTGGTATCCAATCTGTTACAGCTCTCGTCCACCGGTTGTCGTCGAAACGCATTACGTGCCCGGCCCATCTTATCTTGTTCTGCTTGGCGTACGCGGCAGCGTCCCTGATCTTCGATCGTTGACGTAGGGTAGGACTTCGTAATTCTTGCCTCACTTGCGTGAGTCGATTCTTAGCATCACTCTCTCAACAGCTCGTTCGATGACGCTAACCGCGTGTTCGTCCTGCTTTCTCATTGTCCATGTTTCTGAAGCGTACGTCAAAGCAGGAAGAAACGTCGAGTTGAAAAGGTGGGCGCGGAGCCGGATGTTCTTGGTCTTCTTCACTACGTCCTTAGTTGTCTTATATGCTCCCCATGCTGCACGTTTCCTCCTGCTCAGTTCCGGAGCTAGATCATATTGAGTTCACGATCTAGGTAGGTGTAGCTTGAGCATTCGGTGATGTTCGTCCCGTTGAGCATGAAAGGAGCATCAGGCACTCTTCCGTTCCTCATAAACATCGTCTTCGTTAGATTCAGCCGTAGACCCATCTTTCCACACACTTCGTCAAACTGGGCCAGCGTTTGTTCCGCCTGCGTGATGCTTGGTGTTATCAATACGATGTCATCAGCAAAGCGAAGGTAAGGTAGCTGCCGGCCGTCGACTTTCACTTCCATGTTGTCCCATTCCAACTTTCGCATGACGTTCTCCAGAGCGGCACTGAATGGTTTCGGCGATATAGTGTCGCCTTGTCGCACGCCACTTTTCACGTCGATGATGACATCCTTGTAGAATGGTGATATGATGGTTGTGAAGTCATTATACAGCTCACGAATTATCTTGATGTAATGAGTCGGAATACCTTGATTGCTCAAGGCATCACCGAGTCGAAGGCCTTCTTCTAATCGATGAAGGTAAGAAAGAGCGGCATCTTATACTCTCGTGACACTTCAATGAGCCTTGACACCGTGTGTATGTGGTCTATCGTGCTGAGTCCTCTTCGAAACCCAGCTTTCTCGCATGGCTGTCCTTCGTCTAACTCTCTTCCGATCCTGTTGAGAATAACTCGCGTAAAGAGCTTGTAGACTACAGGTAACAGGCAGATAGGATTATAATTGCCGATGTCGCAGAGATTTTCCTTCTTGTGCAGCAACACGGTCTTGCTAGTCTTCCACTGCCCTAGAACCTTGCCTTCCGCCAGGTACCGCGTGAAGAGCCTTACCAGGTCTAAATGAGAACTGGCGAAAGATTCTCCAAATGTTGTGCTTTAATCCTGGGGGGAGCGAATGCTTTACGGTTCTTCATCGACATGATAGCATGGCGAATTTCGGAAGGAAGAACAGACGGTGCGACATACTCGTACTCCTTGAGATGGCATGGTGGAAGGTGGACGTGGCTCGCAAAGAGATCCGAGTAGAAATCGTGGGTGACCTTCTTTGATCTTCGGGAAGCAGTCATGGTTCCTTCAGGACGACGAAGTGCGGTCATCTTTGTCTTGAAGTTGACGAAGCTTCGGCGGGCGTTGCGTATACTTCTTCCAGCCTCCGCGGCGTCAACCATCACTGCTACTCTTCTCTCGAGGTCTTCTTTTATCGCTTCTCTGCATCGCTTCGCAAGCTCGGACGTCAGTTGGTAGTTGCCTGTGGCTTGTGCGCATCCACGTTGGCGTATCAGCTCCAAAGTCTCCGTGGTGAGGCGCCTCGTATTTTTAGACTCTGAGCCTTCTTGGCACAATCGTGGAGATGTTGTGCGAATCGTTCGCATTCTTCGTCGATGTTGTCCATCACGGTATCTCGCCATGAGCCGGATATCGAAGAAAACAGATCCCAGTTGGTGGTATTCATGGGACGATGTTTTCTGAACTTGACGGCTCTCTCTCCATTCCGCGGAAAGTAGGATTTGGCGCGTAGGAGACGATGGTCTGATCCCGTGTAGATCGGAACAACAGCGACGTCCGTCAGGTAGTACCTTCTGTTGACGATGATGTGGTCAATCTCGTTATGGTACTCTCCACCGGGCGATTCCCAGGTCCAACGTTGGAAAGAGGGCTTTTGGAACTGTGAGTTTCCATGAATAGTCCTCGTCGTCGTGATAAACTCGGACAGTCTCTCCCCTTGTTCGTTCCACTGCAAACCATGGGCTCCGATGTGAAGTTCCTTAGTCGACCTTCTAGTTCCGATCTTCGCGTTGAAATCACCGACGATGATCTTGTAGAAGGTATGATCTTCTCTGTAGAGCTCCAAATCCATATAGAATTTCTCGAGTTCGTTTTCGTCGTAGCTGGATGTTGGGGCATACGCAATGAAGACGGTCAAGGCAGAGATTGATCCACATCTTGATATTCGCAAACGTCCGATTCGAGTTGTAAGTTGTTCGAACGAATCGATGTTCATGGCCAAACCAGGGTAAAGCGGGGGGTGCGGCACTCGACCGTCGGATACGACCCCCCCCCCCTGATTGCTGTCTTAATAAGACCCCCCTCCTAAACTATACACTTAAGATAGTATTACCTGAAGGCTCTGTCAAACATAATGGACAACATATCCATAATTAGCATGTCAAATACCCCCTGTAGACAAAGTGTGAGCGAATTCTGAAGATTCAAGATACTAGGCTACCTAAGTGAAATGGTCAAATTCCAACATGGTTAACTTTGTTTTAAAGGTGAATTAGCTATCCGTTTTTGCACTCAAGACAAAGCACTACTCCTTCTTTGTCCACCTCAGGAATCCCGCTTCAGAAGACCTCCAAACTGTGGAATTAGAAGCCAACCAAAATCTCATTTTTCCCATTTTTCGCTTTTGATGGCTGTGCTTTCAAAATATTACTCAGAGCTAAGAAGACGAATCAGGCTCAAAACATCCCTATGGAATCTACGAGGTTTAGGCTATCGATTCATATAAATATTGTCCACTAAAAATGTTTTTTGATATAGTTAATGGCCTGCGGCACCCCCCCTCAAAACCTGCGGCTGCCGCAGGGGTGCCGCAGGGGTGCCGCAGGCCATTAACTATATCAAAAAAACATTTTTAGCGGACAATATTTATATAAATCGATAGCCTAAACCTCGTAGATTCCATGGGGATGTTTTGAGCCTGATTCGTCTTCTTAGCTCTGAGTAATATTTGGTGAAAGCACAGCCATCAAAAGCGAAAAATGGGAAAAATGAGATTTTGGTTGGCTTCTAATTCCACAGTTTGGAGGTCTTCTGAAGCGGAATTCCTGAGGTGGACAAAGAAGGAGTAGTGCTTTGTCTTGAGTGCAAAAACGGATAGCTAATTCACCTTTAAAACAAAGTTAACCATGTTGGAATTTGACCATTTCACTTAGGTAGCCTAGTATCTTGAATCTTCAGAATTCGCTCACACTTTGTCTACAGGGGTTAATTGACGTGCTAATTATGGATATGATACGAATATCATGTTATCGCTATAATCAGATCACCTAACTACGACCCCCTCCCCTTTTGACTCCTCAATACGACCCCCCTCTGCGGCGTGCCGCACCCCCCGCTTTACCCTGGGCCAAACTCGTGTTGACAAGGACTCCCACTCCACCTACTCCTCGACTGTCGCATGGTCCTAGAAACAGTTCTTCTCCAGTCTCCAATGTGGCGTTCATTCGTGGTGCCTCCTTGTCTCGGTCAGTCAGATGACGTCGTACTTGATCTTCCTTGCTTGCATCATGAGGTCTTCGATAGATGCGTCCGATGCCAGCGTCCTCGCGTTGTAAGCACAGATCGTCATCATAGTCCGTCTCGTTTTCGGCAGCCTAGATCGCCTTTCAAACCTTGTCCCCACTGGCGCTGCCTTACCAATGGCTCTTCCAAGATTAAAGGAGCTTTCCATATTATCACTATGTCGAACAAGATTTTACTCGCAGAAATAGCTTATTGGGCTCAGAACCCCCGCGAGGGACGATAGGAGCTTATTTGTTGGAGGCGACTCCGAACTCGCCTCCCCACACACCTACCCGGGAAATTAGAGTGCAAGCTTTTAGTGGAGGCAGAGAGTCCGTCCCCCGGCTCCGCTTGCTTTTCAGAGCAGGCGCGGGGTCGCTTTTGGTCGGCGATTATCCCCCTACCGCCAGGACGTCCCACGTAGCCTCGCGACTAACCGGCTGTGATCCCTCTATGAGGGAGATCCGTGACTCTCTCATAACTTTGCTAAAGAATTTTTCAAAAGTCTCGAGTTTTGAAAAAACCTCATAACCTGCTATTGCAACAATCAAATCGAAATCTTCAAAACACCAAGTCTCATTACTCGATTATTACAATCACTAACCATGTGAAGTCGATTTTCGGCCAAAGTATGAAGATTCAAAAACATCAATGTGCTTTCAAGATAAATATTGCGATTTTCCCCTCTCGCATGTTATGCCGAAAAAAGCAACTATTTGAAAAAGGAGAATGAATTGCAGTGAATGGTACCTGAACTGTCTACCGTTTTCATTTCTTCGTAAGAGGATAGAATAGGCCGGATATTCTGTTTATCATTACTGTACGAAATTGGCAGGTTATTTTAAGCCTTACAAAACTTTTGCACCGACCTAATACAATAGTTTTCAATGAGCTCTATACGATTGTTTCAATAGAAATATTCTGATTAAAGTTTGATACAAAAATTTTTGGTGAGAATGAAAAAGAAAGCCTATATGAACCACTTTAATTTATCAGGCGGTCGTCCCAAATTAACACTATTTGGAATCTCAAATAGTTTTACATTTAATAAAATTGACCTTATATGACTTTAATGATAGCTGCTGCTTTCGCTGTATAAAATCAGGGAGTATTCAATCCAAGAACAAGGGAAAGGTTAATAGAAAAGTAGTTGGTTTTGGAAATTTTGGCTATTATATGTTTATCTGCAAATCATATTAGGTTGTCCCGAAAGTTTTGTCCGTTTCTTCGACCTATCATAAAAAATACGTGGATCAAAGATAGAGAAACGCTCTAAGCACTACCCGACGCATCTTTTCCTCCTCTTTCTAATTGTCATAATCTTGTGCAGATTACTCTGTTGCTCACTGAGATAAACTCCGAAATTTCGAACCCATGGTTTTTACTATGTCCAAGTTTGACAATTTTTCACAATCTTCATTTTCAACTTTTGGAAGACTTTTGATAGCCCTCAGATAGAGTAAACAAAGGGCAATGCAATGCAATTATTTGGCATATTTAGCTGGCTTTTCAATATTTTCAAAAATAATTCTTTCAAAGTCTTCACTTTTGCGAAATTCTAAAATACAGAAACGCCTCGGACACTAAAAAATCATCGGATTTTGAAGCTTTCAAAAACCGATTACGATTATTCACTATTTTTACGAAGCAAATAAGCGTTTACCGCTTCGAAATATAAGATTTTGCATTTTACGTGTACACGCTGGGGTCAAATTCAAGAATTACGAAAATTTTATCGCCAAAGACCCCGCAAATTGGAGAGTAAACACACTCACTGGAAAGAGGAGGAAAACCTGCATCGAATAACACCTTAGTTGTGCGCCGTTTCATGATCTCTGGCTTTTGGCATCACCAAAAGAGGAATTTGATAGCATCAGAAAAAAAATTTTAAAAATTTTCAAGGCTGGCTATAGATGCCGCTAGATTGCATTATATTGCCATTTGTTTGCTCTATCTAACTGTTGCCAAAGTTTTTCCGAAAGTCAAAAATAAAGACTGTGAAAAATTGCTAAACTTGGACACAGTAACAACCATGGGTTCGAAATTTCGGCGTTTATCTCAGTGAACAAAAGATTAATTGGCATGGAGGCATGACAATTAGAAAGAGAAGGAAAAGATGCGTCGGATAGTGCTTAGAGCGTTTCCCTTCTTCGTTCCACGCGTTTTTATGATAGATTGAAAAAACGGACAGAACTTTCGGGACAATCTAATATATTGCAAGCGCAATAGAATGCGAGATTCGTGAGATAGCTAGGATTTGTTTTGAGCTCACCGTAAAGGAAAAACCTGGAAACCCATAGAGAGCTGCTATACCCTAAAGGCATTAAAAACCAGATTCTGGAAGTGATTCGGAAGCATGACTCAAAATCACAAAATTTGAGCCAGAATTCTTGACAGATCTTTATAGATTTTTTCAAATTCATCATATGAAGGCAGAAGAAAGTGCAAGAGTACATGCTCCAGCAATTAGTAATTTCGTGAATTTTTATGCAAGGTTGCGATTTTTCTTAGCTATCAAGCATGCGAATCTTTCTAGATCTCGGCTTCGAACTTTATGAGGATCAGAATTTGAGGATATTAGGTTGGTGCAAAACAAAGTTCGTTTTGCAAAATTTTACTTTAAAAAGTTGCAACATTGTCCATTCTTCATTCTTTGACCTTTTTTAACCCAAAGCGCTCTTGTCTACTGAGATCGCAAACGAGAAAAAAACATGCGAGGTTTTCAAAAAAGAAACCGAAAGTTTTTTCTTAAATCCCGTCTTGATTGCAACTTCCTTCAAGTTTGGTTCCTATGGCTATCAATCAACTTACTTTTGGAGTCAATCCAGAGTGTATGTTTGTATAGACAAAACTCCAACGAAGGGGATCTGTAATAACAAATTAAAATTCAAAATTGTTCACTCTTTTAGCCTATAGGTGGTAGGAGAGAAAGTCCCAAACTATGAAATCCGGAATTATGCACTGAATAGCTAAGTTTTTTTTTGCAATTGTTGGCAATATGATCTGACCTAAAGCATACAGAAATGAGCTATGCTGGGCAATCTCCTTAATCAGAAATTTTGTTTTGGTCCGCCAATTTCTCAGTCCAGATAGATCCGAAAACTTATTTAAACATGCAGTAGGTGAACAATATCAATACCATACGGTAGCTGTGTATCACAACGAATTCGTTCATGCACCTGAATTGTGGCCAAGAAAGTCGAAGCAATGAAATTTCGATTTCGAGTGCTGCTGTGCAAGATGCTGGTGAAGTTTTCACAGATGAGTTAGAGGCTTAATTTCAATACTTTCAAAAGGCACATGAAGAAAGCTTTCCGATGATGTGCAAGATTTTTATCGAAAAAGAAAGTGTGAAACGTTTGGAAAATAAACTCAGAATAACGGACATTATTTTTGCTTCAACCTAATATCTGAGTGCGGCTGTAACGCTTGCTTTGCTCTGTCGAAAGGTAGCACAAACATTCAAAAAGCAACAAGAATATAATTTACAAGCTGGCACCCCGGTTTCCACCCCGTTCTGGAGAAAGTCCATTGTGCTTGATTTTTCATGTAGCGAAATTTACCCTTTTTCTGATTCCTACTCATCTTGAGTTTGCTTTCTACCGTCCTAAGCCTATTTATACGGCGTGAGAGGTCCAGGAATCAATTAAATTCGAGTCAAAGCTTCTTGGCTCAAGATTTTCCGATTTGACCTTGAAGAGTTACATTTTAGCACAAATTTTCGCAATTATAACGTAAATCATAATCATCTTGAGCAAATCTGAGCATTTTTCTTAAATTTGGAGGAGGTAAAGTAAAAAAGAAGAATTCAAGTTTTAATCCCTCTGAAGGTTTTGAACTTCCGATTCTACAGTGACTTCCAAAAATGGAATTTATAAGAGCTAGATGAAGCGGGTTTTTAGATGCTACAAAAAATTTTCAAAAAAAAACTGACCCTTCGAAAGTTAGCGTTAAAGCGGCAATGCTTGATTATGAACCAACACAGTAAAATTTATCAAATGTATGGCTTTCTCAAAAGCATATATATATGTGATATTTGATGTTTCGATGTCTTCTACGAATATCTAGACACTGCTTTGTGAAACTTGCTCTATTTTGGCTCCATAATATGTAAGCAATCTTTCATTTCAGCGTAATTTGCTGCAGAACTTTTGGCACTCAACGTCATTGTAATTTAGCTGTTTTCGAAAATAGCGTCACTGTTCACGATCGCAAAAGTTCTACATAGAGATATTCAATTCAAGCAATCGAATTTGCTATTCAACTTGTGCATGTGCATAAGAACGTCCGCCTGGTATTATCATGATTTCAAGTAAACCCTAGAAAAATCTGTACATAATGCACTTGCACCAAGGACAAGAATGCAGTGCACAATTCATATCCAGTATCAACGACACTATTTGGCCTAATGTAACCATATCAAATTTCCGTATTCTGACAAGGGATGGATACTTGGTCGAGAATTGCAACAAATGAAGTGGAAACTCAACGAGACTACAACTACGAAATTCCATTCATTTCCAAATTTGTTGTAAACTGTCATATAGAGCACTAGTTGGCGAACCCGGCTCCGCCCGGGACTGTCAATAATTTGTACTCAGCATGCTCGATTACCCCCCTGTGCCAACTCCCAGCCCTGTAGCTCAAATTTTGCAAAAAAATCGATAAAATCGATGTCGATCGACACGAAAAGTAGCCTATGACACGCTCCCCGCCCCGAAGTGTATGTGTGCCAGGTTTGGTCCCGATCGGTTCAGAAATGGAATTTTCTATTCGGAACATACGTACATACAGACGTACATACCAGTGGCGTACCGAGGGGTCGAAAATGGGTCGAGAATGGGTCGCGAAATTTTTGAAAGTTGCTTATATGGGTTACAAAAATGTGCAAGTGACTTGATTATTTTTGTAAATAATTAAAATATTAGGTTGAACCGAAAGTTCTTTCCCCCCATTTTCAAAAATTCATAACTTCTGATTTTTTCAACCAATTTGGCCGCTTTTATTTTTGTATGAGAGAGTAACTCATGCTCTTCATAATGACATCTTAGCTGCTTGCTAATGATCATCTATTGCATAGATAGGAGCGATAGAAGAAAATTAGTCAAAATTTGAATTTTCTGTGTAGGGTCATAAAAAGTCGGAAACTTGCAACAAAAATCGGAGCAGTCAGTATTGTAACTTCTTTTATCAGCTCTTTCTAACACTGCAGAGTTTGCGCCGATTGAGCGTTTCTATCAAAAGTTATGATTTTCGAGCAAGCAATACTAAAGGGCGAATTTGATTTATTTTAGCATTTTTCAGGGAAATCATAACTTTTGATAGAGACGCTCAATCGGCGCAAACTTTGCAGTGTTAGAAAGAGCTGATAAAAGAAGCTACAATACTGACTGCTCCGATTTTTGTTGCAAGTTTCCGATTTTTTATGACCCTACACAGTAAATTCAAATTTTGACTAATTTTCTTCTATCGCTCCTATTTCTGGAATAGATGATCATTAGCAAGCAGCTAAAATGTCATTATAAAGAGCATGAGTTACTCTTTCATACAAAAGCAAATGCAGCCAAATTGGTTGAAAAAATCAGAAGTTATGAATTTTTGAAAATGGGGGGAAAGAACTTTCGGTTCAAACTAATAATTTTTAAAAATTTTTAGAAAATCAAATTAGCCTTGTAAAAAAATTTTTTTCGGGGGCGTGGCTAACGCCACGCCCCCTTTTTCCAGATTTTAGGAGTCGGGGACCCGCAAAAGTTTTGAGAAGCACCTTAAAAATTTCTTCGGAGTGCGTGGCTAACGCCACGCATCTTCTTTAGAAAAAATTTTTTGTCGCGCCCCCCCCCCCCTCCCGAGCCGAAATCCTGGGTACGCCACTGGTACATACATACATACAAACAGACATTCAGCTATATATATATATATAGGGTGTCCCAAAAAATGTATCGAACGTTTGATCGTCATATCTCTCTTTTAAAGAAGTCTTTTTCCTTGCTTCAGGTGCCAACCTGTAGAGCTGGCTTCAACTTAGATTTGCATTATAAAACGAATCACTCATCTCTCTTCATTACTGTGGGATTACGGTAGAAACTTCAGAGAGGGTTTTAAGCAATGAAAGGCCATATTTTGCCTCAGAAAGGAAACAGAACAGCCTGAAAACTTTTACACTAGGCTAATTAGAGTTGCTAATTACAACTGTAAAGTTATCAACTTGTTATGATGCTTCATTGAAAAATTATGCCAGCTAAGAGGTAGCGGCCATTTTTTCAATGTTCTTAAAAAGTGCGATTACACCGTTTAGAAAGCTTCGCAATCTTGAAAATAGTTGAGTATTGAACTCAGCGTCCATAAAAACCCTATTACACATGTTTTCATATTTTTTTGAAAATTTTTGAAACGTCAGCTTTTTCCACACTGACACCATATGTTTCAAGTTTCTACCGTAATCCTACAGTAGTGAAGAGAGACTGGGCACTTCGTTTTATAAAGCAAATCTAGGTTGAAGCCAGCTCTACAAAGTGGTACCTGAAGCAAGGCAAAAGACTTCTTGGGAAGAAAGATATTAACGATCAAACGTTCGATACATTTTTTGAGACACCCTGTATATATATGTATAAGGTGAAACGCTAATTTCGAATCTGTTTGTATCTGCAAAGCGCTTTTGAACGGAAAGTTTTGGCAATTTTCGAGGCAATTCAAGGGTCTGCCTGAGGTAAAAACAAGTCTTGAGGTCTTTCGGGCGCTACAAAGGAGTAATGACTAACCTAAATTTCTTAGAGTGAAAGCATCAACGCATAAAGCGCCGTTGCAGTAACCACAGACCCATTTGAACTCACAGAATGAATGTTAATCCCTAATGATTATGTTGTAATTGCGCACTGAAGGTTTTGCTTGAAGAAATTCCCATAACTCTCCTTCCAGAAGCACATTGCAGAAGGAAGGGTTTAAAAACAATTTCTATGCTGTATAAACATTTCATAAATAAACGCCACTTCGACCAAGTACTCTTCCCTTGTAAGATCGAATTTGGTTTCCGTATATTGATTTTGATTTATTTGGTTTCCATATATCCCAAAAAATTATTCAAACATCCAGTAGGTAAACTATATTTATCCCATACAGCAGCTGAACACCCAAAAGAATTCGTTCATGCGCCTGAATTTGGCCAAGAAAGTCAAAGCAATGAAACTTCGATCTAGAGTGTTGAGTGCTGCTGTGCTAGATGCTGTGATGTTCTCACAGAAAGTTACAACCTTAATTTCAATTTTTTTAGAAGGCACATGAAGAAAGCTTTCCGATGATGTGCAGAATTTTCAAAAAAACTTTTGGAAAAAAAACCCAGAATAACGCGCATTATTTTTGCATCGACCTAATACATAAGTGCGGCTGTGAAGCTTGTATTTTTCTGTCCAAAAACATTTAAAAAGCAGCAAGAATATAAAATATAGTAGGAGAAATTACTTCAAGTGTTTCGGAAGCTGCTTAAAGCAAACGCAGTGCAACGCTATGAACCGCATCTCCAACTGGTTATAATTACCGAAAACATTCAGAGATGAGATTTTTTTGATTGTGAACTCTTTCGAATGTCCCTATGGCAGTAAGCAAAATTTTCAATCTTTATATCTCGATATGGCAAACGCTCATTCTTCTTGTGGTTCAGAAGTATAGTAATAATCGAGTTTGAAATTTTTGAATTTTATAGATTTCTTACAAGGGAAGGATACTTGGTGATCGACTACAAAAGATCGTCTAAATAAAGTAAAGTTTTATGTTAAGCTCAAGAAAACTGTCTCCTATATATCAGAGTCTAAAAAGACCGGATACTGACGATTATCACTGCCTAAATCTCGTAAAATCGATTTGGAGAAAACTTCATAATTTTGTTCAGAGAATCGCACAGCAGATAATGAACATAGTTTTGAAATCAGCTTTTCAAGGCGCATCTACCGGTATACATCTCACTGCAAAAGGCCACGGTCACCAAGTATCCTTCCCTTGTTAGTGTCTGATGCGTTTGTGTGTCATAGGACCCTGCAAAAAAAGCCTTTGGAAAAATTATTTTAAAAAATAACGGAGAACTAGATGGAGACATGATCAAAAAACTTGCTGCTTTGCTCTCTGTTTACTTCATCGCATGTTATAACAGCTCTTGCAGAAGTTGAGACCGTAAATTTTGAGAAGTTGCCAAATTTGGGTTTAGCAAAAACCATGGATCAGAGGTTTCGACGATTGTTTCAGTGACCAAGAAAGCAGATGGTTTGTAAATATGACCAGAGTCGAGCAAAGAGTATGACACACAAGCGCCGTATACGATCCCCGCCCCATCTGTGTACCTCCTCCCCCCCCCCACCACTAGCATTATCGTTTATCTTCCGTAGACATTTTATAAAGGCTCTACCATGCATAATTAGGCACATATTTGTGGTTAGCATGTCAAATAACCTTCATGGCCAAGGTTTATGAAATTCTGAGCGTTCCCAATATCAGACCACCCAAGTGAAGTGGTATTTTTCAAACATAACTGACTACATTTCAGAAGCCAATTAGCTGACTCATTTTGTACTCAATACAAAGCATCACTCCATATTTACCCATAAATCTTGCTTTAGATAAACACCAAACTATGAAATTAGCAGGCCAAAATCTCGTTTGTGCCCATTTTTCGCTTCTAATGGCTGCGCTTTCACCGGCTTTTACTCAGAGCAAAGAAGATTTGAGTCGAAGTTATTATACTTTCATGAAAACTAGGCTATCAAAACATATGTTATTATTTCGCTAAAATTCTTTTCGAAGGTAAGTTAATGGGGTGCGCCACAACCCCAGAAAATCTGTGGCCACCACAGCGTTTTAGGTTTGTGCCACACCCCATTAACTTACCTTCAAGACATTCGAATTTCTGTCTTTTTCATGTAGTTGCTACTGTATACCTCTTCTCTATATAATAGTAATTTCATTTAGAATTGTTTCTCTTAGAAAAATATAGCCGTTTTCTTTTAGCTATGCAAATGGAAAACACTGCGAAAGTATTGGATTACGATAATATACTAAGTCTTACTGTGTGAAGCGCGAGGAAAGGCGGCAAGAACATGTATATCAGGTAAAGTTTGGAAGTGTTTGGAAGTTAAACGAAATGAGATTCCTAATGCGACCAAAAAAGTAACGGTACTTTGTAATGAATCCAAAAAAGTGGTTTACTCACTTTTGGAACAGAGTTAGCATGTTCGACGTTCGATGCAGTTTTCCGTGCTCTTTTAAATATCGCTATATTGCAGTTCAACAAACAAGCTTTCAAAAATTCACTGAATTTTGGAATCATGGTTTTCGTGATCAATGCTATTTTGTCTCAGCGTTTATGAGTATTTTAAAACGGAGGAAAAGCACACCATCAAAATTCAAATACACACTTTTGAAAAATTTCCCTCCGAACATGCGCTGCAGAATACTTGGCAACGGGCAAAAAAATGCTTCGAACTCCTTACAAGTAATCGTTACGTAGATAGCATATACAGGGCGTCCCAAAAAATGTGCACGCTTTTTCAATAACTTGCTTTCTTCAAGGTCTTTCGCAGACCTTTTTAGGTCATTTTGTGAGCTCAGCCAGCTGTCAGCTAGCTTCAACTTAGATTTACAGTATGAATCGAATCTTTGCTCTCTATCATTACTATAGGATTACGGCTTGAAGTTTCAGCATACAGCGCCACTCCGAAACCACCCTTCTGTGGAAAAACTCATGAAATTTAGAAAATTGTTTAGCAGTGTTTTCAAACGTGCTGATCTTATTCCAAAACTTTTTACAAATTCAGAGCATTTCTAAAGCTGCACTTGAAAACATTGAAAGAGCAGTTATGACTGTTTTCCTGATATAACTTATAGAGGAAGCATGACCCCCGTGCACAAGTTTCATGTTCTGAGATCAGCGACTCCGATTGGCTTAATATGAGAGTTTTTGGCTTGTTTGCCTTTCTTTTTGAGCAAAATGCGAATATCAAACTTTGAAACCTTCTTCAAAATTCCTGCCGTAATCTCACAGTAATGTAAAAGATTGAAAATTCGTTCAGCACTGTGAATCTCAATCTTACAATAATGTAAAAAGGGAAATTTGCTCCGCTTTACAGAATGGTACCCGAACGTTGACAAAGGACATTGAAGCAGGAAAATCAAGGAAACAGTGCTCACGTTTGAGACACTCTTTCTTCAGAATCGGTGACGAGTGGCGTAGAACGAGGCTTCGCTATGACCAAGTAGGACCAAAATTCAAACCCGCTGCCAAACAAAACTTCTACCTTCAAAAACGGTGAACTGGTACCCCAGTGTTATACAGGAGCGTAGAAGCCCCGACTTGGTAATTAGCTGGCCCCGCAATTCGCAATGGAAGGCTTACACTCATTCAGAAGCCTATTCGACTATGATGTAGAATGCGTTCGGCACATGTCCGCATATAGTAGAAAACTAAAATTGGCACTGTTTACTGGAAATTTGTGAAGTTATCTGATGGAAGCCCGTGATTCATTGTAATGAACACGATATCAGGCGGAATTTTTAAGAGGCAAAACTTGCCGATATTGCCGATATGCCGATATTTCTAACATAGTGTGACTTCCCGTTGAACCTAAAACAGGTTGGCAAAACAGTTCTTCAATTCGCTTAATTTTGAACTCGATATCAGATTGTTGGATTCGGCAGACCTCGTATGGGAATGGTGCAAGGCTAAAAATAAAATTAGGAACGTCTTTTAAAAACTGTCAGAAAATCTTAGATAGCAGTAATGCAGTTACCGGTAAGACTCAATCTCGCGCGAAAATGTAAAAACCGAGAACCCATGAAAAGTCATTTTGTAACTGCGGGCTAGTGTCTACTGGTATTTCAAGGTTTCGACCTTGATAACGGGACACACGAACAGATTGAAAACAGGAAAGTTTATCCATATGCAAAACAAACAGTAACAACGACCTCAATTCCAACAATGAACGAAAACAACAAAAATAGACACGAAATCGGGGGGAAATGTCCCGATTTGTCCCTCCAGCAGGGCTTTACACAACCACGTTTGGATGAATTCTCGGCGAGTTTTTTACGTGGGGAGGTGGCTCCCTCCTGACCAGTTTTCGACTCCCGCGAGCCTCCTCTGCTCGGTGCTTCCCTCTCCCTTCCCCTTTTATGCCCTGTTTAGAGGTCAAATCGGCTTCTTCTTTTTCCGCCATCAAATATTGTAGATCTCTGATCCTTTCCATCCAAAAATATAAAGGTAACCACTTTTGCCTTTATTCTTAGAAACACCTCTTGAAATCAAAAGAAACACTCTTAAAATCAAATATCTGGCGAGTGCATATATTTGAATTAATGCGCCATTTTTTGGTCGTCAATCCGGTTTTTGGAGTCCCTTATGTATTGACTTTTCTAAACAATTTTCGGTTTCAGCATTTCATGCGCGTCAAGGGCTACCCCAATAATATATGAACGTTGTGTAAAAATTTCAAGGTGAGGTTTCTAGAAACGTAATAAGTGCCGTATCTGAACGTTTTGTCCAAGCCTATTGAAGATGAAGTTGTATTCAAATCACTTTTGACGTTTGAACTAAGGTTGGCTCATATTTGGGCCTGATGTAGATTAGATAACAGGCTACAAACCTGCGCGCGCAAACTATTCGATTTCTGATTTGGAAATGGAGAAAATTTGCTCATTTTTTGAAAGCTGATTAAATTTGAAATTTCAATGGTCGGAAAACCAAAAATAAAGCCGTTTTCAGCCTGAATCAAACAAATCAAGCCAAAACTGTGTGGTTGATTAGAGTTTCCTCTATCAACAAATTGGGTAGCGTTTCGGCTTGATGTGTTTAATTCAAACTGAGAACGTCTTTATTTTTGGTTTTCCAACTACTGAAATTCGGATTTGAGCACCTCTTAAAAAATGAGCAAATTTTCTCCATTTCCAAACCAAAAATCGAACTGTCTGCGCAGGTTTGTAGTCTACTATCTAATCTACATTACGCCCAAAAATGAATGCGTCGCAGTCAAAAAGAGAAAAGATACAAAACAAAACTGCAAAACTTATGTGCCAACTTAATACTTTCCGTTCTCTCAATAGAATTGAATTCAAATCCAAAATTCTAAATCATTGGGTTTTTTTTTTTTGAAATAGGCAAAGAAGTTGGCGTCTATTGTATGTATTAAGCCGCTCGATATTCTTCGCTTTGATATCTTCACATAAGCTTACAAAACTCGACTAAAGATTTAGCGGCTCAAGTAGATTAAATTCAACATTTGTCCCCTTTCTGCTACCCACAATTGTTCGCTCTGATATCAGAAATCTTTGCAATGCCACCATGATACTTCAAGCGAAGCAGCCCAGTTTCAATGAATTGGAAAATCTTCGCTCAAAATTTCAGAAAGTGGTTATTCAAATGTATTAAAATCAAATATGATGCAAAATCACTAATTTTCAACTTTTGGTTCGGAGTCCTCCTTCCTTATCGAGAAACTAGCTGGCTTATCCGGCTTCGCCGTATCCGGACCAAACTTGGCACACATACACTTCGGGCCCCGGCGGGTGTCACAGTCCACTTTTCGTTATCGATCGATGTCGATTTTACCGATTTTTATCGATTTTTTGCAGAGTTCACCTACAGGGCTAGGAGTTGGCACAGGGGGGGGAAGTGAGCATGGGGGTTCCGAATACAATATTAGTTTTCAGAATTATCGATTACTTTTAGTGATTTTATCGATTTCTTGTAAATTTTGACATGCGAGGCTGGGATTTTGCACAGGGGGGTAATCGAGCATGCTGATTGCGAACACAATATTAGTTTTCAGGATCGTTCATTACTTTTATCGATTTTATCGATTTTTTTGCAAAGTTTGAGCTACGGGGCTGGGAGTTCGCACAGGGAGGTAATCGAGCATGGGGATTCCGAATACAATATTGGTTTTCGGGATTATCGATTACTTTTATCGATTTTATCGATTTTTTTGCAAAGTTTGAGCTAGGGGCTGGGAGTTGGCACAGGGGGGGGGGGGTAATCGAGCATGCTGATTACGAACACAATATTAGTTTTCAGGATCGTCCATTACTTTTATCGATTTTATCGATTTTTTTGCAAAGTTTGAGCTAGGGGCTGGGAGTTGGCACAGGGGGGGGGGGTAATCGAGCATGCTGATTACGAACACAATATTAGTTTTCAGGATCGTCCATTACTTTTATCGATTTTATCGATTTTTTTGCAAAGTTTGAGCTACGGGGCTGGGAGTTCGCACAGGGGGGTAATCGAGCATGGGGATTCCGAATACAATATTGGTTTTTGGGATTATTGATTACTTTTATCGATTTTATCGATTTTTTTTTGCAAAGTTTGAGCTAGGGGGCTGGGAGTTGGCACAGGGGGTAATCGAGCATGCTGATCATCCCCAAGGGGGGATGATCAGCATGGGGGATGATCGGGATAATTGTAACTCCCAGCCCCGTAGGTGAACTCAGCAAAAAAATCGATAAAAATCGATAAAATCGATATCGATCGATGACGAAAAGTAGCCTATGACACGCGGCGGGGCCCGAAGTGTATGTGTGCCAAGTTTGGTCCGGATCGGTTCAGAAATGGAATTTTCTATTCGGAACATACGTACAGACAGACATACATACAGACATACAGACAAGACATACAAACAGACATTCAGCTTTATATATAAGATTAGACGAGGACTTAGGAATTAAGTCGCACTCCATCTAAGGGGAGAAACGAAACGCTGTGGAAAGGTACCATACGCAATTATTTTTTTATTAGCACGCAGTATAGACTGTTTGGTGCAATTTAGCTTCTAAAATTATTGAAAATAAAAGAACTTGATAATTGTTTTAGGGAAACGCAAACTTTTTTAAGTACAAGCCGATCATGAGCATTTCAAAAAGGGAAATTTGGCAGCTAAATTAGCATATCCTGCACAGGCGAAATCGCTAAAACTTTGGGCGATAACAACAGCTAACAAGATTTCCAAATGAAAATTAGATCGAACATTCTGTTGTCTGATTCTCAAACAATTTAATTTCTCTCTATCTGAAACTTTGCTGTAATCTTACTGAGAAAGAAGAAAAAGCCTTCTGCTTTGTAGTGCTGCTTTTCACGCGAACAGTGGTTGCAGAGGCAAAAGTCGATCAAGAAGAGCATTCAAGCTTCGATCATTTAGAGTTCGATCTTCAAAAATCCAAAAGTCTGCGGAAAACTTCGAAATCGTCAGTACATTAGTTTTATTAGCTACTCTTTCCAACTTAAAAAAGTTTGCGCTGATCGAATGCCTCTAACACATGGTTTCTAAGTTTACAATAAGAAATCAGCTCTTTCAAGAGACGAGATCAGCACGAACTTTCCACATTTGGGAAAAGGTTATAAATCATATGTACTAACGATTCCGAATTTTCTGTAGCGTCTCAGATTTTCGGCGGCCTAACTCAATGTATTCAAAGCATTAACATCAATTATCATTGCAACCAGTGTGAGGGAGAAAAACAGCACTACAAAGTGAATGGCTTATTTTTCAGTGAAATTACAGCAAAGCAACTCTGCAAGATAGCGAGAATTTACGATTTTTTGTGAACGAAACGACACTTTCGGACTGTCCTAATAATAATTTTGTGAAACTGCAAGCAACGCTTGTCAAATATGTGGTCGGTCCGAGATGCGCCGTTTTCTTGGAAATTGGAAGATAAAAAGATTGTCCAACTGCTGCACCACTCAATGCAAAATTTTGGCTCTTACTAATGGCTTTGTTGCAGATGTGATTTTTTACAAGCGCTTTGATAATCCACAGGAAGACCCTTTGTTTTCATGCACCTTATCTGACCGATAAAGTTTCCAATAAAGCTTCGATAATCATTGAACAAAGCAAAACTGGGGTGTAGTTCTCTTGCAATTCTTAAACCTTGTGCTGAAAATTTATATGCAACTTTCTAAAAGCAATTAGTTTTGAAAAAAAACGCGTGACTTATAATTGGACTAAAGACTGAGAAGCAAACGTCCAAAAATTGACCAGAACTGGATTTGGTTGAAAGTATTAGGTTGTCCCGAAACTTTTGTCCAGCCACTATAAACCCACGCAAATAAAGACCTGAATGAGTTGCAACATGCATTTGATGCAGCTTTTCTTTCTCTTTCTTAAGGATACATTTTCGAAATAAACATATCTCAATTCTCCCAATCTGCTTTTAGCTTCAAACAGTTATTTTTTTCGGAGGTCTCAATTTTTGGCAAAGTCATGAAACACGCAACTGCAGCAAATGCACGAATGCTTTGAAGTTTCTGCGAACTAAAACATAATTTTTGTTGATTAATTATGCAGCATGATTAAGTTTGGTTTGCTTTGGAAAAGCAGCTTTCTGGATTTTTCGGTACATTCACGTGGTAAACGTAATCAAAAAGCCGCGATTTTTATTGAATAGATTATTATAGCGGAAATGGTAAACATGGCTCATGTAATCTAAAATGAATACAATGTAGCCAAAGGTTGCCCTACATAACAGTTACCAGCGCTTTTTGAAAATATTAGGTTGTCAAGAAAATAATGTCCGTTTTTATTTGCTTGCTTTAACAAAGCAACCAGACTCAACTCAACAAAGGGTAAGGGACACTGTTCGATGGAGCAAAGCAAGCTTTACAAGATGGCACTCATGTTTTTGCGCCAGGCTCGATCCACGGAGAGTTCGAACTAAAAATCTAAAGATTTACAAATGCCCAAAAAATCGAAAAAAATCAGATCTTCGTCCAAATAATTTCTACGGACCTCCCACTCGCTCACATCAATACTATCGATATCTGATATCCATATGTGCGATTGCCGTATTTTTTCCTTGACTAGAAACTGAGAAAACGAAAATTTCCCTGATTTTCTCAAAGCAAAGCTGAGCCGTTTTTGCATATGTAATTCTATACCACAAGCCTAGGTAAGCATAACTGTAGGTTTTCAGCCTGTTTCGAGCGGTACTTTTCGAGAAATGTCGATTTTAGCACTGAAACTGAAACGAAAAAATCCGAATTCGTTAATTTTCGAAAACTACCGGTTGGAATGGGCTGAAAATCTACAGTTATACTTACCTAGGCTTGTATATAGAACTACATATGCAAAAACGGCTCAGCATTGCTTTGAGAAAATCAGGGAAATTTTCGTTTTCTCAGTTTCTAGTCAAGGAAAAAATACGGAATCGCACATATGAATATCAGATATCGATAGTATTGATGTGAGAGAGTGGGAGGTCCGTAGAAATTATTTGGACGAAGATCTGATTTTTTTCGATTTTTTGGGCATTTGGAAATCTTTAGATTTTGAGTTCGAACTCTCCGTGGATCGAGCCTGGCGCAAAAACATGAGTGCCATCTTGTAGAGCTTGCTTTGCTCTATCGAACGGTACCCTTTACCCTTTGTTGGGTTGAGTGTAGTTG
Organism: Cylicocyclus nassatus; assembly: GCA_958299035.1. Taxonomy (NCBI): domain Eukaryota; kingdom Metazoa; phylum Nematoda; class Chromadorea; order Rhabditida; family Strongylidae; genus Cylicocyclus; species Cylicocyclus nassatus. The sequence goes on from CATQJL010000001.1 coordinate 77,628,466, forward strand.
CTTTGTTAAAGCAAGCAAATAAAAACGGACATTATTTTCTTGACAACCTAATATCAGGATAAATTTTTTTAATTCAGGAAAGATTTGGCGTTACTGCTGAGCTGCTCAAAAAGCCATGGCGAGAACATTGCAAAGACAGAGTAGATCAGAGAGCAAATATAACTGTAAGAGATTTTCAAATAGTACCTATGCTGTTTATGGATTGTTGTTTTGTGAGTTTTAGTGAACGATGAAAAACGGACAAAACTTTTGGGATAACCTAATAAATGAGGTATTGCCTACTTACTTTGATTATTCAGACGGCCCATCCTACTCGTCATGCAAGCCTTTCTTTTGACCAATCGTTTTGGTTTCAGGCAATCGTCATCTACAAACCTCTTAATACGCTATTGCGATTGCCAAATGATTTTAATTCAGACTCCGCTGCTTACGCAGCCGGTTTACACGGGCAACAAATTCGTCAAAGCATTTCTTCGGTGGTTTCACGTAGGCGTTCTTAAGCTCTCGAATTTCTTTCCATTGTTTTTTGTCCAATATCGTCTCCTTCCCTCTTTATTCGACAATGTTCCTTGATACGTACTCCACTCGATCCTGTAGACGCAAAAGTTGCTCGAAGTACACCTTCGGATCCAAAGTCGATACTGTCTAAACTTGTTTATCTTCAGAAGCTTTCCTCCAAATAATGAGCTACTGCCGCTCCAAAACGTCAAGAATCTCATGGATGGATTGAGTAATTTTTCCCTAAATTCTATGGCGAAAAGAAAAAATGCTTACGGTTACAGAAAAGAGAAGAGATGCATCACTGGCTGTCCAGATTGCTTATCTGTTTTTGCTCTACAGTTTTTGGAGGACCGAGTAATTTGGTTACTTTTGTAAAGCGTAAGGAAATATGCGGAAAGCATTGCATCACAAATGCTCTATTCTGTTTACTGGTTGTTGAAACTCATATGGAAGTATGTAGCAAAAATCACAAAAATCAACCAAATCTAGACAAGGTAGAAACAATTATTCATAACATTGTTGCTTATCTGAGCGCTTTGCAATTACTTTGTAGACAAATCTTTGAGCAAGAAACAAGAAAATCTGCATCTATACTAATCGGTACATAAAGTATTGGCCCGTCAATAATCTGAATTATGGTTTTTTCTCTTTTTGCTGTTCTTTTTCAAGTTTTTCTCTCAAAAAACAACGCGAACACTCGGGTCAAACATAAAGATACTAGCTTACCTTGCAAAATTTGCTATATTTAATTAGCATGTAATTGTTTCGCTAGTATTAAATAAAGTTTTCTCTATTTACAAATATCTAGGACAGTTCAAAATGAAACTGAAAATTTTTGGAAGTTACCAGGACAGATTGTTGAGTTTCGCAAGTGGTATTGGCTGCAATGAATGCAGGCCTACATTCAGTCGTTTTTTACATAAGGTTTTAATAAGTTATATGCTCTGCAAGAGGTGCCAAAAATACCCGCGGTTAGTAAATGAAGGCGGACAGCCTAGTAATAGGTTCCTTCATAAGATTATCGTTTTTTAAGTATTTATGACAATAAGGCATGGCCTTTCAGCATCCTAACCAAGTTTCCGATGCAATTCCTAGAGTTAAAAGCTCCGCGAAAAGTTGTTCGAACACTTGCAACAAGTGTAATTAAAGATTGGCTTGAATTTTAACAAGATCAAAAATCGAAGCAAGCGGGAATTTATCAAGGACAATCACGCGTACTTTCACCCGCTCGTGAATATTTTACAACAGACATTTCTATTAGATCGTAGTAAGCGGGTTTTTTGACAATCGTAACATCTCTCAAAACAAGGGTTCCGAAAAGGTTTTTGAGCAATTTCGCTGAAGCTTTCTGTTCCTCTTTCAAACAATCGTTTTCTCATGCCAGTTTGACATCCAACGAGCCCTCAGGAAATGTCCAAAAGATAGTTTATGCCACGGTCATGTTTTGCTGATTTTTTGATGCCAATCTATTAAAGAAGAGCAAGTAGTGCTCTTAGCAAACCCTCTAAGATACAAAACAAATTTTCTCTTTGCATAGTTTGCTTTATAAAATTCCAAATTCATTTTTGATGCTCTGCCTCAAACTTATTTGTCAACTCACTCTCGTAAAACCTCAACCAAAAAGCAACTCTACATCATTCGATGCCGCTTTTTACTCCTCATTCTCATAGGTATTTTTTTGTTTCCGATTTTTGAAGGTTCGGAGATAATGTCAATATAATTCATATTTTCGATTATGCCGTTGTATGTTTCCAAACGCGCCCCAGTGGTACTCGAAAAATAATAAATTCGATAATCTTTTCAATTTTCTTCAATTTGTTAATAAACATGATATTTTCAGTCCGTACATACTCGTTTGCTTGGTAAAATTAGGTTGAATCACTACTCATTTGTGAAAGCTTCGGAATCTGAAGATTTATTGGCGTTTGATACACTTGTGTCTGACAAGGGATGGATATACTTGATCGAAGTGGCGTTTCCATATAATTTGTATACTATCTTACTACCTTACTATCTTATGGAATGCAGACTCCAAACCAGCTTTGGGGATCCGCGACAACTCTGATAATGAGATAACTCTGCTGGAACTTGGTCATCATAATGAAAAAAACTATCCAAAAATTGCGACGAGGTGTGGAAAAAAAGATGTTTTATTTCCTGTAGAATTTGCTCTATCTACCTTTTTGTTGGGCTCCCTCGAAGAAGTGGCGTAAAGCTTCAAAAGGAAAAACTTGACCACGGCAAAAACCGTGCTGCAATTTCTGGAAATTTTTTGAAAGCTCGTTGGTCAAACTGGCACGAGTTGAGTTAAGCTAAAATGGAAACATGTTACATCAAAGCAGCATTGTTGTTATTGCACAGTGCAGTATCGTCTTGCTGAATGTAGACGAGATTTTATTCCAAATAATGTGGTTGACGATGCTTTGCGGCTCTGTTTACTAAGTATGCGGTTGCTATAAACTGCTAAGCCTCCACAAATAATCAGCTGACCAAAAGAATTTCGCAAAAGGAAAGTTGCCAATTACAGCGCAGTTGTGAATGAACATAGGAAACATGTTACATCAAAGCAGCATTGTTGTTATTGCACAGTGCAGTGTTACAATTAGTCTGAAGTAAGCGGAACAGAGGCGAAACGCAGGGGCAAGATAAGAGTACATTTAATATGTCCCGCACAAATCATTGCGCTGAATAGTCTGCCTGTTCCTTCTGCTCATCGAGGATAAATTTGTTACGAATCGAGTACGAGATAGTTAGGTAAATGCTTAGGGCGCTGGTCACAGTGAAGCGCAGTCCATTGGTCACGATGGAACATGGGACTAGCTTTGAAACATATTTGCTTTATTGTTGCTTTCAAAGCTGCCACCAATTATTAGGTTGCTGCAAAAATAATGTCCGTTTTTCTAGGCCTATATTCCAAACAACGTTTTTTTTTTATCAAAATTCCTTTTTCGATACAGACTCTGCATATCGTTGATAAGCACTTTTTATGTATTTATTTTCTGATAGTGGTAGAATTAAGCTTTTACTCCATCTATGAGAATTTCACCGACATTTTGCACATCCGCACTCAAAATCTGAACCTTGCTTCAACTTTCTCGGCCACGATGTAGGCGCAAATGAACGAATGCTTATGAAGACATAGCTACTGAATGGGATGCACAATGTTCATATATTGCAAGCTTAAGTAAATTTTTCGAATATATCTGGACCGAGATCGATACCCCAAAATAGATACCGCTGCCTGACATTCCTTGGGTTAAAATTTTTTCTAATTGAGGCAATCGCCGAAGCCCCGCTTGTCTGTATGCTTAGGTCAGGACATCCTGCCACAATCTTTGCAAAAAACTTAACTATTCAGTGAATGAAGAACTCCAAATTTTCATAGTCTGGGACTTTCTGGCCTACCAAGCTAGGCTAAAAAAGCGAACAATTTTAGGTTTTTATTTTTTTGCAAAATTCCTTCGTAGAAGTCTCTTTCATACGAAGGTATACTACGCACCTGCATCTACGAAATATTAACAGCTATAAGAACAAAACTTGAAAGGAGTTGTAATCTTTCGAGGACGAGGTTTTTTAAACACAAACTTTGTTTATTGGTGCGTAATTTTCTTCGCTTTTGCGATATCTTAGCCGCTAAGATATCACTAAGATATCACAAAGCGGAGAAAATGCGCGCTAGGTTACTGAAGGTTTACTGCTCCTGATGGTCTTAATTGGATTCAAAAATATGAAGACTAAACAAAGTTCATTTATTTATATATTCAATAAAGAAAACGGAAATAATCAGAACTTGACAGTGATAAAGAATCAATTAAAAAAATCCACCAAAAGCCCAAGTCCAGCTCTCAGAAGTATAGAATAGAAGGGGGTAAGCTTATTCCGACCTTTTAAGAATATATCCGTAAGATGCTCGGTGGAGTCTGTCTCATGCCCCCTGCTTGCAGCAAAAGTGCTCTTAGGCCGTATATGTACCGTATATAGCAAATTTTGCCCGACTGATTCTGGGGAGAGAACGGAACTCCGAGATAAGAGATTATAATGCAAAAAGATAAACAAACCAGCCGAGCCACTCCCAAGTAACACGGAGGGGATAAACCGGACCCAAACCAAAGTTATAGCCTTTCACATTGAAAACTTTGCAAAACGGACATCATTTTTGCAACAACCTAATATTTTCAACGGTTTTGAAGTGGAAGACATGTTGATTGTCCTAAAAATAGGGTAAACTCTTTGACGACGGATGACACTAGCTTTTTATGTTGGCTTCATGAATATAATGTATAAAAAGTAATCCAGTATGTTTGTGCCGTTTTCTTGACTCAACATAAGCCACCTCAAATAGCAGAAGGGGTATGCTCAGAACATCATTAAAAACAATTTTTGTCTTTTCTTTGTAGCTAATAATTTTTGAATTGGTTTTTCTCATGCTCACTTGAGTAGAAGTTGCAACTTATTGCTTTTAGCTTGTTACTCGTCTTTGACTGACTGTCAAGCTTTTGCACCTTGAAAATTCTGATAGCAAGTAGATAGAAGCAACTTGCACTGTTAATGTAGCTTTCCTTTATTGCTTACTGAAAAATTTTGAAACAACTGCTTATTGCTCTTTTGATTTCCGGATGCATCACTACGTAAGCGTCAGAATTGTAACACTTTGCCAACTTAATTAACAAGCATTACTATGCCATGTGAAAAAGCCTATCCGCATACAATACACATGGCACAGACCTGAAACTACAAGGGAGTTCTAGCCAAGAAGTTTCGCCAAAAGTGACAAACACCATCTTTCTCACCCGTCGCTGCAATCTTTGAAATCGAAATTTTTTTATCTTACAGACTGAACATATGCACTTTGAAGTCAACAGTGTCAACTGTCTTTTGAAGCTAAAAATGAATCTAAATCGAGATGTCTCGAAAAGACCGATTTTACTTATTTTAACCCTATTCAGAGCGATCCGAAATTCTCAGCTTCGCAAATTCTCAATTACGAACGAAAATTCCGTTATCGCAACCTAGAAGTTTTATTTCGCCGTACAAAAGTTATCATACACAAATGACCGTACAAAACCGCATTTTGCCCTTCCTCTATCTGCAGAAATCATGCAAACTTACATCAGTGAGTGGTATGAGTGGTACACGGTGAACGCAAAAAATGCCAATAACTCTGCACATAACAAATCACATTTCAAACTTTATCTGACAGCTACAAAAATTTTGCTTAGATTCTATCAATCATGTTTGAAAATGTCCTCATTTGATTTGGATACAATTAGTAAATCAAATTCGTGAAAACTTTGCATGTAGGTCTCATTATCGGTATGTTATCTTCAAAAAATTTGCCTTATCTGATAAGTTTTGGAAAAGCAAAGCAATCATGAGCATTCTACCAGCCCCTTTAATCAACAGATTATATCCTGGCCGATAAGAAAAACACTCGAATTTTGCAAGGAAGAAAACAAAAACAAAAACATTGTCGCAAGCTTCCCACTTGGTCTTCATAAGATAATAGGCCGAAATAGTTTCGAGCCTAAAAGGAGAGGAACAAAAATAGACTTGAAATACGAAAATGCCGCTTTTTTAGACTTGTGCACTCGTGGTGTTTTCCTATGACTAGGGCACATACGCATAGTTTTTATTGTATTTTTGACGATTCGTATTCATTCAAATTATTAGAATGTTTCAAAAGTAGTGGGAATTGATTTTCCCCAAAATTTGAAGAATTTTCTTTTCTGAATAACTGAATGATGTGAATCAGAAATGTAAACGCTTTTGCATAAACTGACCTTCGCATGTTCTTCTCGCAGCACCTTGCAGATCCTCTACTACAATCATTTCAGCAGCGCTTCGGAGATATGTGACAGACTTTTTCGAAAGCCATCCAAATTTGGCCGCTGTACCAGAAAGTCCCTTCAAATGTGATTTACCATTCCAAAGAGCTCTTTCTAATGATTACTCAAATGCATAAAGTGAGAGGTAGGCCTGTATAAATTTTGGGCCGAGATCCAATTTTGAGACTCAATGTTTTTATTTTGGCTTCAACTTCAGGCGGATTACGACGACTGCGGAAATCAAGTAGTCATTTTGTAGAGCATGTTTTGCTTTATCGCACGCATTTTTTAGTCAGATGCGGCTGTAGAGGAAGACGCTCATTGTTTCTGCATCAACCTATATTTTCAGAATTTTAGAGAATTTCGATATTTAAAACCCAGAAACGTTTTACTGGAGTTTTTTCCTACTAAATCTAAAGCAAATTGTGTCTCTTCGAGGCATTGATTTTGGAAGATACGTATGACAACTTTAGGCTGAAAAAGAGTACAATTTTTGGGTTTCTTCATTTGATGCTATGAAATCAAAAAGTGTGTGCTGCATTGTGAAGCATTCAATAACTGTAACACTTTCTGCTTCACTCGCAGAGGTCATTCTTGAAAGAGTTGGCTAAATAGAGTCAAATTTGATAGAAATGCACCAAAAGTACACCATTTCTAAATGGACTAACGAATCAAAGTCAAACTGGGGAACCATAAATTACATGATGTCCTCAAACTTCAAAGGAAGCTAAAATGCGCAAAAAAATCATGCATTTCTTTGGCCTTCCTCAAAATCACAATGGGAAGAATAAATCTTTGTTCGTCAAGAATTTTGGCATAAATTTATCATAGTGGTAAAAAGTAGAAATTAGTTCAAACAGTATTTGAAGCTACTTTCTTTCTTTCAAATAGCTATGTGCCTGGGTAAACTTCAGGGCTTAATGCAAGGGTGGCAGACACGCTTTCGTAAAGGAATTTCTCTAAAAAAGGAACATTAAATTTTCGTTTTTGTGAAATAGATAGAATTTAGAGCTTGATTTCGTTCAAAAAAATGCAACGCTATGAGACCTCGAGCCAACGATTTAAAGCATGAAAAAGCAAAAAGTCAATTCTTTTCCGAAGCACGAATTGGTTCGTATGCGAATCTCTAATTGATAAGCTCGATATTCGCTTTAAGTCTTTCCAGGTGACATGGTACATGCAGTTTTAGCCAGATACGGATCTGTCTTTTGTTAGGTATCACAGCGATAGCACAACCGCCGCAGCGTACACCAAGAATAAAAGGCAAGAGTAGGCATGACAAGGGATGTTAATGTCCCGAAAACTTTCGAATGTAGGATTGAGCCGAACATTCAGGAAAACTTCAGCTTTCAAAATCTTTGACAAAAGGTGCTGTTGCTCGCTGAGTAAAAACAATTATTCTTGAAATTGGACTTCCAGTAATCTTGACATTATGTCGTTGCTCTGAGTGGTATAGCCTTTACTTGAGGATTTCTACACGAAATCCAACAAGCTTCTAGCACTTTGCGCATTGCGACCTCTACTTAAAAATTGACACCGAAATGTCAAGTTCTCTACCATTTATGACTCATCATCCCCCACTTCTCTACAAAGTTTTTCTGGCACTAATTGCTAAGTCTAAACCATTACATCAAAGATGCCATTTTATAGTTTTCTATCTAGGGCTTTCAAAGGTCCTATTTATTTGATTACGATAAGATGACCAGGGAAAAACAGCTATACATTGAGAGCCAAGGAGTCAGGAACATTTACAACAATATCATTTAGACAAGTTTGGCAATTATTGTTTAGAGTATGAAACTTAGCAGTAAGAAGCTGTTTGTGTGCTGAATATTGCCTTTTTGGTGGATCCAGCTGACAAGCTCGATGTTACACATCAGGCTCCTCAGGAAAAAGCGTTTTACCATGTCATGCATGATCCCTATTCACATATTGTCAAGTTTTCTGAACATTGAACTAGAGTGTTAGCAATTGTGCGCTGGGTCGTAAAAGTGTGTTCGATCGCGTTGAGAGTGCTCTATTGCTCGTTTGTCACAAGCTGAAACATTTCCGTTTATATAGAAATTAAAGAAAGAGTAAGAGCTGGCCAAGAGCGCGGTCGCTTAGATAATCCCAATCACTTTTCATCTCAGTGTTTTCAAGTCTTTGGTTTTTTAAAGACTACATTTACTACAAGACTGAGTTTATTTGAAAATTTTGTTATTGCTGCTTGACATGATCATCAAAGCAATCAAACATCCGTGCTCTTACATCTAGAACACCTGCGATAAGGTCACCCTTCATCAATGATGAAAGGTTGTCTGGCGCTGCAAATTGCATACAAATAATTCAGTGTAATAACAGTTCAGTGTAGCACAATAGGTCTGCAAACAAAAGAAAGGGGCGGTCAGTTTTGCACAACCAAGTCACATTTCAGTTTTAATAACGTGTTATTATTCCAGACTCGTTGACGTAACTGTCATGGAGCGGGAGTAAATGGCTATTGCTTTTAGATTATCTAATCTTAACTAGTCAAATAAAACCTTTGAAAGTGCCCGTGGTGGACAAAATGACAACATAAATCGTCAAAGCACCGTGAAACCACGGTGTGTCCGAAAAGAAAGGTTTGTGACGCGAGGTAATAGACGGTGAGCATTGTATGATGTTACTAATTGCGTTTCATAACTCGCGAACGTTATATGTGGAAAACCATTTCGCCCTTTGAACCGTAAATGCGGATGCTGATTTTGTTACTGATTCAATTCAACGTGATCGGGAATGTCCCATTGGACATTACATTTGTTGCTTCGTTGACATTTTAGAGTCATGACGGCATCTAATCATGCTCCCTCTTGTCATCATTGTTTGTTACAGAGGATGAGATTACAAATTTGTATAATAACCTCCCGGCGACAAATTTTTGCATTTTGCTTTAATAAGCTCTCCGTAACGCAATGCAAGAGGTACACGTTTTTTAGGCTTTTTCTACATTTTTGCGCTAACTTAATCAGCGGCAGAGAAAATTAAATGACTACAAAGAGTTGGGGTCAACTGAGCACGCAACACTCATAAACAAATAAAAATCATGCAATTTCGCTTTGGGTAACAGCTACGCTGCCCGTTTCTTAGAGGGAGGGGGGAGGGGCTGATTTATTACTGCCATTACAGCTGCACATTTACATCACTGTGTTATTAACGAGAGAAATTTTATTGAATGTTGTACAGCGACACTTCGAACTGCGTTGGAATCTCCAGGCAGGAATTTTTTTTCGGATTTTGCTTCAATAAGCTTTTTGTAGCACAATGCAGGCATTTACGTAAAAGGCGCGCTTTAATATAGAACCTGAGCAATGAAAGCGAAAATGACCTCCAAGATATTTTTGTCTCATAAAATCATTGACGCTCAAAATGCAGGAATCAAATTTCAATTCTCAGGACTTATTTTTTAACTTCAAGAAAGTGATGCTTCAGACGATAAAGCGAACATCTTCTGATTGTCTTTGAGTTCGTCCAGTCTTCTTTTTGGATATCTATGAAATCATTTTCTAACATTATTGCAGCAAAACAATGGAATTCTTAAGAATTTTGGTGTTTGAAGCTTCAAGTCATCAAATGTCACATGTGATGGACAATCAAGTTTAATGTGCTTTGAAAAATCATAGTTTTGATAAGTTTAGCACGATTGCGAGTTATATGTATTTAATCGAAAAGCTGTGTATTTCTTCCGCGGAAAAACCCGCCATTCCACCCATGGTGCATAGTATTACATTATGTCGTTGGAGACACTATGGAACATTGTTTCGAATCTTTCGTCAGCATTTTGTGGGCAATTGAAGCGTTTCATTGCGCGAAGACACTAAATTCTATTTTTAGACACTTGATTGCTGCTGTACGTCTGGATTCAATAAGTCAACTCATATGAACGCCTTCACAAGCATCAAGCCAAAAATGGACATACAGGGTGGTGTCCGTAAAGTATGTATACACTGTTTGATCGCTAATATCTCTTTTTCCAAGAAGTCTTTTGCCGTGCTTCAGATACCATTTTGTAGAGCTGGCTTCAACTTAGATTTGCAGTATAGAGTTCACCCATCTCTCTTCATTACTGTAGGAATATGGTAGAAACTTGAAACATATGGTGTCAGTGTGGAAAAAGCTGCCGTTTCAAAATTCTTCAAAAAATGTGAAAACTTGTGTAATAGGGTTTTTATGGACGATGAGTTCCTCAACTGTTCACAAGATTGCGAGGCTTTCTAAACGGTGTAACCGCATTTTTTAGGAACATTGAAAAAATGGCAGCTACCTCTTACTTGGCATAACTCTTCGATGAAGCATTATAATAAGTTGGAAAATTTACAATTAAAATTAGCAACTCTAGTTAGCCTAGCGTAAAATTTTTCAGGCTGTTTTGTTTCCTTTCTGAGGCAAAATATGGCCTTTCATGGCTCAAAACCGTCTTTGAAGTCTCCACCGTAATCCTACAGTAATGAAGAGCGAGGGGTGATTCGCTCCATATTGTAAATCTAAGTTGAAGCCAGCTTTACAAAATGGTACTTGAAGCAAGGCAAAAGACTTCTTGGGAAAAGAAATAGTAACGATCAAACAGTGTATACATACTTTACGGACACCCTGTATATAACCAAATTTGATGCATTTATGCATTTTTAAAAGGTTTCAAAGTCGCAGTTCTTTTCAAAGTTGCTCTTCAAAAGTTGCACACGTTAACCAAGGTTTAGATGTTTTACGCTTTTGCTCTGATTTGTAAGCTGGGAATGCCGAAAATCTGCATCGAGTAAACGAATTAGCAAATTATAACAAACGTAATCGAACGACAGAATATCATTTGATCTCCGTTTTCTAAAGTTATTGAATTTAATTAGTCGAATACAAACGTTTGCAAATTCCGAACACTCAGATTTTCTCGATTACATATTTATATGAAAATGATTTACTAGAGCCAAATCCCATCTATCGGAATAGTCGAAAAAGTGTGCCTGAACAAATATTACGCTGCACCTACTTTTCTCAATAACTATAACCTACACAAAGCTCAAACGTGTTGGACTGATAGTCAAAGGGTCCCAATGCAGCTTGAAACCATTCCTCAGTATGATTTTGCAAATCAAACGGCTTTGAGGCACATCATTCTTTCACGTTCAGTCTCAATTGTATTGTTCAACATCTGGGAAGGCAGGTTGCAGCAAACGCAGGATAAGCAAACTATATATATTGATGTCCTTTCAACACTGTTTATTTTCCTTTTCAGATTTTCCTCCTTCATTTAATTTTCCCGATTTCTTCCTATAAGCAAATAAATGTAGAATTTTTCGACTATCATGACGTGATACTGTTTCACATGGGTGCGATAGTGTAAGAATTTGCTCACCCCCTTTCACTCCTAAACCGTGACCAAGTTGACCCCCTCCACCAAAAGCCGAGAAAAAAGTCAACAATGAAATAAGGTCAAGCAAGGGAGATATTTGTACGGAAATTGTTTGTGTATCGGAAAGGAGGAAGAATATTTATAGGCATTCACGAACTTCAGGAAAAATATAGTAGCTTCTTAGCTGCACAGCAACGTCAGCGAGGAAATTTCCGCAGTAGAACGTTCTCCTCTGGTTTCAGGAAATAAATAGTTTGACTAGTGTGCCTAGTGATTTCTGGACCCTTACAAGTTTTTGAACGACTTTACGATAGTATAATCATATCCGGGCGTTCTTCCTCATGCTTCCGATTACGTTAACTTGATGTAAACCATTAATCAAGTGCAAGCTTTCTGCGTAAAAAAGTCCTTTTCGTTTGCATACTTGAGCTGCATACTCTCAAGCTTGTCCATTCAAAAGGTTGAAGTAACTCCGTCGCCAAACAGGAATTTTTCAGACCACTTATCTAATCTCACAGGGGACGATCCCAGTCCAAACGAGAACTATGAATAAATACCATCAGATACGTATTATTGGGCTGATTCCCAATCTACCTTACGTGCAGCAATGTTCTTCGGAAAAAATGCGTTTGAAGTTCAATGACAAATTAGCGCCACACTTTCAAATAGTTATTCAAAAGCTTACATTGTCTCGAGTAAGCATTCTTATAAGCAATCAATATTGCTAACTTTCCCAGGATGTCTAACAAGGAAAGCTACCTAACTTAGCTCGACATTTTAGCAAGGGGACGTAAACATTCTGAATCAGCTTTAAAGACTGCTTCCATGCTATTCGTAATTGCGGCGCACCATTCCGAAGCAAGTTACTGGCTTTTCCAGCGCAAAATTTGCATACTACTAAACATGGGAAGGCTGCCTCTAGATGAAAATCTGCAGATAAAAAGGTGCTGAGATATCGAAATAATACAAATCCATTCTTTTTCACTGAAAAGAAGCTTAACGCAAGTGTATAAGCACTAGATGGTGATGCCATGATGCCAGTGAGTTGATGAGCATGCCAATTTTGCGCAGGAAAAATGATTTGCTTCGGAGTGGTGCGCGGCAATTACGAATAGCTTATTTGGAATCAGCGTTTGAAGTTGATTCAAAATAAACATGTCCCTTGCCGAAAGTCCGATCCATAGGTGCAATAGGGGGAGCCAGGCTTTCTCTAGGTAAAGGGGGTTTCCGCTACTCCCATCCTTGTAGGGTGAAGGGAGTAAGTGAGCCTTAAAAGCGAAATGCCCTAACAAGCTACATATCATTTGAAAGCTGAGGTCATAGAGAATCGGATAACACCTCCAATATTTTCTGAGTATTTTGGGCAGGGAAATATGAGCGGTTTTATGGCCATATATCAACTGATTTGGTGTGCTCTCTTTCTGCTCTCTTATCACAATGAAGATGAATGCCACGGAGAAATCGACGATTTACGTTTATGCTCTATGATGTAGATAGATTATCAGCGGTAGTCAGGTCTTCGTTGAGCAGAACTTTGCTTTTGAAAACGGACATAATTTTAGATAAAATGCGGTTATCTTGGCAGAGTGAGGCTAGAAAAAAGTTTCCCGCTCCTCCAATGTATTGGCTTTAATGGATCACCGGAGTAAGCTTTTTTTAAGCTAGAAAACTCAATGCTCCAACAGGCTACATATCATTAAAAGCTGAGATCATGGAAAATTGAACAGGCTGTCAACTTTTTTCTAGCTCTTCTTAGCACTAAGATGTGAGAGATTTATCTGACGGATTTATCTAGTGGTTCGCTTTGGCTGACAAAAAAATGCTTTTAATTCTCTTCCATATCATAAAAAAAAGTTATCTTACTAACATACTAATTTACCATTCATGGTAATCACTGCATATCACACTGAGCTGTTCTTGCAGTTTTTAGCAAGACTTTTTTGGTTTATACGAGCATCGATAACCTGGGTATAGACTTACCATTAATACAGACTTACTTATTACTTCTTTACCTGTTTCCCTACAAACAAAGGCGTTCAGCTGTTTATCTATCTAAAACAGTGACAAGCCTCAGAAAATCTCAAGGCTTGAAAGTAAATATGTTCGGAAAAATTTTTCATAATAAAAACGTGGAAGAAAGATGCAGCAAACACGCATCAACCGCTGAGGTTCTTGAGAAAAACCCAAATGTTTCTGTTTCTTGTATTTGTTTCTGGGGTGTTTACATTTCCAAGTTACTTTATCTCCAAAGTTTAGTTAAATTTTTCATGCTACAGTATCTATTGTAGACGCCTTTGAAATCGTGCGAAAAAAAGCAACTACTTCAATAATTCTCATTGTGATTGGTGGAACTATTTCTTTTCATGGAGTATGTGGTTGTTGTGTTTCACGGATGAGATGAATCTCCAATAGCTTTTGAACATGATTCGCTCTCGAATTACCTTCTCAAATCAGCCTCAGGTGAAAGGGTCATCCGATTTCTGGCTTAAACATGGGGGGGGGGAGGTAAGATCCATTGCTCCCCCTATCGCAACTATAGTCCGAGCTAGGTTGGATAGCTTTCCTTATAAGCACATTATGCATTAAATTACAATGACGTCGACTTCAACCGCTCATTACTTCTTCTAAAAAAATAGAAAATCGCGCGCAGATATGGAAGGTAGACCTGAAATCAGCTTACCAAGACGCCTTTAAATTGATATATTAGGTGGGTGCAAAAGTTCTTGCGCCGGATTTTCAAAAAATCATAACTTTCTTTCTTCTCAACGATTTTTCTCGAAATCATTTTTGTATGAAAGGGGAAACCTTATTAACCTTACAAAATTCTTTATAGCGGTGCCGTTGCCATGAATTGGCGTTGGTAAGTTCGAGAGTTAAACGCAGTAGAAGAAAATTAGTCAAGATCGACATTTTTCAAGCTGGATCACGAAAAATTCTGAAAGTATTTTTATTTGATATGAAAAATTTCGCTCATTACAGCGGTATTTTTTCCATGAATTAAAACGAAGTAGATCGAGAGATAGAAGCAATTAAAGAGAATTCGTTTAGTTTTGCAATTTTTAAGCATGCTCAAAAAAGCATGAAAACGTCACAGAAAACGCGAAAAAGTTATAAACATGGGTTTTGTGACCTTCCCTTTCTAGCTGAGCAAAAATCGTGCCAATCGGGAGCAAATTTGTTTTTCGTGATTTACTCGGATTTTCGGGTCTGCGTTTTTCACGAAAGTCAAAATTGCTCCCGATTGGCACGGTTTTTGCTCAGCTAGAGGAAGGTCACAAAACCCATGTTTATAACTTTTTCGCGTTTTCTGTGACGTTTTCATGCTTTTTTGAGCATGCTCAAAAATTGCAAAACTAAAGAAATTCTCTTTAATTGCTTCTATCTCTCGATCTACTTCGTTTTAAGTCATGAAAAAGGTACCACTGTAATGTGCGAAATTTTCTCGATCAAATAAAAATACTTCCAGAATTTTTCGTGGTCCAGCTTGAAAAATGTCGATCTTGACTAATTTCCTTCTATTGCGTTTAACTCTCGAACTTACCAACGCCAATTTATGGCAAGGGCACCGCTATAAAGAAGAAGGTTTCCTCTTTCATACAAAAATAATTTCGAGAAAAATCGTTGAGAAGAAAGAAAGTTAAGATTTTTTGAAAATCCGGCGCAAGAACTTTTGCACCCACCTAATATTTTGGTTGATAAATCTTTGATGAGACTCCAAGATCGAATATCAGTAAACTTTGGCATAAACTTATTTGTATGTCTTCTTTAGCCAGTCACACCAAAATTGTTAATGTGTCATTGATCAGCCTAACGTTTCGGTGTCGTAACCCTCGTTGCAGCAGGCAGTCTTCGAAATGGGTTCGGGCCACCATCAAACACAGTCGTAATTACTGACTCGAGGACTGCCGAGGCTCCGACGAAGATGACTGCATCAAACGTTTGACTGATCAATCAAGCGTATTATCAATCTTGATTTACTGTCCGAAAAGACATAGATAGTTTCAGTTCAGTTCCACGTCGATTGAGCACCTTTCCTTTGTTAAAGCTCTACCATAAGTTCTTGATAGATCTACTTTTGAGCACTACTCAGTTTCTGGATCGATGCAAGCCAAAAAAAAATAAAAGCTAGGCATTATGACATTTATATAGTTGTAATATAATAATTACGTGCAAACTTTTCACATAAAAAACCCTTTTTGTTTGCGTTCTGAGCTGTCTTTTGGAGATTCCACGTTTTCTTCCTAAAATCACAGTTTAGCCCAAAAAGCTGCAAAGTATTAGGTTGGAAACTAAGTTTTGCAACTGGTCTCATAACTTCCCTCTCACTCAATATGGCCCACTCAAATTTTGCTACTGCGTTGGTTATTACGTAAGCTACAAGCACAGCTGCTCTCCTATCAAGTTCTGACGTCGCAGTGAGGGTTACGGTAGGTGCATATGAAGGGGAAAAATTCAAAGTTTGACGGTTGGCTGAAACTTGGCATAGGGGTGTTCCCCGACATGCTGATCATGAAAACGATAGTGAAATTGCGTGATAAGGGCTTTTTTGTAGGATGACTGTAGGTGTACGATATGGGGTCTCACCCTAAACAAGGAAAAAGGCGTTAATTCAATAAATGAATGTGATATTCGCGTTTGGCAGGTCAAATAACCTTACTATGTAAAGTCTCGGCGGATTTGAGCTTCGGACTCTTTAGTCATTGACGGTCTCCTCAGCAGCTCTTGCGTACATCGACTCGTTCAACTTTATGAGGACGCCAAATCTCGACATGCCCCTAAATTTTGTTTCTTTCTTAATGGGTCAAAGGAGCCAACCTCCAGCAATAATTTGTAGACGAATTCGGATTACTGCGCATGGTCTACGCTGCTAAAGGCTTCATTTTAGCTTGAAACCCCAAAAGTTCTCAAATTTAACTAATATTCGAAAAATGCCTGAAACTTTTCAATTTCGTGTTCAAAATCGAGCAATTTGTGCTCACTTGTAGCTCACATTGCCTTCTACATACTGCCAAAGTTTGAGAGCGCCATATCCAAAGAGAAAGTTATGAAACCAGTTGCAAAACTTAGTTTCTAGCCTAATATTTTCAAAAATAGTTACATTGGAGAAAAAGCCAAGGTCCCACAAGAAAAAATGAAAATTGAGTGTGCTCACAAAACTGTCGTGAACATGCTGACTTTCTGCGCATTTGCGACAGCAATCATGCGATGGATAAATTATGGCAAACCTCACGTAATAAGCGTCGAAGATTTTACTAGGCTTTCGGGATTTTATTTAATTGTAAAGAAATGTCATTTTCCTAAGTTTTTTTTCTGCTAAAGAATATTTTTGAGGGACCGGAGTATGTGTAAGATCGGTTGACTTAATGATTTCGGTCGCTTATGCGAATTCTCTCAATGCTGCAAACAATTTTTTGCCTACCGCTTAATATTTCTTGTTGGGCACATTAGTGTAAATTAGAATATAGATTTTGGTCGAGCAAAAAGCATGCAAGAAAGACTCATAAAAGTGAAAAACCTCAATTCTCTCATCAAACCCAAATGATCTGAAACAAGAGATCAGACTTTTTATTGTCAATCGAAATAGCGAAATCTTGTATATATTGAGATACCAAATTGCTCAACTTGCATCAATCACAACATGAAAACGAAGAGAGGTCAAAGAAGGGTGCCATCAAAAATTTAACCATAATAAGGCGTAATCATCCTTCACCGAGAAAAAAAATTCTGAGTAGTTGATATGTGATGGTAGAAACGTTGAACACTTCCTCAAAATTGCGAATAAAAGCCAAGAAAAAAAATAGCAAGTGCGAATATGGGTAAGAGCATAATCTTGCTACAAGCAGGAACAAGTAAGACTTTTTGTTAGAATTCTGGGGTTAGATCCGATTTCGCGTTTACAGTTGCTTTAAGGTTTGTCTTGCCCCATCAAAAGAATCCGCCCCACATTTCTGGTTTCGACCTGTTGCTTTGCATAAAAAAGTGACTTCTTTTCTTTCCAACTTAATGAATAGAAAAGGTGTAACAACATTATTCGCCAACCTAATGTATTGAATTTACGAATAATTTCTGTTTACTTTGAATCTTTTTGAATTTGGAAACTTCCAAAAAATCTCACGTTCAAGATTGACGAGCTGCAAAGCTCTACCCTTCGGTATTTTTTGACGAAAATGGGGGGAGGATGCACAGCTATGACTACATCATCCGAGTTTGTGGTTGAGTTTCTTTCGCTACGTTGGCGCACACTTGCAAAAAAATAAAAGAAAAACCTAGAGCAAAGAAAAAATCTCAAAAATATTCAAAAATGCTTACAAAAGTGTCGTAAGCTTGTTACTTAATTGGACTCGAATATGTAGTTAGCGAGCAAGTCAGGTAGATAGGTATTGAGATGCATTCAATTGTATTGTGTTACTGGCTAGACTTTGTGTTTACCTTTCTGTGATTTTTTAATGGCGCACTTTGAGTGCATACATTAAATAAACAATATACATAATTGTGCATTTGTGGCATTTATCATGCTGATTGGAAATTTCAAGCTTCGGATTTTTCTGGAGTCACAGAGAAAGGGTGTAACAGAAGTCCTCAACTTCTCCATCAACGTGATATAAGGCTGAATGCTTATCTGTATTTTGTCTGCATGATGTGTACGGATGTTGCAAAAAAATTATCCATATCTGAACCGATTTTAACTACAGTTTGACACCATCACTTCAGCGGATGTCATAAGCTACTTTGTGGTCGTAAATCATTATCGACTTCATTGTTTTCCCTCAAAATTTGTGCTAATGCTGAGGTAAGCATTGATGGAAAAGCGAGCATGATGATGCATTCTAGGTATTCGTCATACTTCGCCGTAAAAAGCCCAAAGAAGCTCGAAAAAAGCAAAAAAACGGAAAAGCCCAAAAAAGCCCAAAAGCGCCAGAACCTGGAGCATTAGTTTCGGAAACATGATGGAAACTAGAACAACTAGGTTTGAAGAATAATTAAAGATAGGACTGCGTTGCGAACACAACACTATGTTCTACCGCCAAAACTTGCGAGGGGCGTTCCGGCTCTTTCTGGCACTTTTGGCCTTTTTTCGGGCTTTTTGGGGGATTTTTTTAGCACTTTTGAGTTTTTTGGCGAAGTATGACGGGTCCCTTTATTACTTACAAGGAAGGGTCACGAAGTCGAAGTGGCCGATGACTATAAGCTGCCTACTATTATTAAGAGCATTAGTGAGAGCTTGGAACGCTGATTCCAAATGTGCTTTTTTGTATCTGCAGAGCGTCTTTGGCAGAGAAGTTATGTGCATACTTGAGGTCAAAAAATAGCTAATGGACCCGTATGAAATTGATCGATATAGCCATTCTAGATGTCAAATGGAAAAATAAGAAAATTGATATACTAGGCAGAAGTAGTTTGATGTATTAGGTTGATGCATAATTCCTGCACCAAACTAGGTACAGACCGCAATAACTCGGGATACTCCTCTATCCCAGATAGAATTCGATATATCACTAGATAGCGCAAACCTTGCTCTACAAAACAGTGCTCAAATTTTTACACCAGCTTTGATCCACGCGAAGTTTTGAGCCGAAAACTAAAAAAAAACCATGCGTGCGAAAACCTTAAGACCAATCAAAACAAAATTGTAACTTCTTTCAAAGAGCTCCTACAAAATTTCTTTCTTGCTCACTCGTAGAAATTTTACGTAAGACATCTATCTATGAAATGGCTATATTTTTTTCTCAGCTAAACGATGAGAATACGAAGTTTTTCATGTTTTTGCCAAATTAGCGCTGAGATGTTCTAACATTAACAGTCGTATAGTAGATGCCATTAGCAGTGAAAATTTACATTTTCAGCCTTCTAGAACTGCTAGTTTACGAGAAATGACGGATCTAGCTCTCTTCATCCGAATTTTTCTTCCCTATTTGCCAAAATTCGATATTTCTCGTAAACCAGCTGCTGTAAAAAGCTGAAAATTCGCATTTACGCTTATAAAGTCCTATAGTATGCAACTGTCATCGCTAGAAAATTTCAGCGTTGTTTAAAAAAACATGAGAAACTTGGTTTTTTCAATTTCTAGCTGAGAGAAAAATACAGCAACTGCATAGAGGAATGTCTTATACGAAATGACAATGCATGAGCAAGTTAGAAATTTCAAAGGATTTTTCCGAACTGACTTTCAATTTTCGATCTTCGCTTGGATCAAAGCTGCTGCAAAACTTTAATCACTATCTTGTAGAGCTAGGTTTGCTCTATCTAATGATATGTCGAATCCTACTTGGGATGTAGGATTATTCTGAGTTATTGCGGTCTGTACCTATTTTGGTGCAGGATTTACGCATCAACCTATCATATTAGGTCGTTCCGAAAGTACAGGGTGCGGCAAAAGTCTGGGAGCCTAGTACTTTTTCGCACAAAACGAGAATGGAAGTACCTAGAAACGAAAAATTTGGCGCACACATAATTCGAACCATTGCAGATACAGCCCAGTTCTCGAATTGCAAAACTGCCTCTTTTGGCTTCCACGCACCCCTACAAAATCTTGGCAAGTCCACCTGTCATGGCACGCAGGTACTCGTGATGGAATTCGCCCCACGCCTTCACAATAACTGCTTCTTTTACCTTGGCAAATGCGCAGCGTGATAGAGCAAACTTTTGTCTACAACATACTTCCAAAAGAATTTTTTTGCATTGCTTAGGAATAAAAACATCGAACTTTTAATTGGAAGCATGTGTACGTCGCATATCGGAATTTTGGCTACAATTGCGCGAATAAAAACTCAAAAATTAAAAAAGTATAAAAAGTGTTCCCATGGCCGAATCTCAATAAATTTCAATTTGGAAGACGTATTTAAAAATACAGCCTTGGTCCCAGTGCCTGTTGAGCATTCTATAGCTTTTAAATTTGTTCTGAAGACGGATTTCCACTGACACGTAGGTGACATTCGCAAACTTTTATTTTCCGTTCATGCAAGAACAGCTCCTGGCAAAAGCGAAACTAGGATACAATAGCGCAAAGCCTCTTCTATGTTGTGCATATCGAAGTTTTGTTTATCAACAGCATCTCTGGTTACAGCAAAAATTGTAAATATAAAAAATTCTGGTTTTTTTCGCTTTGCAGAAATACTAGTTTGGTAATTTCTATTCTTACAAAAACATATGGCAGCCATTTCCAGCCAGTAAAGTGTAATTTGCAGAGGATGACAGCAGAATCATGTGGCATAAAAATTGAAATTAAAACCATCAGTATCTTTGTAATTGCAGTACTGCAAAGTTAGGCTCCCAGACTTTTGTCGCACCCTGTAATGTCGCTTTTTTTGAATGAACGCCACATTTCATGGAATCAAGATTTTCAAGAGTCCTTAGGAGCATTCGATGCAGCATTTCATCCTCTTTTTAATGGTGTTAATTTCATTGCATCCTATTCAATGAGCTCTTGAAAAATTACCAAAATCTGCGACTTTTGCTTTTTGCCATGGTCAAGTTCGGCTACTTTTCTGAATTTTTGTACCTATTCTCCGAAGAAGTTCAAGCAATTGGTAGATTGAGCAAACCCTATAGGACGCAAAGTAATTTTTTCTTTTCCTTAGCTTGCCCTTAGAGTTTGTGGAATCAATTTCAATGCCGTCAAATTCCATATTTAGTCAAGTCAAACCTCACAGAACAAAACCTCACAGCGACTCGGGTGTCATTCAATGCAGCTTTTTCTCCTCTTTCTAGCGGTCGCTTTTTGCTTCCGATTCATCAGGCTTTCCGAGATAAAATCATCATAATTCAACTTTTCCAAGGCACCCCAAGGTGTACCCGAAATTTTCGAAAGTTGCTAAACCGAAGCGGTGAATGCTCGTTTGGTTTGTAAAATTGTTGCCAAACCATAATCCATCTTTGTAAGTTTCAAAATCCGGAGACTTGTTTGTGTTTGATGCACTTGTGTCTGAGGCGAGAATGTTAAAATTCGGTGGTTCCATCAAAAAATCTATACAAAAGTTATGACGAGCTCTGGAAAGTGGAAAAAAGTTGTGCTGTTTCCTGTAGGGTTTGCTCCATCCATCCATTACTTGTACTCCTTCCGAGGATTGTTATAAAAGCTCAGAAAGATTGTGAAACTTGGCCGTCTCAAAAGCATAGGTCGCAGATTTTGACTCTTTTCTGGAAGCTCATTGACTGTGTTGCAACAACTTCATAACCGTTAGAAAGAGAATGAAATGCTGCATCAAATGCTACCAGAATATCTTACAAATCTTTGTTCCACGAGATGTGGCATACGTTTGAAAAAAGCGACATTACTTTCGGAACGACCTAATATATTCTAAGACTTGCCGCTGCTTCAATCAAAATCCAAAAAGGCTGCAGCAATTGATTTTACCCCACCCATTACCTTTCGTTTCGACTTCAAAAATTCTCACAACTGCTCTCGCGGAAGTGCTCCTGCAGATAGGAATGATACTGGAAGCAGTGCTCCAAGCTCTCACGAACAATCTGCAGCTCGTAGTGATTGGCCACTTTGACTGACCTTCCTTGTTAGGTTTTAGATGACACTCCTCATTGACATGTAACGTGTGGATCCCACCACAAAGGCCTAGTATCTCCAGTTGGTGGATCCTTGTTAATAATTCTTTGATATTGAAAAGACATTCATGGAGAGATTATATCCGGGTTTCGGTCCTAGGCCGATCGAGATTTAAGCGATCGAGTTTGTACTGGTCGAGGGTTTCCACAAATTGTCATGACTTTTAAGGGAAATGCTTGATAACATTACCGTTTTGCATAGTATTCGCGCTGATAGCGCTCAAAAAATAATTTTATATGACATTAACTAGCTTACAAAGAAAGTATTCAGACCGACCAATGGTCGACCAATCCGAAGAAGTTGCATAGCATTGTACTTGCCTTGAAACAGCAATCTCAAGCGCAATGTAAATATGAAAACATATACAAGTTTCAATCAGTAGAGCTTGTTGACAGGCAGCAGCCTAATTGAGTCATGTTCACGGCGTTTGTGAGTTTTTCAAATAAGGAGAAAAAATACACATCAGAATTCAAACACACTCTTTCAAAAAGTTTCCCTCCAAACATGCGCTGTAGATTACTTGACAAGGAGCAAGAAACTTCGAATTCCTTGCAGGTAGTCGTGTAGATAATGAACATACATTGAAAATCGGAGGCGAGTGGCGTAGAGGTACGGGGCGCCGCTATGACCAAAGCTCAATCCAGCCTTTGGACCATACAACACTTTAACCTTCCGTAAATTGGGACTAGAGGAATGCGGGAGGATAAAAGTACTGACTTGGTAATTGACGATTCTCGCAAGTCACTGTAAAAGGCCTGCATAAATCCAAGTAGCCTTTTCCACTGTAGAGTAGAAGTCCCTGGCGCATGTTTACAGAGAACATTAAGATTTTCAAATCCTTTATCTGTTACCAATGTGTCACTCTGCTTCTCAGAAGCTCGCGCTGGTTTTACTATCTGAGTGCTACTCATTCTCGCGTAATGATGGCATTAAATTTCACCGCGCCATGATGACTATCGCAAATGAATTGTAAACAACTCCTCTCCAAAAGCTCTTCCGTTTGAGATTGGTAAACTTGCGTGGATGAAATCCCCTTTAAGGCTTCTTATAACTTGGTACTAGGTTGGAGGCAGTAATCACCTCGAGCTACATTTCTGTGCAAAAGCCTTTTCAAATGCTCTTTGACAAATTGTTTGTTTACGCAACCAAAATTTTTTTTCGCCTTTCTTGAAGTAATAGATTTTTGATTTTTTTTAAGTTTATTGCCTGTACATTATCTTGGAAAGCGTATCTATGGCTTTGCAATAAAGTGGTGATAGGGCTCAATTTTGCTAAGTAGAAGCCAAATATTAGGTTGTCCCGAAAGTTTTGTCCGTTTTTTCAACCTATCATAAAAACTCGTAGAGCGAAGATAGAGAAACGCTCTGAGCACTACCCGACGCATCTTTTTTCCTCTTTTCAACTGTCATGCTCCCGTGTCGGTTACTCTTTTGCTTACTGAGATAAGGGCTAAAATTTCGAGCCTGTGGTTTTTACTATGTCTAAGTTTTGGCGATTTTTCACAGTCCTCATTTTCAACTTTTGGAAGTTGATAGCACTCGGATAGCGTAAACAAAGGGCAATGCAATGCAATTTTGCGGCATCTATAGCTAGCCTTGAAATTTTTTTAGAATTATTTTTCTGATGCTATCAAATTCCACTTTTGATGATGTCATGAACCATATGACATAAAACGGCGCACAACTAAGGTGGCATTCGATGCAGCTTTTTCTCCTCTTTCCATTGAGTATATTTTTCCTCCAATTTGTGGGGTCTTTAGCAATAAAATTTCCATAATTATTGAATTTGATCCCGCCCCAGCGTGTACCGTAAAATGCGAAATCTTATATTTCGAAGCGGTAAACGCTCAGTTGCTTTGTAAAAATAGTGAATAATCGTGATTGATTTTTGAAAGCTTTATAATCCGATGATTTGTTGATGTTCGAGGCGTTTCTGTATTTTGGGACTTCCTAAAAGTGAAGACTTTTGGAAAAATTATATTAAAAAATACTGAAATGCCAGCTGGACAAGCCAAAAATTGCATTGCATTGCCCTTTGTTTACTCTATCTAAGCGCTATCAAAGGACTTCCAAAAGCTGAAAATGAAGATTGTGAAAAATTGCCAAACTTGGACATAGTAAAAACCACGGGTTCGAAATTTTGGCCCTTATCTCAGTAAGCAAAAGAGTAATTGACATGGGAGCATGACAGTTAAAAAGAGGAGGAAAAGATGCGTTGGGTAGTGCTCAGAGCGTTTCTCTATCTTCGCTCTACGAGTTTTTATGATAGGTTGAAAAAACGGACAAAACTTTCGGGACAACCTAATACATTAGTTTGACTCACAATTTTCGAGATATCGACTCAATGTATCCGCTTTATTTTTGCAAAGTGGGCTTTCATGATGGTAGGCATGCTCTACGCAGAATTTGGGCACAGATGTTGGTTGGAACCGCTCTACGAATTTCGTGACAGACAGACGTTCAGACAGACGCACACACAAACGTAAACACCCTTTGCCCCTTATTCTTAGTTGTGATCCTTTGTAATTAAACCGTTTCAAGGCGAGTGCGATGGATATGCAGCTTGCTTAAGATTGCTGATTTGAGTTCTGACCACTTTTATTGTCAGTTAAAAAAGCAGTGAACTAAAACTTTATTCAAATACTCTGTTTTTTTTTCGAAGAAAGCACGTAATTTCATCTTTATAATGAATAGGATAGCAGGCGAAGTAAAAAGTCCCGAGAAACACAAGTTTCAGTTCAGCCTAAAACTAAGTTGCCAAAAACGCACTTCAAGCTGTTTATCTTTGAGTTGATATGAAATTAGCGAAGTTGGCAGACTACGTATGGGAATGATGGAAGGTTAAAAGTCAAATTAGTGGAAGAAATTCCTTCCAAAAAAAAATTCGTCCTAAAATCTCAGTATGCACTAGTTTACTTTATAGCAGGATTCAATCGCACAGGAAATGCAAAAACGGAAAACTCATAAGATCTTATTCGCTTACGGCTGTGAGCTCAAAACACGAAAGTCAAATATCTTACAAATCTTGCAACCACACTTGAAATTTACGATTTGCAGTTGAACATGTAATAGCCAAAACTAAAATTCAATACGTTTTCTTTTAGTTTTTTCTTTGCTCTATGAAAGTTTTCGAAACCCAAGCAAACAGCTCGTGAATTATGTATGAGAAAAATGCGGCTACCATGCTGTGCACAGTCCAGTCCCCTATTCCATAATCGTGTTTCTCGTGTAATTTCTCGTACTGACAGTCTGTTTCGAAGCTTTGACTGGGCAGTTTCCAAAGTTTGTTCTATTGCCTATCACATAATGATTGCGCAATGAGTGTTTATTTCTTTTATAACAATTGACAGCTAGATGAAGTGATCAAACTTGATTGATGCTATACACTCCAGATTAATGACAAAATTCGAGGAACATTCTCGAATTTGTGGAACAAATAAAATGTTGGGATTTATTTTATTTTATTTTACACTCAAGTTGCACTAAAGAACAAAAAAAGTAAAACTTTAACACGTCGAACAATAACATGGTATCAGCTGGTATCAGCTTGTCCATGGCTTCAGGAATATAAACGACGGACGTATAGGCAATGCACTAACCTAAGGCCCAAAAATATAGCGAAATCTGATCCAAATGTCTGATGAGTGTAAATACCGCTTGAGAAATAAAGAATGAATAGAAAATCTTGCATCCTCCAAATTTATTTCGAAGAACTCTTTTTGAGTGCCAGCGAGCTTACGGGCGAAAACTAACTGACAGACCCCAGATGAAGATACATTTTGGAGGATAGCAAGACTCAAGTTGAAGTGCCAGTTAAGGCTTGCCAGTAAGGCATAGAACTAAGGCATAAGCGGAAGTGATCCTGGGCACTTAGATGTGACTGTAATGGGAAGACAATACGAGGTCGAATCATGTACCCTGGCAGATGAGGCAAGCTGGCGTGACTATTAGTGAAGCAAGATTTACGCTAGGAAAGTGAACAAACAAAAATAGATAGCTGGCAAAGTAACTCAATGTTTTGATTTGACTATCCAAAAATGAAGCGAAATGCATTTGCTAAGTAGACTGGGTTGAAGATTTGGCGAGGTATGGAGGGCTCGCGAGTGTGGGCGACTTGACGAGGTACATACGCCATCTGATTCGTCGACGAGTAAAAGAGTTGAAAGGCATAAAAAATCGTTTTTTTCCAATTTGCGATAGTATAGACCAAACCTACCTGATCGTTCGCTGCATGGTCTAAATATCCAAAACTTGCTAGCTTTGAGTCTTGTTTCTAAGCGCAGAATTCGAAAACACAAAGTAAAATCATGCAGAACGCGTCTATACAATAAGCTCTGCAGGTTCAGTTTATTTAACCGCAACCTGTAGGAGGGTAAAGCCTGTGGGTAATTCAAATTGGGAAAACATCTATAAAATAATTTTCTGGTGAACGTTTCTTGGATTTTTTCAGCTTCGATGTCCTTTTGTAAATAAACTCCAAATAGGCGAGGCATATTCTAAATGCGACAAGACACAGCTTTTGTAGAGTCTTAAAAAACCTTCGGATCATTGCTATGTTTGCCTCAAAAAATAGTAAAAAGAATTGCGGAAGACTTTTTGATAACAAGATCGATATGAAATTTGAATGAAAGAGGAGGCGTCAATCATGACACCAAGATCACGCATAGGGTTAGCAAATTCAAGACCAACACCGTCGGTGCTACGGCAGGGTAAATCCCCAAGATGCATAACAGTAGTCTTAGAAGCATTTAGAAAGATGTCTCAATCCTTGAACCAGATTTCCATTTTGCTGATGGAGGAAGAAAGTGTCATGAAGGCTTCACTTTGATAATCAGAATCATAACAGAATAAATATTTATGTCGTCAGCAAACATTTGTGTCTTAATACTTGGATGGGTTTTCAGATATGCAAGTAATTCAGCAACGTAAGTCAAGAATAATAACAGTGAGAGAATTCCACCCTGAGAAGCGCCACTACTGCATCGGTATCGCTCAGAATACTTGTACCCAACGCGCACAGTCATGCCTCTATCCTCCAAGTAGGAAGCTAGCCACCCTAGAAGAGTACCTCTTGTGCCATAGCTTGCCAATTTTAGGAGAAGCTTGTTGTGATTTACTTTACCAAAAGCCTTTGAAAAATCAAAATAGATAATACCTACAGATTGACCATTGTTGAGAGCAGTGGTCCATTCAAATATAGAGTCAATAAGCAAAGCAGTTGTTGATGAGCCCGGAAGAAATCCGTGTTGTCCACGAGGAATAACATTATGCTCATCAAACCATTTGAACAACTTTCTTCTGATTATCTCATCAAGAATCTTACCAGCAGAAGGCATTATACTAACTACTGGGTCGAAAATTCGCCAAGGTACCATTACATCCTTTTTTAAAATTGCCGTAACTAAGGCTTCTTTCCAAATCGTAGGTACTACACCCGCTGAGAGAGACATTGAAGATGTGGGAAGAATGCACAAGGTGTGGGCACAGTTTCTATAAACAATTTGCGGAATCCCATCAAATGTAATAGTCGCAACTGACTTCAAGTTTTTCAGTATTCCAAAGACAATATCAGGGCTGACTGACTGACACTTCTCCACACGATTCAGACAGGTTGAACAAAGAGTAACCCTGGACCGACTCCTTATGTGTTTATGAATACTTTGGCGAAGAATTTACCCAAAGCCTCTGCTTTCTCCTGGTCCTCTCTATAATGATTTTCGGCTTCATTAACCAAAAATGGCAGACTAGTCTCTCTTTTAGTAATACGACATTTGAGAAGGCGGAGCAATGCTGTGCTAGAACGCCTAGCCAAAAGAGTCTCTCAATGGCACAAAAATTTTTTGAGGTGATGATCTAGATTGAGGCAAACTTTCTTATGTAAGTCATCACACATGGGGTTAGGTAAGAAGCAAATAGCAGCGATTTTTGTTCAATTGAGTTACGAATATGAGGGGATAGTCTTGGGAAGGAGCTTTCATTGAGGTAAAAGGAACACATTTGGCGAAGATATTATGGCCCGTAGTAAAGCTTGATCAGTTGAGGTGAACTCAACTTATCCCGTCATTTAAGCTTAGGTGAGGTAAACTGATGACCGTCCACCTTCCCATGCTATAAGATGGTCAAGTCAACTGATAGTTGGCCATCTGTCCACCTGCTGCAGTCAACTGTTCCACATCCGTTCACGTTGAGTTGAACTGAACGTGAACGGATGTTAGAGGAATGCAAATAGCGTGTAAAAGAGGAGACGCAGACAAGAGTTGACTGCATCTAACCATAAGTTGCTCCTGAGTAACTTACGATACACACAGCTTTGCCAAAAAATGCAGAAAAAATCGGCGCAAAACTGCACAACCGCGCCCGAAAAGGAGAGGATCGATGAGCAGCTGATTTTAACGAGGAAAACAAAAAAAAACAAATTCTTCTCTTTTTTGTAAACCTTACCGGTTTTTTTTCACTAGCTGTCCAAAACAAGAACTCATTTATTCATTCCACTGAATTCACGATGCAACCATTTCGTTTTTTCATAAAATTTTCGTCACAAATTGTGTTTTTGTTTTATCCATTGCATTTGCTAGGCGAAATCCTTGATAGCGGTCATCATCGATTGCGTAGTGGCCGCTATCAAAGATTGCCCAGCGATGCATCAAAATGTGTGTCACTAGTCAGACTCGAACCACGGCCGCGCGCGTGTAATTGCAACCGCTTACCCGTTTGACCAAACCAGCTCAAGTAGTTCCTTTTTCAGGAACGCACTTGACTGTAATGTCTCGCAAGCGATCCGCATCCAGATCAATAGCTCGCCGGATGCTAGACTGAGGCGTGATGAGATCAACGCCGGTCCGCGTCGAGAGAGATGCCCTAATGGGGGGTTTACTACGGGCCTATATAAAACGGAGCAAAAACGGTAATATAAGTCGTTAACTGATGCAAAAATATAAAAAATATCATTCCAGTCTACACATAGAAGTGCCCTATTCATTTCTAGATAATTAGTTTTGTAGAAATTAGGAAATGGCAAGACAAATACAGATATATTTTTGGATATAGAAAAATGCGTATGAAAAGCTACGACATTATGATCAGATGACCCAAAAGGTGGTAGAATGCGAATGTTGTTGACAATATCACTCGAGGAGAAAACAAGATCAATCGCCGCATTATCACGAGTAGGAACCTTCACGTTCTGTACAAGCTGACGGCTAAGCAAGAGACTAAGGAAATGATTTTGTGGGTTTCTACCGGGAGAATGTGCATCAATATTGAAATCCCCCAAAATGATCGTTCCGGTAGGAATTGAATAGAGATCAATAATCGTATCAGAAATTTATCATCCTTCATTGTTACAGAGGAGAGTCGATATATTCAAATGCAAAAGCGAGGCAGTTGAGAAGAAGTCTATGCAAACTATGTCCGAGTCTGAATTTGACCAATATAGAGGGCGTTATACTGCAAGATCATTTCTGACTATACAGCAGACCCCACCGCCTTTTTTCCCCTTTCGTTCAGATCGATGGATAACGTATGGCAAATCAATCAAAATTTCTGAGTCAGAAATCTTAGAAAACCACCGTAACGCAAACGATATTGGGACGGTAAAAACATAAAAAGGCGTGAAGAATGTATAACTTGTTTACTCGAAAGCTGTACAAAAAACATGATGTAAAGTCACTAGAACCACGCTGAGTTAGGCGTTTCTCTAAATTGGCCTTTTGGGCAGTCCAGAGAAATGCTTAATTTCCCCGCGGTACAAAACCCACTCTCGTATTGCTTTTCTTCTATTTCTCTCGCTAGCATCCCTCCGTAGCTCTAAGTCCCCGCTCTCTCTCTCTGCTTGAGTCATGCTTATGCTAGAAAAACATGAGAAAGAGAGGAGTGCCGCACTAAATAAGCATTTGATAGAGCTTGCCTCCACTAGTAGAGCGAGTGGAATACGGTTTCGACTAGGCGTGGCTTTCCCTCAGCCCTTTTGCCCATTCGGAATATCTCTGATAGCCAGGCATCCATCTGCAACGTTTCCAATAATTGCGCTTCGCTCTCCTCTGAATGCTTCTTACGCTCAAGCACTGTAAGCTCACAAGGGAATGGTCAGAAGTCGAAGTCGCCAATCTAAACAAGCTGCATACCATTCGATGCAGCATAGAACGCTGATTACAAATCTGTCTTCCGTATCTGCAAAGCGCCATTGTAGGCGAAGTTATAAGCCGTCAAAAGTCATTATTTTGCTAAGAAATTGTGCGTGTGAGGGGCAAACTTGGCCGTACAAAGCCATTCTCGGCTCAGCGTTGGACCAAAACATGCAACTAAGTTCCTTTATATGGTTCGTACCTAAAGGTGAGCTAAAAGAGCAATGATGTGCCTAATTTCGCAGTTTTTGTGTATGAATTTTCCGCAGTAAAGCTGCTCATAACTTCGCCTACAAAGGCGCTCTGCAGATACGGAAGACAGATTTGTAATCAGCATTCTATGCTGCATCGAATGGTATGCAGCCTGATTGGATTGGCCACTTCGACTTCTGACCATTCCCTTGTCAGATGGAGCTTCAGCAAGCTTCGCAATTACGACACTCCTCTCGCGTTTCTCTGTTTCTTCGTCCTTGGGTAATTTTTTTTTGCAAAGCCAAGACGAGTGTCTCTATGGTAGAATCCGTATTTTTATCCAGGATAGTCCGAATAATTTCACCTATAGAGAGATTATCATGGTCAATATACGGGACTGAGCCCGTTTCTGTCTGACCAATTGGCGCATTTATTTTACTTCCCAAGCTATTCTCCTCCTCAGGTGCGAGAAACATGGTAAAAGCTACACTATTACACAAATCTACCCTACCTCAAGTCATATGAACAAGTGTCAATCATTTGAACGGGAGTCAGCATAGCATAAAGACACTATCTGCGCAGGGTTCGTTATACCTGTGGAGTAGACGTTTTTTTTTTGTTGATAAAAAATTATTTGAAAATCTAGGGAATGCTAAGGAGATTGTCCCAAAAATACCTATTATGTGCGAAGAAACGCATTTGTAGTCTCTTACTTTTTAGCCAAAGTGTGTTTGGAATTTTTTGCAGCTTAAAAATCCATTTTAAAAGCAAAGCCACCCTGATTGAGAGATTTGCTATTTTGGTGCTGTATGATAGCGGGGCTCCTGACCAAAAATTACTCCGATCTTGTTGCATAAAATGCAATTCGTAGTCAAAATTGCTCCTAAAGATAGAAACGTCTGATTTGGCTCCTGAAGTGTGGGTGGTCCAAAGGTAGTGACTTCGAAAGTGACCTTTAAAATAGGTAAAAACGTTTACAAGAAAGGGCAGATTAAAAAAATGCCAGAAAAGCTGATGTTCAATTTTGGACTGGTTATCTTTAGAAACGTCTTGCGCCTTGGCTGCTCGTGCTTTCTAGAGCGATTTTCCTTTGCAGCGAGACTCGGCGATTACTCAGCCGCCATCCAAGCACCAAAGTTGTCATGCTCAATTTGTGTGACGCTGTCTTCAAGGATAGATCCTTCTTGCACTGGCTTATAACCGTGAAGATGCGTACTTTTACATTAGCCATGCTTTTCGAAATCTAGTTAGCATTATCACTCAGTACTTGAAAGAGTTTGCGTATCCCTAAGGCTCCCGCCAAAGTCCCGGCGCACCCCACATTTGAGACTGGAGAAGAACTTGACATAGTTGCAATCTTCTCGTTAGTTGCTTGAGCGTAGTCCATGATTGGTACAGAACTTTATCGCACAAAATAACAGACTGACGTTTCTGCGAATTCGCCTTCTTCAGAATCTGAAAAGTAGGAAACACATGAGTAAACTATCGGATCAAACACCTCGTCAACTACAAAAAAGACCCTCTAAGACAAATAACAGCCTCAACCAAAACCAAGATTAAGCCAATGCTTAACTTAGCAGATGATAGTCTGGTGGGCGCAGACCACTTATGTCAAAAGCTGTACTGCCTTTTATTGTTAACTAGTAACCTCGTTCTGACCTGACCTCATTATTCAAAACTCACAAGCTCTGATATGGTGAAAGCTCGTTAGTAATGAATAGGCACTCTTCCTTCCGGTTGTTTTTTGGATTTTGGACGGCTTCCAAACGCTTCGAGCCGAACTTCCTTCCTTTTTCGTTAAATAAACTTTCTCTTTGACAGAAGATTGTCTTGGAGAGGCAGACCATCCACCTCCTACGCCGCTGCTTGAAAGAATATGTGATGCCAAATTCTATCTCAAGGAAGCAAATCCACGAAGTATGCGGGCTACCCAAAGAAAGTCAGCGAGTGAGGAAAATCGAGCAACAACTTTTTCGTATCACACTTCGATACAAGCAGGATCATATGTATAAGATGTTGTCTAAGTGTTGCAAGGGGCAATGTTCTGTACAATATATGCCTGATCGCCGTTGGAATAGGATCGTGGTGACTCGAAGCACATCTTGTATGTATCTGATCTAATACTAGGTCTAGATCGCAGAAAAAGTTCAAAACTTTAGTTGAGTAAGGGCAAGACCATTCACAAGAGCCGGCTAGTGCAAACAGTCGTGGTTACGAAAGGCTGCTTCCGCTCTCACTAATGCTCCTAGTCGATCCCGGGTGCCAGTAATTGACAATGCACTCATTTCCGATAATGCGCTACCATTACTGAACCTCGGTCTAGTTTTGCACCTAATCAATAGGATCTCGGGTATCGCGTAGGATTGCCGGCAGCCTGCAATATGTTCACGAAAAGATACGTCAACGAGCCAACGAGCGAGAGAGCGCAAGAGACAGCGAAGCATCTGCGGGAAAAACATGACCAGTTATTCGTTTTCCGTTTAGTTTACAAACCACAGGAGCCTAATCAACCAGCGGACGCCAAGTTTCCAGTGTTTGCTACTGGGCTGTTCTCATTTCTCAGCTGCTTCCTCCAAAAACGCCAAAATAGTAATTCATTTCTGGATTTCAGCAAAGACTCAAGAAATGAATAACAAGAATGATTGCCTGTCTATAACCGCTGAGTTTCTGCCGTGTATGCCACTGTGTGAGCTGTAGATAGTGAAGCGTCTTGATGCGCATTCTACTGTATCGCTCACTTGTCCGTCAACTTTTGTCACATCCAGTCGTGCGGACATTTCGAATAGCGGTGGTGCGAGAGTGAGTAATCTGTCTTGAGGATTTTTGCGACGCGAAGTTGGAATGAAGTCGAAACTGCTGAGTTGGAGGAGATGTCTGGTGGTCTGGTATTACGGATAATGCCTTGAGTCGTTTTCAGGTCTCTGAGGACGTCGAGAGCGTCGAAACTTAGGCCAGTACCAATAAATCTGCCACCATAACAAACCTGTACGGCACAACAGAGTTGAAGATTATAAGCAATGCCCAGGTTTAAAGAAAACGGAACATGGAAATTACTGAAAGTAATTCAACACTTTGGCAACGCCGCGGCCTGCGCGAAATTCGCGACCTTTGTGCTGCAAGGGAAATCAAGGTGTTTGTCAGCGGCAAAGGAGAAAAGTTAATTTTCTTCCGTGATCTGGACATGACAATCAAATGACATGGCAAACACCATCTGCAGAATATTACGTATACGAGTTGATGACAGCAAACGATTTCAGGTTGCTACTGCCGCTTGAGCAAGATATGGTTAGACGTAGCTAAAGCTTTAGAGCCATTCCTAGGGCTATCGCTTCACGTTTAAAGACCGATTTACCTATGTGTCCGGTCCTCTACACTCTAATCGAAACACATAAAGTGCCTATTGATAGTTTAACGTCCAATAATCCGCAAGACTTTAAGGTGAGGCCTATCATCAGCAGTGTTGGAGGTCCTACGGATAAGATTTCGTGGTTTCTCAATAGTATTTTCTCTCAGCTGCTAAGGTTTGTCCCCACACATCTCTCCAACACCGGTGCCCTCAATACATAGAGCCACGTACTCTGGTAACCTTCACTTTGAGGGCTATAAGGCGACACAACCTTCACCTGAAAAAAAAACCGAAGTTATCCTGAGCGAAGCCCCGGATGTTACCTGACCATATCGGGAACGAATGATAATGAAGCAAATATAGCGAATAATATCTTTAGGTTATCCCAGCGAAACCGAGAATTTGCGTTTTCATGGCCTTTTTACGTTAAAGAAGGTTTCTATGGAATTTTCGCCAGAATTCAGCACAACATTTCTCAATTAACCTCTTATTTGACCAAAATTGAGTTTCAAAAGTTTAGGAAAGCTGTTGGAGTTTAATAAAAACGAGAGACTGCGCTTAAATCTTGCGCAGAGAGTCGCACACGAAAACGCTGATCTGTCTCGTTAATGAGTGATTTTCAAAGCTTGGAACCTTGTCAGTTCTCCTCCCTTGTCATGACGATCAGAATGATATATAATGGTGTAGGGTTTCGTTGAGACCCCGCGGAGATTTACGACCAGAGCCAAATGCCCCGTCGGCTCTAGTCTGTCTCCGCTGCTCGTCTGCGTCTCCGCGCGCTGCGCGCTATTTCGCTACCCTAAACGCGGAGCGCGGGGCATTTGGCTCTGGTACCCGTTTCTTCGCTGTTTCGAACCCAATTTTAGCAAGCTATATATCATTTTGAAGCTCTTGATCTCTGTTACATTTTTTGATTTGATCAAGAAATCCTGAAAAAACTTTATTTTCAAAAATCTTTTGTTTTTCTTCTGGTTCAACTCTTTTCACGCAGTTTTTTCGTGCATTTTGTAGATCTTGCTTCTGTTCATAATGCAGACAACCACCTAGCCCTTACTTCTTCGATTATGGTGGACTTTTTGCGAAAAGTCGTAAAAGGTGCGTTTTTCTTCATCTTGTTCTGTTTCAGTGCTTTCGCAGCGTTTTTTTTTCAGCTTGGGCGATTGTTGCTCGGAACAGTAAGCGCAACAATCCATCAAAAATTGAATTTGGCTTCGAAGTTTTTTTCGACTTAGTAAAGAAGAAACTTTGCGTTTTAATGGCTAATTTCTTTCTTGTTTAACTTCTTCTTGACCGCCACTCCTTCCGAAACATGTTTTTTGAAACAATCACAATAAAAAAATTAGCTTTTCTTCGCTTTCCCCGTGTAGCGAATTGCTGGTCCTGGAGCGAAAACTTGCACTTTGAAAAGCCGCAAAATGGAAGATTTCAAAACTCATTGCAGCGTTTTTATCCGGTTTTCAGCAGTTTCTTTTGCATTTTATATCTATTTTACGTCATTTTCTTTTCTCTGACCTTTTTCAAACAACTTTCACTTTTTATGAGGTCAGATGTTCAAACAATTAAACAGCCTTCACTTTTTACGCCGTGTCTCTAGACTATCGAAGGTACGCCAACACCAGAATGATTCTTGGTCGTCTGCACAGCACCAAGGTAAGGCAAGGGTGCATCTTGAAGTTTTTCGATGTGGAATCGCTCTATACCAACGTCTCCAACGACGCCGCAATGCAAGCGACCTTCAAACTTCTTGTAAAACACCAATCGTCACTCAATCTTTATGGTCTTAGCACCAGAGGCAATTTGTCCTTGGTCAAAGGATATCTCGACTGCTCCATATTTTGTTGGTGTGGAAACTCTAACAGGCAGATTAGAGGGATTGGATAAACAGAGACTAGCGCCGACCTTGGCAATTGTTTTCTTGTCTAAGGGTTCCTTCATACTACGCCGCAGGACGCAGCAGCCTGCCGCAGTACACGGCAGTACGCAGCAGCACGCCGCTGAAATCGCGGTGAGAATATACGCTCACGGCAGCACAGCTTCGCCGGTTATAGATATACATCTATATCTGCTGCACGTTCGTATTCTCCAAGAGCTTCTTTCACAGCGAGGGAGCTTATATCTTCACTGCGACTGCAGCGGCGCACGTCGCAGGACGCGGCGGGCTGCTGCGTGCTGCCGTGTGCTGCGGCAGGCTGCTGCGTCCTGCGGCGTAGTATGAAGGAACCCTAAGGTGGAAGCCCCAGTACTGGTGAGCAAGCCTCTGCTCTACTGTCGGTACATGGACGATTGCTGTATATCGTGTGCCTTATATACTTTAAAATATTCGAGAATTTCTTCGAATAATCGAAGAATTGAAAATATTGGAAAATCAAAAACATCATATAATCGAATTTCGAATAACTTCCAAGTTCCGTTTTCATGAAACCTTGGCATTTGTCGAAGTTCAATTTTCTATTGTGCCAAACAGGTTTGATAAGTGGTCTTTATTTCTTTCCAATCACGGCCTTACGTTTCGACGCCTTTCGTCTTCCTCAGAGGCCTGAATGGTTCTAAGTGTTATCCGTAACTCCAGACCACCAAGCGTCCCCTCCCGCTCTGCTAGTTCTCGGCCTTCTCACAATCTCGCTACCAAATAAAATGTCAGTGTAGCAGGACATACCGGAAGACCACCGCCACTCGAGTAGTCTGCACCGGAAATAGGCGGTCGCGGCAGACGAGTGAATCGTACTGTAGATACCCAAAGATGATCTACAGACACAGATCACATAATGATACGAACGGGAGGAAGTCAGAAGTTACTGGTAAACACTCGTTCTTATTATTCATCTCTGGATTCTTCGTAGTGATCCAGAATGCTTCTAGTGCTTTCCTAGCCGAGATCTCCGTTTCATACGCAAGAATTCTACACTTGATGTTAAAGTCTTCTCCACCGTGCCGTGCGTCCCTATGCCTGCCAAGCGGCGAGCTCAGATTTTTGCGCCTTTTATCGGCTAGATGTTCTTTTATGCGAATACCCAAAACTCTGCCCGTCTCTCCTGTATATAACGCTTTGCAGTTGAGGCACTCAATTTGATAAACGACTCCTACTTTTGCACAATCCCCCACTCTACCGTGCGGGCATATTACGCATTGCTCTGTCGTACAATATTGGTCGTAGAGCCTATTTCGGACTAGCTGCTTTTTGATGTTGTTGTTGGGGATGTTGATTAGAACAACATCATTTTGTAGCTGAGCTCGAAAAATGCACTGTTGAAACGCCGCGGCAATCTTGTCAGAGATGAATGGAAGGCAGCGTGGGTGTTTACTGTTACTATGAATGCTGTTACCATTTCTAGATAGTCGAGGACACGGTAAGTTATGGTAACCATTACAGCAAGCAATCTGGGAGGCCAACTTTCGAGATTCGCAACGTTCTTGCTCTCCGGAACACATCCGCATAGCTGTATTGAACATGTTTCTAATGACTGCGCGTTTTACAGATGCAGGATGCGCGGACTTGACGTTTACCAAGATGTTCTTAGAGCTTTCCTTGCGGTACCATTTTACTCTAACAATGCCATCGGATAACTTCACCTGTGCGTTGAGGTATGGCAGCCAACCGTCGCGTGGCTTTTCGCGCGTGAATTTGATGTACTGCGATTGCTGGTCCAGGATCTTAAAACCCTTGTGAAAGTTGGAGGAGGATCGAGGATGGTTCTAAGCTAATCTGTAGTTCGATTCGATCTAGGGTCAAATCCAGACTTCTTGCAAAGTACGACCGACTTTCCATCTAATGCCATAGAAAATGCTTAGATGTTAGAAGTGAAAGAAGGAACCACTGCTCAGATCATTCGTCATCTTGCAATGAGGAGCCGGGGAGAATCACAGTTATTGGTAACACTCACGTATCATCTAATGTCATGAAGCTTCTTAGCCTGGGTCCCTCCTTCTCCCCTGCACAAAACATCAACGCTATAACATGTCGCAAGATAGTAGGCAGCCTGCACAAGCTCAGAGACACTTTCAGAATAAGGGCGCGATGCGAAGGTAATAAAGTTACTTAAGAGTCAAGCCAGTTACCAGCGATTCCATATCCTCCATCTTTCTATAAACAGCCAGAGCCAGTTTTGAGTGTAGACATGAAGTTCCGCCTCTTGTCTTCTGGTATATTAGAAGTGCTGACTAAGTCAAAACGACAATACCAGAACAATTTGTCACCTGAACAGTGGCAAGGTTTTAGAGAGATACGTGACCTCATATTGAATGGTTCCGTGCGCTTATCTGTAAGCGATAAAGGTGGAGAATTTGTAGTAATACCACAGGAACTGGATCGCCGTATAACGGCAGCTCACCTCGCAGACGCCGCGACTTATAGAGTAGTTGATGAGAAAGAATATCATGCTCAGTGTAGGAGACTTAACGACGCTTGGACTGCGATAGGGAAGTCTGCAGGGCTTTAAGACAGATTTATCAACAGTTAAAGATCACCAATCCAAGCTGTCCCGTCTTCTACAGCCTCATTAAGACGCATAAGCTTTCCTTGCGGGACATGACTTCAATGTCAACGGATACTTACCAAAGAAGACCTATAATCAGTTGCGTTGGCGGTCCAGCCGATAAAATTTCATGGTGTTTGAACAAAATTGTGAGCCAGTTATTGTGTAGGGTCCCAGCGCACTTACCCAACTCCCAGAGATTTATCGAAAATCTTCACAACGCCAAGCTTGACACGAGCGCTGTTATAGAGCCATTCGATGTAACATCACTCTATACAAATGTGCAGAACAATCAAGCTTTACAAGCGTTATCGGAAATGTTGGATACGTACGCTGGTACCATAAACATGTACGGACTTGGCAAAGTGCGAACGATGGCCCTAATTAGCGAGTGCCTGAAATGTAACATCTTCAAATGGTCTGGGACATACCATTCCCAGATACGCGGACTAGCTATGGGCCAAAGACTAGCACCAGTTCTCGCTATATGTTTCATGAGTAAAGTTGAAGAACCGGTGTTGGCGCGTACGCCTTTGATGTACTGCCGTTACATCGACGATTGCTGTGTCATAACATCAACACAATCCGAAATGGATGAGTGTTTCAAGATCCTGGACCAGCAATCGCAGTACATCAAATTCACGCGCGAAAAGCCACGCGACGGTTGGCTGCCATATCTCAACGCACAGGTGAAGTTATCCGATGGCATTGTTAGAGTAAAATGGTACCGCAAGGAAAGCTCTAAGAACATCTTGGTAAACGTCAAGTCCGCGCATCCTGCATCTGTAAAACGCGCAGTCATCAGAAACATGTTCAATACAGCTACGCGGATGTGTTCCGGAGAGCAAGAACGTTGCGAATCTCGAAAGTTGGCCTCCCAGATTGCTTGCTGTAATGGTTACCATAACTTACCGTGTCCTCGACTATCTAGAAATGGCAACAGCATTCATAGTAACAGTAAACTCCCACTCTGCCTTCCCTTCATCTCTGACAAGATTGCCGCGGCGTTTCAACAGTGCATTTTTCGAGCTCAGCTACAAAATGATGTTGTTCTAGTCACCATCCCCAACAACAACATCAAAAAGCAGCTAGTCCGAAATAGGCTCTACGACCAATATTGTACGACAGAGCAATGCGTAATATGCCCGCACGGTAGAGTGGGGGATTGTGCAAAAGTGGGAGTCGTTTATCAAATTGAGTGCCTCAACTGCAAAGCGTTATATACAGGAGAGACGGGCAGAGTTTTGGGTATTCGCATAAAAGAACATCTAGCCGATAAAAGGCGCAAAAATCTGAGCTCGCCGCTTGGCAGGCATAGGGACGCACGGCACGGTGGAGAAGACTTTAACATCAAGTGTAGAATTCTTGCGTATGAAACGGAGATCTCGGCTAGGAAAGCACTAGAAGCATTCTGGATCACTACGAAGAATCCAGAGATGAATAGTAGGAACGAGTGTTTATCAATAACTTCTGACTTTCTCCCGTTCGTATCATTATGTGATCTGTGACTGTAGATCATCTTTGGGTATCTACAGTACGATTCACTCGTCCGCCGCGACCGCCTATTTCCGGTGCAGACTACTCGAGTGGCGGTGGTCTTCCGGTATGTCCTGCTACACTGACATTTTATTTGGTAGCGAGGTTGTGAGAAGGCCGAGAACTAGCAGAGCGGGAGGAGACGCTTGGTGGTCTGGAGTTACGGATAACACTTAGAACCATTCAGGCCTCTGAGGAAGACGAAAGGCGTCGAAACGTAAGGCCGTGATTGGAAAGAAATAAAGACCACTTACCAAACCTGTTTGGCACAATAGAAAATTGAACTTCGACGAATTTCGAATATTTTCAAAAACAAAAAATGTCGGATATTCGAAAATTGGATGTTTTGGGAAAACAAAAATGTCGAATTATCGAACATCGAGTATATTCGAAATGTAAAAAATCTGAATATTCGAATATATTTGAAAAAAAAATCCGAATAAACGAACATTTTGCATCGATTACGTCAAATATTCAGACTAATTTTGATCGAATTAGCACAATGAAGGACTCCATGCAGTGGGCAACTTGGACAACAAACGATGTTTGCTGGCATAGCAGTCAAAATGGTGACGCTGTCATGTAGTTATTCGATTACACGAAATTGTCGAATAATCGAACAACTTTTGAAAATAAATATTCGAATGTTCAAATATTTTCGAAAAACCGAATAATCGAATAAAATTGAAATTGGCAAATTTTGAATAAGCGAATATCGAATATATTAGGTCGTTCCGAAAGTAATGTCGCTTTTTTCAAAAGTACGCCACATTTCGTGGAACAAAGATGTGTGAGAGATTCTGGTAGCATTTGATGCAGCGTTTCATTCTCTTTCTAAAGGTTATGAAGATGTTGCAATACAATCAATGAGCTTTTAGAAAAGAGTCAAAATCTGCGACCTATGCTTTTTGAGATGGCCAAGTTTCACAATTTTTCCAAAATTTTATAACAAACCTCAGAAGGAGTCCAAGTAATGGATGGATGGAGCAAACCCTACAAAAGACAGCACAACTTTTTTCTACTTTTCAGAGCTCGTCATAATTTCTGTATAGATTTTTTGATGGAAGCACCGAATTTTAGCAGGCTCGTCTCAGACACAAATGCATCAAACACCAAGAAATCGTCGGATTTTGAAACTTACAAGAATGAATTATGGTTTTACACTAACTTTACAAAGCAAGTGAGCGTTTACCGCTTCAGATTAGCAACTTTCGAAAATGCCGGGTACAGCCGGAGGCGCCCTGGAAAACCTGAATTATGATGATTTTATCTCGGAAAACTTGATGAATCGGAAACCAAAAACAACTGGTAAAAAGAGGAGAAAAAGCTGCGTCGAATGACACCCGAGTTGCTTGCCGGTTGTTGTTCTGTGAGGTTTGAGTTGACTAAATATGGAATTTAATGGCATTTTAAAACTGATTCCAGAAACTCTAAGAAGCAAGCTAAGGAAAAGAAAAAAACTACTCTGTGTCCTATAGGGTTTGCTCTATCTACCTGCCACTTGTACTTCTTCGGAGAATAGGTACAAAAATTTTAAAAAATTGCCGAACTTGACCGTGGCAAAAGGCATGAGTTGCAGGTTTTGTTAATTTTTCGAAAGCGCAATAAAATTATGCAATGAAACTATAACCATTAGAAAGAGGATGAAATGCCGCATCGAATGCTTTTAAGATTTCTTGAAAATCTTGATTCCATGAAATGTGGCGTTCATTCGAAAAAAGCGACATTACTTTCGGAACGACCTAATATTAGAGATTCTGAAATATTAGAATAATCGGATTTCGAACAGAAACTCGAATACTCGACTATTTATTCGATTCGGTCCAAATAGTGTCCCACCCAGGCCGAGCTTGATATTTGCTTTAATATCATGAATGCACAGGACACTAACATCAAGATGACGAGATTCAAACGGAAGATGGATGGCTGCTGTTCCTCAACGTACAGTTATGTTTATCGGACAGAGATTTCAAGACCAGATGGTGCAGAAAGCCGAGCAGCAAAAACATCTTACAAAGGAGCCCGTTTGGTCGAAGTGGCCTTTTCACATAAAATTGATACGACTATAAAGAGCATCGAACGCTGATTCCAAATCTGTCTTCGTTATCTGCCGAGCGCCTGTGGACGTCGAGTTATGAGCGATTTGTGAGTTGGAAACTGAGTGCGTAATTAGCACGAATTCGTCAGAATTGCTCAAATGGTCCAGTCCTAATTATCAGAGCACTCCATTTGAACAGCACCTTCTGTCTACACTCATACTCAACACTGCTCTTTCTAGGCACTGAAAAGGCACTGAAAATTGGATTTTACCTAAATTATGCTTTTATTTTTGGCACCAAGAATATTCATAACTTGGCATGCAGAGGCGCTCAACAGATAATGAAATTTGATATCACCGTTTGATACTTTTCAGTGGTGTATGAATCGTTTGGAAAGGCCACTTCGACTATCCGGACCTCCCTTGTTAGTACACCATTCTTCAGCACATCCCTCACGAATAAAGGCATCAATCGTAGGAAACATGTTTAAAACGGCTGCGGGGGTCTCTTCTGATAGGGACGAGAAGATGCGTTCGCTGAAGCTCGCAGAATCAGTGGCAAGATCTAATGGATACAGGAAAACTCATCACCCTTACAGATACCGAGTCCATCGTACACCGCCTAGATTGGAAGATTGATCAGATTTCATTCTGTCTACCTACATCTCAGAAGAGTTTAGCAAAATCCCAGCCCCCTAGCTCAAATTTTGCAAAAAATCGATAAAATCGAGATCAATCGATAACGAAAAGTGGACTGTGACACCCGCCGGGGCCCGAAGTGTATGTGTGCCAAGTTGGTCCGGATCGGTTAAGAAATGGAATTTTC
This sequence comes from Cylicocyclus nassatus, assembly GCA_958299035.1. Classification (NCBI taxonomy): domain Eukaryota; kingdom Metazoa; phylum Nematoda; class Chromadorea; order Rhabditida; family Strongylidae; genus Cylicocyclus; species Cylicocyclus nassatus. The sequence continues at coordinate 77,671,244 of CATQJL010000001.1, forward strand.
TATTCGGAACATACGGCGGAGCCGGGTAAGCCAGCTAGTGAGAAATATGCTTAACTTGCCTAGGATCTGCCATGTAGTTAATTATGTGGTGGTCACATTTTGCGGCAGCATGCTGTGGAGTGTGTGCGGTATGAGTTCAATATGCAGGAGCAATTGAAAAATTATACGATGGTACTATAAATGCTTTGTAATGCCCACATTCATTGTGAGTGGTGTGATGTAGCTATAGAAAACAACTAAAAAACATCAGAATGTTGGAAATGTAACAGATGATTCTCGCCAAAAATTTATAGACACTCTGGAGCATTCGATGCATCTTTTCATTCTTTTTCGAGTGGTTGTGTTTCTACTTCAGCGCAAACTAGCTTACCAAATGTCACCAGAAACAATGATTAAGCCTTTAGGCATGGACAAGTTTCGTTATTTTTTGAATTCTGGGACTGATTATTCCGAAAGTTCAAGTGACTGATGGGTAGAGCAAATCTTTGGGATAAAAAGAGTTTTTTCTCCTTTTCGTAGCTCGTTATAAGTTTCTATAGAATTATCAACAAAACCACCGTTTGAGGTCTATCTTAGGCACAAACGCGTTGAACACTAGTAATTCTAAACTGAAGCTTCTTAAAGCGGACTGGGACTCAACAAGATTTAACAAAGCAATTGAGCGTGAGGGTTTCGATTCAATAACATGGATTATGTTGATTTTATCCCCAAGATTGCGAATCAACAACAAAAAATACCTACTAGAAGAATGAAGAAATGCTGCTTTGAATCACACCTAGTTGCTCGCCGATCAATGTTTCATGAGGTTGAACTCGACCAGGTACGAAATTATATAGCATTGAAGAATTAATTCTGAAAATGTTGAAAGCAAGCTATGAAAGGAAGAAACTACTTTGTAGTTATTCTAGTTTGCCCTATTTTCCCTTCTAACTATTCGCTGATCGATACAAAAACCTAAGACATTAGCGAAACTTGATTATGGCAAAAGCAAGGGTTTCAGTTTTCGTTAACCTTTTAGGAGCTCGTTTGCTGCACTGCGGTAAATACGAACCTTTTAAAAGAGCATCGAATGGTACCAAGACCTTCTATAAGTCTTTTTCAGAATTGTTGCCGCTTCCAAACGAAGTGAAAATATTTCCAAAACGAGCTTATATTATGTTGGCGGATGATGTTATACTTTTTCTGTGCAACAATTTTTACTCTGAACATCAGAATCTCTTGAAAACTAAAGCTCCTGCAAAGGTTAAAAATACATGATCGTACTTCTGTATGTATGAGCTACATAATGACGTGCGTGGGAAGTCCTCATTACGCCTCAGGACGAAGTTTTACATTTCACTCCCTTTATTTTTTTTATTTCTAGCCATGGAAGAAATACGGAAAGTGTATGATTGAATATTTGGCATGTCAAGCGTTGAATGTTAGGATAAATGACAAATTTTCAAGATTCTTTGGGCGGAGTTACGATTTTTGACGGTAAAGTTCGTTTTCGACTGCTATCAGATTTCAGCTCGAGACTTCACGTGGAATACGATTTGGATAGACTAAAAGCCATCTTCTAGAGCTTCAGCTTGCTTTCCTCTGTCGAATGATTACTCAAACCACATTAATTGAAGAAAAGGTACAAAAAGACGGCGGCCGTAGTAAAAAGGGTATAAAATGATGTGACACCCTAATATTTCTTGGGTTTGAAAAAAAAAAAGAATGTCATTTTTATGGCAAACCAACAAGTCAAAGCATAGCGGGTAGCCTTCGATAGAAAGAAGCAAACTCTCAAGACAACCTCTGAACATTAGCCAGGGCTCAGCACAGCTGGCACCGGGTCCTGGATATCGTTTTTAGGGCGGAAAGCAAAGGGGATATCGTTTCTACAGGGGCCGAGGCGGAGAACTGCCGCAAAAATGCCGCCGGCATGCCACCGGCATGCCATTGGCAAGCTGTCCGTCAACAAACAAAGGCGTTGTTTTCAGCCAAAACGCAATAGTATGACACCAAATTTGGTGTGTGCATGCGCGTTGGTGGACCGGAACTACGGGCCAAAAGTTTATGAAAACTTATGTGAATGAAAGCTGTGCCTAACTTTTTTCTGAATTAGCTGGCACCGTGCCAGCTGGGTGCCAGCTGAGCTGGCACCGACACTTTGCTCACATAAGTTTTCATACTTTTTTACATAAAATCTATCTACACTGTAAAAGATTACATACGGAGAAGAAACAGTTTCATAATGTTCTCTTTTCAGCGTTTTATAGCAATTTGAAAACCACTCGGCCCGCTCCGCAGTCGAAAAATCGGCTTTTTCTGCTTCTCAAGATGTGATTCGACCACTTAAAAAGCTCAAAAAGCTGTAAAAAGTTCTTTCATGAAATCAGAAATGCATGAAAACATTACTACATTTTTTTACATAATATAAAAATGATGACGGGTTTTCAAAACAGGTCAAAAGGGACTTCGTACGAAATTTTCATTATCAAACGGGACTTCGTTTTGAAATTTCCCTGGTGCCAGCTCGTGCCGAGCCCTGACATTAGCATAATCGTTTATAGCCAAATGTTGAAGCCATAATATACGAACAAATGGTGACGCGAGAAAACGGACTTTTGTGTAAAAAAAATAGAAATTTTTACTTGCTCCTACTGGTGGTAGACTTGTGCTCTTATTCATATCTACTGTTAAATTTTTTCGTGATCAAAAATTAAGTAAAAAAGGGAAATAGACGCCCTCAGTTCTAATTGTTGTTTACTACAAACTTTTGGGAATGCAAGCATAATCTTAGGTTGAATCCTCCGCTCATCCAGGGAAACGAAAGCGATGAATATCCCAAAGTTGTCATTCTCCCGAGCCGTGCTTCTAATGTAGTGCGACCTTTAATGTAGCTCTTTTAATATTCCAAAACATTCCTCCATCTCGGACTGCGTTGATATTATAATGCAGAGTCATTGATATAACGGCAATACATTGAATGAAGACGTGCTGGCTTCTCTACCTTACTCATAAAGCAAATGTTGAAGACTAGAGCCAGCCTCTGACCCATGGCCCCACACCTTAGAATAATAATTTCCAGAATGTTTGAAGACTAGCGAACGTACGGTTCGCTAGTAAGTGGGTTGGGGCAGATACGTTGATAACTGTCAGCGTGCAACTAAGAATAGCAGGGAACTAAAATCCCATTTTCTCAACTATCTTTGGCGCAATGTAAATAGTAATAGGAGCAAGATCATGCTCTTAAGGAAACTGTTATAGTCGCCCTCCCCCCATTAGATACCTGATGGGCAAATTCGAATTTGAACTACAGCACGCCGGTTACGGCAAAGCGCGGCAGCTGCCCCTTACTTCAATTTCAAACAAATTTTTTTGTGTTTCCCCTACGTTTCATCCTATTTTTGAATGTTAAAACTCTTCTCGATTGGGATTGAAAATTCTCTAATTGCTTCTGAGAGTTTTCGTGCTGCTATGCTCGTTTCCTCAACTCTGATTTCAAATTAAGCTTGGGGTAACGATTAAGTTTGAAATCTGTGCTAGTGAAATCTTTTTTCGGTGAGTGACACGCCTCCAGGTTGCTTCGTTGATCTTTTTCATGTCAAATCTCCCCGTGTGCATTTCTTCCAACCTTACCTGAGGACAGAGCTGAAGAAACGAGCATAGTGGTATGAAACATCGCTAAGCCACAGCAAACTGGTCGATTCTGATTGCAAACGTCATCAAAACAAAAAAATCACCATGCAATGAGTAAAAATGCAAAGAAATAACGCATGAGCTTGAAATGACTTGGCAGTGGCGCGCTCTGCTGCAAAATGTGTGCTCTAGTTCAAATTCGGATTCGTCCACGAGCTCTTATACAGTTCAGGTGATTGCCTCCGTTTTTTTAAGCGGTAGTTTCATGCGATGTCAGGAGCGGAAGACATTTGAATGACTTCAAAAACATGGTGAATACTTTGTCGACGGATGACAAGACTTGAAGACTATCTACAGGCATATCGAAAACTATGAAAACTTCTGTGAAAAGCTTGGCACGAGGTACGTACAATGTAGTAAGATTGATTTTGCGTTTGGCCATAACATCTTTGTTTCATCAACAATGTTGAGAGTTTTGGCCACGCAGACGTTATCTCACAGAAAATGGCTGCGTTTACTGTGCAACCACATTATCCTGGCCTTCCTTCCAAAGCCCCCAGATTAGTATCGCAATAAATTCAGATAGTTCAGCACGGATACGTCGACATACAAGCAATGCACTTGTCTCATTACAACCCTTCGCTCGAAGCAGAGGCTGTTCTGAGACTCGGAATTGTGACCTTTGAGGTAAAGTTGGAACTTTTCTGAAAAACGTAGGAGAGCACACAGGTTTCCAAGCGTCAACCAAGATATGTATCAAAAAGATTTATGTGACACGTAGCGTTGACAGAACTAAAGGAATCTTGATTTACAAAGAAACAGACGTTTCCGGAGTGCACTTACTCCAACAGCATTTAAAATTTTGAGAAGAGTAGAGCTCCGCTTTTTAAAAATGCCCTGGGCTCAATATGTAGCAGACATCTCTGTCTTTTTGAGGTTCCGTACTGTAACTTTACCGAAATTTTTACATCAAAGACTGCAATTTTGACTGAAAAAGGAGCTTTATTTGAGGTGATGGTATTATTGTAAACCGCTTAAAATTCGCATTTGGCGCAAAATATTTTTCAGATACACCGATCTTCAATCCTGTGCCGCGTACTCCGTTCAGCTATTTTTTATGTAGAACCAACGGTTCTTTGAGGTTTTTTGAAACGTCTCGAAACTCTCAAAATATGAGGTGTTTGTGTAATCTGAACCAAAATTACGTTTTAAAACGTATACATAAGTAAGCTCAAAAAATAGTTTGAAAATTAGCTGCGAAAGTAACGAAAGTGGGCGGAGATTAGAGGCTGGTACTAACGAAAAATTCGACAAGCTACTTTCCGCCCGTAAATAACCTTCGAGCGGTGCCATCCGTCGTCATTGATCATTGAGTCCACCATATTTTGGGACCATCTAAATGCCTTCGGCTATAAAGCTCGCGACAAACTTGACGTTTTGAAATAAACGATGACAGTTATTTGAAGTGTATGAAAGCTGTTAAACTTGAGATAATGTCGCTTTCTTACTTCACCTCTTCTCTTCCCCTCCCCCCTCCTCCTCTCCCCACGCTTCTTGATTAAGACTTCATTTAGGTCAAAAGCAAGCATAAAGTTGCGTATTTGGCATAACTGCTGAAGTATGCTGCTCTGTAAGCGGCAGGTTAACTCATTCATCTATTTTGTGCGCGATTCATGGCATGTTTGCCCTCATCTGATTCAACCCTGGTTCTGAAGAAGGAACTGGTTCAGTTGGCTCAAAAATATCGTGAGGAACATATGAAGTGTGTGCGTGCGTAATCTGCACTTTAATTCTATCATTTAACCAGATAATAGCATAACAAAGCACATATTGCATAAATGCACAAAAAGCAAAAGTGAAAATGAACGAACAACTGCCACAAATTGCTGCAATGTAATATGTTTCTACCTTGGTTTCACTCTATTTGCATGCTCTTGGTTCAATCACAAGCGCTTTGATTATCAACCCTCCTTTTGCAAACTTGCTTTGCTCAGTATTGTTTGTGGAGGTTTTAGCCATTTTCAGCAGTACCGCGTACTTACGACAATTGCATGACTTTTAGCAAGGCTATCGCACTTTTTTCACGTGCCATCTGAGCGCTCAATCGAATCTGATGGAATTAGTACTAAAGAAGAATCTGAGCATTCAATACTAATTTATCACTAGTCATTATTTCGTCCGACAGTGCGCAAGAGATTCAGAGACTTGATGAGTAGTTACACCGTACGTCAAGAAAAGCAAATTAAGATGTGATAGCTCAGACCTTGTGGAATAGGTTTCAAAAGGGTGGAAAGTCTTTAACAGCGAGTTGTCGCTCTATTGACCCTCTCATCGCATGCATGAGATTATTTCGAAACTTCGGGCAGTATGCGTTGACATCCTCTGGGTAGGGATTCCAGCCTAGAAGAAAGCTTCGAATCCTGAATGTCCGAACTTTTGGATTTCACACTGTATACCTATGCGTCAGTGGCGTACCCAGGATTTCCGCTCGGGGGGGGGGGGGGACAAAAATTTTTCCGAATGAAAAATTCCCAAAATTTTTGCGGGTTCCCAACCTCTAAATTCTGGCAAAAGGGGGCCCCGAAAAAAATTTTTTTACAAGGCTAAGTTGAATTTTTGAAAATTATTTTAATTATTTACAATTATAAACAAGTAACTTGCACATTTTTATAACCATATAAGTAACTTTCAAAAAATTCGCGACCCATTCTCGGGGGAGGGGGGGGGGGGGGGCGCCCCTCCCCCGAGAACGGGTACTCCCCCCTCGGTACGCCACTGCTATGCGTAGGTATTCTTACCAGGCTTCTCCATGAACATTATGAACATAGCAGGAGCGAAAGGCTGCACAAGCCGCCTTCTCGAGCTTTTTGTATGATCTCCTGATGATCTCCAGCGCACAACCTCTTTTATTCAGAGTCAATTTTCTTTCCTCAAAGTTAAAGAAAACAAGGTTGTAATGATCTAAAAAAATCAAATCTATTAGGTTGTCAAGAAAATAATGTCCGTTTTTATTTGCTTGCTTTAACAAAGCAATCAAACTCAACCCAACAAAAGTAAGGGGTACTGTTCGATAGAGCAAAGCAAGCTCTATTAGATGGCACTGATGTCTTTGCGCCACGCTCGATCCACGGAGAGTTCGAACTCAAAATCTAAAGATTTCCAAATGCCCAAAAAATCGAAAAAAATCAGATCTTCGTCCAAATAATTTCTACGAACCTCCCACTCGCTCACATCAATACTATCGATATCTGATATCCATATGTGCGATTGCCGTATTTTTTCCTTGACTAGAAACTGAGAAAACGAAAATTTCCCTGATTTTCTCAAAGCAATGCTGAGCCGTTTTTGCATATGTAGTTCTATACTACAAGCCTAGGTAAGTATAACTGTAGATTTTCAGCCCATTCCACGCGGTAGTTTTCGAAAAATAACGAATTCGGATTTTTCTGTTTCAGTTTCAGTGCTAAAATCGACATTTCGCGAAAAGTACCGCTCGAAATAGGCTGAGAACCTACAGTTATGCTTACCTAGGCTTGTAGTATAGAACTACATATGCAAAAACGGCTCAGCATTGCTTTGAGAAAATCAGGGAAATTTTCATTTTCTCAGTTTCTAGTCAAGGAAAAAATACGGCAATCGCACATATGGATATCAGATATCGATAGTATTGATGTGAGCGAGTGGGAGGTTCGTAGAAATTATTTGGACGAAGATCTGATTTTTTTCGATTTTTTGGGCATTTGGAAATCTTTAGATTTTGAGTTCGAACTCTCCGTGGATCGAGCATGGCGCAAAGACATGAGTGCCATCTTGTAGAGCTTGCTTTGCTCTATCGAACAGTACCCCTTATTCTTTGTTGGGCTGAGTCTGGTTGCTTTGTTAAAGCAAGCAAATTAAAACGGACATTATTTTCTTGACAACCTAATATATGAAAACGAATTATATGTAAAAAACTAAAAGAAAAGAGCTTTCGAAAGGTATAGCCAGTATTTATGAAAAAATGGTTACTTCTTCCAGAATTGGCAGTTCGAACGGAGGTACAAAAACGGGTAGAACTTTTAAAGCAACCCTATAGTTTATTTATTTAATTCACAGCCTTTAGCACATGGCGAATTACAGTGGAGAGTGTGATTTGTTGTTTGTGACTACTAAAATTGGAGGGCTTTCAGGCATTTGCGCTTGGAGGCCAGTTTTGAGCAATCCAGAACCTTGAATTAGACCATCTATAGCCATGCAAATGGTTGCAAATTTGGAAGTTTGTTGTGTGGGTACCAGATCTACATTTTCAACTTCAGTTTTTTTTGAGCACGATTCTTCGAAAGTTTGGCGAAAAAATTTGACAATTTTCCTTTCCTACACCATCAAAAAAATTTCGAAACAAAGTTGACCATAATTCTCTTAGATCTGCACTTTATAAAGGCACCGCACTTTCAAACAAAAATCACTTTGTAACACTTTTACATGCTGTTGAAAGCGTCCGAACTTATCTTTTGGCCAAACTAGTACTAACCGAGAGTCGCATAATTATATTTAATATAATATTAGGTTGGCTAATAAATAAGTTCGGACCTTTTGCGGATTCTAAATGCTGGAGGCAAATTTTTGTCCAGTCTTTGGTGAATCCGGAAGCACTTCAACGGGAATTGGAGCATAAATTTTGTTTAAGTGGAACTTATCATTAAAAAAAACAAAGGAATGATAAACTCCAAATTTCTTATAGTGCGCAAACACGAAAACGAAGCTCGGGGAGTCAAAGAATTGAGCTTTTGGAAATTTAGGCGTGCTGAGGCGTAACTGTTTTTAGTGAACACAGAGAATCCTGAATATTTGATACGTGATAGAGTAAGCATCGAACTACTTTTCAAACTCAACGTAGCGCCGTAGAAGCGGCTTAGGCTGGTAGACACCCGAACACTAGCTATACTAATAGTTTATCTATTATGACACAAAATAAGAAGCAAGCAATACACTAAGGCGATCAAATACATCAATAAGGAGTTTTGAATTACTGGTCGGGTAGGCATCAGCCTGTGATAGCGGGGGGGTAGCTCGGGCAGCCAGTCGGCGCCCTAGTTGCTAGCTCGATGGTACGGGAATTCCGGCTGTGCTCTCGGTGACGGCTTATATACCATACTGCGGAATGTGTGTCGTCCTCATATCTGTAAGATCTTATTTTCATAACATATTAATCCTTTATCTGTGTCTTATATCTTGTTCTCATAACATAGCTCTTTCTCGTGAGTTCATATGCACCTACGCTTACACCTCCCCTATTTACCAACAAGTCCGTCCTCGGACTTAAACATTGGTAATAGTTTCTTTAGATGAATCGAATGAGGACGTCAACAGTATGCGCAGTATGAATTGGAGGGATATTTGCCTTGGGCTTTGGAATGTATGGTGGCTCTTGCGGATCATTGTGCTCCTTGACAGTTGGAGCACTGATGGTACTTGCCATAGGAAGGACTGGGGTGGCGGCAAATACGTGAGGTGCCAAAGTAGCATTACCACAGGACTACCGACGAAGCTGAGTACTGCACTGCTTGGCGTCGCGTTGCAGCGTCGCTTCACGAAAAATCGTGACTCTTGACCCGTACCCTTTACGAAGTGCAGTAGACCATGCATGATAGACAAGACGCGTCATAGGTGTTGCAAGGGTTAGATAAGAGGAAGGGTGAAAGGCATGATGTTGCAGCTAGCTGCTGTAAAAGGAGCCCGGTATAAATGGAATGTAGTTAGACTCTTAGTATACACTGTTTGATAGCCCACAGGGTAGGATGAAAAGCAAATGCGTTAGGATGCCTTTGGGGCTGGAGCACCAAAGGTGAGAAATGTTGTTTAAAATGAATTCTCTTATCCTTTTTTACAAAACTCTGTTTGCGGCTTGAGACAAATACTTGTTCGGTAAGTATCTGATAGACAACCAGGATGGTTTTGCTGCATCAACTGGTTTTTGATATCAAGTGCGGACTCCATTCAGGACTGGGTTAGGTGTTTTTCGAATGCAGCAAAAACTGATGTTTACACGGTTTTTTTTATTATACTGTGAGTGAAAAATCGTCTCCACAATCTTCCTCAAATTTTCCGATTATCAGAATTTTTAAACCTAGAGATGTGAACAAGAAGCTGCTTACAAAGGGATCGGAAAGTTTGTTGATAAGGTGTAACGTAGCATTCTGCACACTCGATAACTACTGCGCTATGTGGGAAGTGTCGACAAAAGGGAAGAGCCACTTGGCAAATTGGTAGCGCAGGTATTCAGAATCGGAATATGACGGTTGTCCTTGGTGCTCTAAGGGCTGCTGGGGTATGTTCGGCTGGGCCACAAGTGCTGGCGAACCTTACAGCTACGACAGTCGCCGGAGGCGGCACAGAACTACAATGAAAATTTCCAAAATAAATCACAACAAAAAAGAAAAAGGAAATTCGAGAAAACCAACAACGAAAATAGATAAAAAAAAGACGAATAAATAAATGCCTACTTGGAGACGACTGTAGTGGTACTTCTGTAGTGATGTTCGTCGCTTCAATTTCCAAGAAGTTTTTATGTGTGATTGACGCGGTTTTGTGCGATTTTTTCCAAATCGAAATCAACAGGTTCGGATAACAGTGATTCCGTTGATTATTTGGCCTCGCTGAATAAGAAACGATTACCATCTAGTATGAGGACGGACAATACGAGCTTCTTATAAAAAGAAAAGCTGTGGTATTTCTTACAGGGTGCCGATTCACGGCTTGAGGCAGGAGAGACTAACTTGGTGATGATGGTACCGATGAATGTCCAGCAAGGTTGCAGTAGAAAAATTAGCGTGCCCTTGGGGCTAGAAGGTAGTAGCTGCAACTGTAGAGGCATAAGGACGCAAGGGGCTTTTTGCCAGCCTTATCTGAAAAAAACAAAGCGTAGTTATGTGTAAGTGAATCGCGAAACGGAGGCACACGACGATTCATCGCCATACCTTTGATACATAGAGCCACATACTCTGGTAACCTTCACTTTGAGGGCTATGAGGGGACACAACCTTCACCTGGGAAAAAAACAGAAGTCATCCGGGGCGAAGCCCCGGATGTTATTATCCTGACTTTATCGGAAGAATGTGATGAACCCATATTAAAGAATATCTGAAGAATGTCTCAGCAAAACCGAGAAATTGCTTTTTTGAAGCCTTTTTTACGCTAAAAAGAGAATTTTTGTGAAAATTTCCTCAGAATTCAGGACAACGTTCCTCATTAGCCTCTTACTTGACCAAAAATGAGTTTCAAAAGTGTGGAAAGCTGTTGGAGTTGAATTAAAATGAGAAACTGCGCTTAATTGTATGCAGAGAGTCGCGCACGGAAATGCTGGTCTATCTCGTTAGTAAGTGACTTTTAAAGCTTGGGACGTTGTCAGCTCTCCTCGTCGTGTCATGACGGTCAGAATGATATACAATGTTACAGGGTTTCGTTGAGACCCCGACGAAATTTACGACCAGAACCAAATGCCCCGTCGGCTCTGGTCTGTCTCCGCTGCTCGTCTGCTTCTCCGCGCGCTGCGCGCTACCTCACTACCCCAAACGCGGGGCGCGGGGCATTTGGCTCTGGTATCCTTTTCTTCGCTGTTTCGAACCCAATTTTAACAAGCTATATATCATTTTGAAGCTCTTGATCTATATTTTCACGCTGACAACGCGAGAAATCCGGCAAAAACCTTGTTTTCGAAAATCTCTTGTTTTTCTTCTTGTTTACCTCTTTTCACCCCGTTTTTTCGTGCATTCTATAGATCTTGCTTCTGTTCATAATGCAGACAACCACCCAGCTTTTATCTCTTCGATTATTGTAGAATTTTTTGCGAAAAATCGTAAAAAGTGCGTTTTTCTTTACCTTGTTATGTTTCAGTGCTTTCGCGTCGACTTTTTTCCAGCTTGCGCGATTGTTCCTCAGAACAATAAGCGCAACAATCCAGACAACGTCCCAGGAAACAGGAACGTCAATGCGGGGGTAAAAGTTCAAAGGAAGCATCAAAAATCAAAACCCCGTGTTGCGAATTGCTGGTCCTGGAGCGAAAACTTGCACTTTGAAAAGCCGCCAAATGAAAGATTACAAGCCTCATTGCAGCTTTTTATCCTATTTTCAGCAGTTTCTTTTGCTTTTTGTATCTGTTTTATGTCATTTTCTCTTCTCTGATCATCTTTAAACAATCTTCACTATTTATGACGTCAGATGTTCAAACAACCTTCACTTTTGACGCTCTGTCTCTAGACTATCGAAGGTATGTTCATCGCGATATCGAAGGAATTGACGGGATAAGAGGCGGGTGAGCACCCTGGAAGAGAAATGTCGCAATGAGAATGGAGTATCGCGGACAACTAGTGAGTAAGAGTAGTAGGAATGTCACGATGTACAGCTGTATGTAATACTGATGGGATGACCCGCAGGTCAGGTTGAAGATCTTCGTGGTTCGAAACGAGTATTATACGGAAGACATAGGAACTTTGAAGATTCTATCGCGGAATTCATGGAAAAATGCGTGAAGCTGCTCTCTCCTCCTCGGAGACCTCAGCCTTGCTAGGGTCAACTACGAATTCTGTTTTGATTGTTTTGGTAAGGTTGTAAAGCCCGCACGCTTATCATGAAAACACCTGGATCTGAAAGAACCCGTCTTCTTCCACTACAGAACCGCTGTGGATATTCTTTGGTCTTCATATAATACCTGTGGCCCTACTGGTGGGGTTTGATACCAGTAGTGAGCGCTGAAGAAGGTCGTCGGATTGAGTGACCAACATAACTGGCGTCGTGGGAGTTGCGGAAATGTAGCACGGAACATAAGTTTCAGTTCCTGGCTGTAAAGATGTAGCTTTTGAAACACGCACTATAGTGTCACCTTCATCTTCCTGTAACCCTCTCGTCAACATGCCCCAAATTCGGATTTGTTCGCCGTTCACCGAAAATGTGCGGTTCTTGTAATCGATGGACCATGGAGGAAGTTGCGACAACACATTGTTACCTAAAATCAAATTAAAAGACGCTACATGGTGTGGGATGGATGGTCCGTCCGTAAAGTGTACAGCGGCGGTAACCATATGTGAGCCAACCTGAAGCTGCAGTCGCGCACACCCCAAGAGAGGTATGGGACGCCCGCCATTCCTACTGCAGTGTATATTGGGCTGCTCTCGAAATAAAAGATGCCTACTAACGTGGCTAGTTGGCGACTTGCGACTGATATAGCGGCCCCGGTATCTATTTAGTCCTAGCAAAGCTATCCCATTCGCTTTGACCGGAATTTGCGCGACGAAAAAGTCGCTACTATCGTATAGCGACAAGGCGTGGACCGGAGCAATGGTCAATTTGGGCGGCCATGCACTCGTGGAATCTAGCGCAACGCGCGTGAGCTGGGGGGGCTGTTTTTTCGTGATATTTGGGAAAGGAGCAAAAGGAATAGAGGAGTTAAGCATTCGAGAGACTTAGAGAAGAGACGGGCGACCGGGCATTTGCACATTAGTAGCAAGCATGCGTGACATCATGCCTCTAGATGAAACATTGAGGTACAAAAGGAGTAGCTTTTTGAGGAATTGTGACGGTAGCGCAACAGAAAGTAATCCATGTGTTATACGGAGAAAACCCAATCAGGGTGCCTAGAAAAGAAGAGCTGCTGCCGTACGCGTCGTCCGAAGTAGCATGAGGAGCGTAATCATTGTGACTTGCGCCAAGGATTTTGTGTAAGTTGTGAGCTGTCCAAAGTTTTTGCAACTGATGTTCTTGTACGAGTTCACTAATTTTGGTAAGGATCAAATTGTGAAAGATTGTGGAGTGAAGCAAAGAAATCAATGTCTTGCGAAGTATAGGTGAAAAAGATATTACGAGTTAGAAACATTGAAGAAGGTATGTGATATTGCATCATACTGGAGAATCCCGTCAGGGATTGGAAAATAGAATGGGCGGAGAGTAGCGCAAGGCACTGATTTCACGTCAGAAGTGAGTATCCAGTTGTGAGGGTCGACGTATGTGAACCAGGAAGATCGCTAGGTAAAGTCAACTGGATTGAGGTTTGTTGTAACAAGTGGTGTTGAATGGTACGATAATTTGGGTTGGGAATGCGTATGCAATTGTGAATTTGTACCAAGCCGTTGCCTAAATAAGAAGCGGCCACATTGGGTGGACTAAGCCACTTGTGCACGGTATAAGTTGGGTCTGACTTGAGTGATGAATGGAGAACGCAACCATCTATATTCATAGTATTGCTGTGCTGGTATGTTATCTACAATTTTCTCATCGAAGAACTATGTCGCGACAACTTATGTTTGTGACAATGGGGAAAAATTGATAATAGAAAAAAATGACCCCAAAAAGTTCTAGCTATTTTCTTTGATCTGAGCGAATGACGAATATAGCATAATGCAGAACGGAGGGAAGACGTAAAAAAGTATGGTGGGATTTTTCAATTACTATATTAGTTACTTTTAGAAACTAGTACGCGCTTTGAACCAATCTCCAAAAAAACTAAAAGTTCAATTCCCTGGTGCTTACGCACGGCGAATTACGAAATACATCTAATATCATTATTCGTCGTACTCCGCTATCCCGCCTCCAACCTCCGCATAGATCAAGCACCACTACGCGGAGGTTGAAGGAGGAAAAGCCGGGTTACGATCATTCAAGGAAATAGCGTGAAAGCTGGAGTAGAAAAAATACCAGAGCGTGGTATGCTTCAGAATGCAAAAAAGAAAACTTTCAAGAAATGTAAAAAAATCTTCCAAACAAGATGAAATAGACTAACGATATGAGATAAAAATGTTATTTTGGATAAGGACGCGAACACGCGTAATGTAGTGATTATTGTTAGAGATCAACGAGGAAAATGCCAAAAACAAAAAGGAGAACCTTTTCCTGTACTTGAGTGAAAGAAAATGCATTAGGCAAAGTTGGAAGGAAAGAACTGAGGACGAGGAAAAGTATTTCAAAAGACAGGGTAGCTATACCGTGAAAAGCTGCGAAATGAACTGCGCGTGCACAAGAACAGGAGGATTTTTAGACAAGTACAAATGTTATTCAAGAGAACAGTGAGAGAAACGTAGCGCAAAAACGAATCAAAGTGTGGTGTGCTTTTCGAATGTAGAAAAAAGGAAAAAAGAACCTTAAAAATTGTAGAAAAACTTCCAAAGGAAAGAAAAAAAATTCTGACAATATAGGACAAAACTGTTCTTTTTTCAGACGGGAACACGCGTAGACTAAGTACATATCAATAGATATAGCAAATAATGACGAAACAATAGTCAAAAAGGATTTTTTCTTTTTTTTTACTGAAATGAAAGAAAATGAAAAAAACCACTGCAACACCGCAAACCTTCAAAAATTAAAAGAAACGAACCAGAAAAAAAAGTATAAAGAAGTGACTCACCGTTCCGACGCGGCGGCCTAAGTTGGCGAGAAGTGCGCAGATGCATGCGTTATCAAGCTTAGGATCATGTGGCTCATGCTAGGCGCTAGATCGATTGAATATTTCGCATGCAAGGCTGCCGTTAATGAGGGAACAAATGAGAAAATACCTTACTCACTCAAATACAATACGAAAATAAAGCTCAGGATAGGCACGAAACGTAAAGGATTGTAATCTTCGAACTGAATTAACAATATATCCGTATATACCTGATTTATCATCTTTTTGCGGGCAGGCTCCAAGAATGTGAATTGCCTGTCACCACGAGGTACCTAAATTAAGAGCAAATGACCGGTCAACACTTAGTTATGCAAAACTGCTCGAGCTCACCTTACAACCCTCAAGCGGATGCCGCCCCGCGAAACTACCGAGGCGACTCTACTGGACTCCATCAAAACATAATTCCCAGCGCCGGCAACACAAAACTAACCTTCACTTTGAGCGAACGCCTAGCCAAAACTCGAGTCCCTTAATCCGCGAGGAAACACAACATCAACCCGGGGAGAACGCAGGATACTCTCCTGATATTACGCTGGGCACAACAACACTGCAAACATATTACCCTCCTTGGCGTTCTATTTCCACTCGGTCCGGACAAACCATCTCCAGGTGTACACATTACATTCAGCATAAAACTGCTGACCAAAAAAAACTCCAGCAAAAAATTGCTGAATCCCGGGAATAAACTGCTCGAGAAAAGAAAATTGTATTTTATCATTTTAGTTTAAAAGTCTATTGAGTTACCAGAATTTCATAAGATTTGGCGCCTAGATCAAGGAAAAGGTAACTGAAAAACAAAATCGTCACAACTGTCTTTTCTCGAAAAATTCGTATTACCGACTGGGAACCCAACAAGGTAAAGCTTAGTAAACTGAAAAAACTACCATTAAGCTTCCTTCCCTCCATGGCGGTGGAACCACTCGCTGCTACCACTCAACATAGCGCCGTAGAAGCGGCTTAGGCTGGTAGACACCCGAACACTAGCTATACTAATATTTATCTATTATGACACAAAATAAGAAGCAAGCAATACACTAAGGCGATCAAATACATCAATAAGGAGTTTTGAATTACTGGTCGGGTAGGCATCAGCCTTTGATAGCGGAGGGGTAGCTCAGGCAGCCAGTCGGCGTCCTAGTTGCTAGCTCGATGGTACAGGAATTCCGGCTGTGCTCTCGGTGACGGCTTATATACCATATTGCGGAATGTGTGTCGTCCTCATATCTGTAACAGCTGATCTTATTCTCATAACATATTATTCTTTTATCTGTGTCTTATATCTTGTTCTCATAACATAGCTCTTTCTCGTGAGTTCCTATGCACCTACGCTTACACCAAAAACCCTTGTTAGAAAACAACATACAATTTTTCAAATAATGATTTGCATGCCAAAACAAACTTATTTTTTAGCCAACCCAATAGATTCATGAATGCTATTTTATCTCACCTCTAAACATGAACTTAGGAAACGACTAGCTTGAATATTTGACGCAGCATTAAGCCAGATATGATCCTATATGACCATACGCACTTCGCTTACGTCAATACCTTGCCTTCACATGTTCAGCAAATGGAAAAGTGAGATTTGGAATTAGGTTTTCATGCTGCATCCGTTTATATGCAGCCTGCTGGAAATGGGTTTCGACGACCGTTCCTTCGCTCCGAAAAATGATTATCGAAAACTTTAAGTAATTTAGAACTGCCAAATGTAGTAGAAAGAATTTTTCCATGTGTGAGCAACGCTTCTCAAGTATGATTTGTAAGATCCGAAAAATTGAGACATTTTTTCTATTAGGTTGTCCCGAAAGTTTTGTCGGTTTTTTTCATCGCTCACCAAACCTCACAGAACACCAATCCATGGACGGCTTAAACGTCATTCTATTCATTTTTTGTATCCTCTTTCTTATAGCTAAATTTGTTCCCTGATCTACCCCTTCTTTACGATGTTATCGCCATGGCTTTTTGAGCACCTCAGCAATAGCGCCAAAACTTTCCTGAATTTTCAAAATTTTTATCTTGATATTTTCGATGAGCGCTGGTGACTGTTATGTAGGGCAAACCTTTGGCCACATTATACCTATTTTAGATTACGTGGGCCACGTTTATAGTGTCCGTAATAATTATTTATTTGAGAAAAACCGCGGCTTCTTGAACACGTTTTATCATGTAAAATTACCGAAAATTCCAAAAAGCTGATTTTTGAAGCAAATCAAACTTGGTTATGTTGCATAAATGATGCTGAATAACGAAAAGTCTGAATTCGCAAAAAAACTCAAAAGCTTTCATGCTTTTGCTGCAATTGCGCGTTTCATGACTTTGCTAAGAATCAAGGCCTCCGGAGAAATAATCTTTTGAAGTTAAAATCAGCAGATTAGGAGAATCTAAAAATATGAACTTGTAGCCCGAGAGTTGCTCTATTTGACACATACTTAGTCTTCTTCGAAGCTTTGTAATGAAATTTTTGAGAATTACCTCAACTTTGAGCAGGTAAAATTGACAGGTGGAGAATTTTGGCAATTATCAAAAAAAGCATACAAGGTTATGGTATGAAAATGTATCCATAAGAAAGAGAAGGAAAAGCTGCATCGAATGCACGTTAAAACTCAATCAAATCTTCATTGTGCGTGGTTTTACAGTGGTTTGAAAAAACCGACAAAACTTTCGGGACAACCTAATAGTAAAAACGTCGATGAATTCATAGAATTTCAAGGAAAAGAGCGAAATCTTGAGAAGACCTGAAGTAAAGTATCTTTTAGATTGCAGTCACCCATAAAATTGTCACTCTCATTAAACATTGCACATATTTGAGTTTGCACGCTTGATGCATTTTTGCTTTAGATCGGTAGTCTATTGCTGAAAGTTTGAATCGAATAAACGAATCTAATTATTGGTATAACAAATATTTTTGAACAGAATACCCAATTAATTCTGTTTGGTTATAGAATTTGCAGTCATTTGTTGGCATATTTCGGGAACAGAATGATAGAATATTCGGTTACTTGAAAATGAGTATTTGTAAAGGCCAAATTGCCTCTAATCAGTTAAGTGTGCAAACGATTATTCGACTCCACTTATTTTTGTGATCAACTATAAGCACAAAAGCTTAGAATGGCGGATGAACGAATCAATATGGGTAATGCAGCTTTTCCACTCTATACAATGCTGAACATAATTATAAAGACATTCTAGACATTGTCGTAATTTTCGTTCTTGTCAATAAATATGTCTCAAACTTTGCTGTATTGTGCACAAGCTAACCTACCATGACCTCCTCAAAGCTTCCAATCTTGTCATGTTTGAAGGGAGAAAAACAGAAAAATTCGAAAAAGCCCTCAATGAAAGCTGGACAAATATAAAGACACTTGATTACTACTACTACTACTATGCTGCTTAGAAAAGATCGGAAGGGTAGAAAGGGTGAAGGTGTATGCGCCATTATACATGATAAGTGCGTTTCGAAAAAGTAAAGTTTTCTGTGAAAAGTCCATCTGCTGACGTTATCTGCTTCGACTTTATTTCAAATATCCCCACTCAGGCTGATAATTTTCGATTTATTTTCTTATAGCGTCCCCCTCATAACAGTGCAAAGCAGGATGATCTTCCTCTTTTTTGATTTCTGATCTGGTTTTCTCCTGCCGAGCCAAAATAGCATTGGCTGGTGATCTGAACCTTCCAATTGATTGTAGTGATCGCAGGACCTCTAACGCCATAGTAGAGAAATACCCTCGGCGTTTGATGCTTTGTCTCTTACACAACGGGTTGATCTTCCAACCCGGGGAGATCACATACTAGATGTAATTATGACCGATTCTGCTTTAATTGAAAATATTTCATTACACCGCCATTGAGTACCTCCAATCATAGTATAGTGGGCTTCATTTCAATGCCTGGAAAAGAAATTCGCCTTTCCCCTTCATTTGATTTTAGACGTGCTGATGTCAACAAAATCAAAACTCTGCTGTCTACCATTGATTGGTTCGAGGTATTTGGAAACTCCACAGATGTGAACAATGTTTGTTGTTGTTTCCTCTATATTTTACACTAGCTGGCTTACCCGGCTCCGCCGTATCCGGACCAAACTTGGCACACATACACTTCGGGCCCCGGCGGGTGTCACAGTCCACTTTTCGTTATCGATCGATGTCGATTTTACCGATTTTTATCGATTTTTTTGCAGAGTTCACCTACAGGGCTAGGAGTTGGCACAGGGGGGGGGGGAAGTGAGCATGGGGATTCCGAATACAATATTAGTTTTCAGAATTATCGATTACTTTTATTGATTTTATCGATTTTTTGTAAATTTTGACATGCGAGGCTGGGATTTTGCACAGGGGGGTATTCGAGCATGCTGATTACGAACACAATATTAGTTTTCAGGATCGTCCATTACTTTTATCGATTTTATCGATTTTTTTTGTAAAGTTTGACCTGCGGGGCTGGGAGTTTGCACAGGGGGTAATCGAGCATGCAGATTACGAATACAATATTAGTTTTCAAGATCGTCCATTACTTTTATCGATTTTATCGATTTTTTGAAAATTTGAGCTAGGGGGCTGGAATTTGGCACAGGGGTGTAATCGAGCATGCTGATCACCCCCCTTGGGGATGATCAGCATGCTCGATTACCCCCTGTGCCAACTCCCAGCCCCGTAGTTCAAACTTTGCAAAAAATCGATAAAATCGATAAAAGTAATCGATAATCCTGAAAACCAATATTGTATTCGGAATCCCCATGCTCGATTACCCCCCTGTGCCAACTCCCAGCCCCGTAGCTCAAACTTTGCAAAAAATCGATAAAATCGATAAAAGTAATCGATAATCCTGAAAACCAATATTGTATTCGGAATCCCCATGCTCGATTACCCCCCTGTGCCAACTCCCAGCCCCGTAGCTCAAACTTTGCAAAAAAATCGATAAAATCGATAAAAGTAATCGATAATCCTGAAAACCAATATTGTATTCGGAATCCCCATGCTCTATTACCCCCTGTGCCAACTCCCAGCCCCGTAGTTCAAACTTTGCAAAAAATCGATAAAATCGATAAAAGTAATCGATAATCCTGAAAACCAATATTGTATTCGGAATCCCCATGCTCGATTACCCCCCTGTGCCAACTCCCAGCCCCGTAGTTCAAACTTTGCAAAAAATCGATAAAATCGATAAAAGTAATCGATAATCCTGAAAACCAATATTGTATTCGGAATCCCCATGCTCGATTACCCCCCTGTGCCAACTCCCAGCCCCGTAGCTCAAACTTTGCAAAAAAATCGACAAAATCGATAAAAGTAATCGATAATCCTGAAAACCAATATTGTATTCGGAATCCCCATGCTCTATTACCCCCTGTGCCAACTCCCAGTCCCGTAGCTCAAACTTTGCAAAAAAATCGATAAAATCGATAAAAGTAATCGATAATCCTGAAAACCAATATTGTATTCGGAATCCCCATGCTCTATTACCCCCTGTGCCAACTCCCAGCCCCGTAGTTCAAACTTTGCAAAAAATCGATAAAATCGATAAAAGTAATCGATAATCCTGAAAACCAATATTGTATTCGGAATCCCCATGCTCGATTACCCCCCTGTGCCAACTCCCAGCCCCGTAGCTCAAACTTTGCAAAAAAATCGATAAAATCGATAAAAGTAATCGATAATCCTGAAAACCAATATTGTATTCGGAATCCCCATGCTCGATTACCCCCCTGTGCCAACTCCCAGCCCCGTAGCTCAAACTTTGCAAAAAAATCGATAAAATCGATAAAAGTAATCGATAATCCTGAAAACCAATATTGTATTCGGAATCCCCATGCTCGATTACCCCCCTGTGCCAACTCCCAGCCCCGTAGCTCAAACTTTGCAAAAAAATCGATAAAATCGATAAAAGTAATCGATAATCCTGAAAACCAATATTGTATTCGGAATCCCCATGCTCGATTACCCCCCTGTGCCAACTCCCAGCCCCGTAGCTCAAACTTTGCAAAAAAATCGATAAAATCGATAAAAGTAATCGATAATCCTGAAAACCAATATTGTATTCGGAATCCCCATGCTCGATTACCCCCCTGTGCCAACTCCCAGCCCCGTAGGTGAACTCAGCAAAAAAATCGATAAAAATCGATAAAATCGATATCGATCGATGACGAAAAGTAGCCTATGACACCCGCCGGGGCCCGTAGTGTATGTGTGCCAAGTTTGGTCCGGATCGGTTCAAAAATGAATTTTCTATTCGGAACATACGTACAGACAGACAGACAGACATACAAACAGACATTCAGCTTTATATATAAGATGACATTATGAGAAAAAATATACCTCTGAAAGAACGAGCGCCCAATACCTCCTTCAGATACCCTGCTTATATTCTCAATCTTTTTGAACAACGTCAAAGACTATTCTATAGTTTGGCTGACCCCCTACTGTACTTTGCAATACTCCCCCTCCCTCCCCCTCTCCCATCGTCTTCCCCCCAGGGGACGATGGGGCAAAATACAGCACAGGCTTTAAAAAAGCTGGGGCTTTTGCAAATTTCTTTGAATGTACATTCACAAAGCACTGTGAATCACCTACCAAACTAACCGAATTTACAGATCTTGTAATCGAATTGCCTGCTATCATGTCCGAAGTTGTTTACAATAATCTGAAGACCCCTAAACCATCACAGTCGGTGACCTCAGATGGTGTCCCGCAAATGTTTTTCAAAATTTTGCAGCGCAGCTTTCTCAGCCTTTAACACATATTTTCAATATATTAGGTTGGTCCGAAAGTTCTGTCCCACCATTTTCAAAAAATCATAACTTCCTCCTATCATGATGTTTTTGCATGGATAAAAACATTTTGAAAAGAGCAATTCATGTACTTTCTAAAAATACTTTAGCTGCTATTCGTTATGCTCTGCAGAGATAAAATTGGGGAAAGGAAATCACTTCAATTTCGGAGTTTTTAAGCAACCCGATTAAAAAATGCAAAAGTGTGCCATAAAATCCAAAACAGGCTTATCCTAGATTTTCTGATCTCCTCTTTCTATGAGAGCAAAACTCGCGCTAATGGAGCCCTGCTTAGATAGGTTATGATTTTCGAGAAACAATGCCAAAAAATCAGTTCCTTAAGAAAATTGATTTTTTGACAATTTTTTCAGAAAATCATAGCTTTTAAAGTAACAGCACGATCAGCGCGAATTTTGCTCAGCTGGAAAGAGGAAATCAAATAGTCTAAGAAAATGGCTCTTTTAGATTTTATGGCACAGTTTTAGATTTCTTAACGGGCTTGCTTAAAAAATCCAAATTTGAAATGATTTCCTTTCTCCATTTTCATCTCTGCACTCAGGCTGTAGTAGATAGCATCCAACGTAGTTTTAGAAAGTGCACGAATTGTTCTTTCCAAAAAGGTATTACCCATGCAGAAACATCATGTTGGGAGGAAGTTACGATTTTTTGAAAATGGTGGGACAGAACTTTCGGATTAACCTATATCATCTGTAACGAGTGAGATACCTTTTCCTTGGAAGGCATCAGTTTACGCCAATACCAAAAGGAAAAACTCAAACTGTGATCTCATATCGAACACAGTCCGATTAGCTATTGCCAGCTCCCCTGAAGGTATTGGAGAAGTTCATCAAAAAGTACTTGGTGTATTGAATATAGACGGACGAAATGATACTCAGAACTATAATCGTCCAATACCACTCGTCAGCCAAAACCACAAAGATTATCTGTCACGCGTCTTGAGCGGTTGGACACCACGAGCACACCTCAAATTTGGGTAATTAAACTTTATCAAGGAAACAAATAACAATAACAAACATGGATAGAACGAATAACAAATAATGTTACTAAATGATAAACTACAAATAGGAATGCTATGATTGGAAGAAGGCAAAATATGTGAGTGAATAATGTTAAAGCAAATGAGCAAAAGTAGTACATGTGAATAACTCTGAGTGTTCACTGCCAGCTACTTATATGCGTACGATCACATCATCAGACCACTGCTGCGCTCGACATCCTACTGTTAGCTAAAAAACCCATGAGCAATTCACATCTGATGCCAACATCTGCAAATTCCTCCAAGAGCAAAAACGATGCAAATCATCGATGCTTTGCAACTAAACTACAAGGATCTGATGAGTTTGTGCATGAGGGAGACAAGAACAATACGAACTGCGAAGTTCGTATACTTGGTAGGCTAGAGCGTATCAATCTCATTCCTAACGAACAGTACGGCTTTCTTTCAGGTTCTTCCACTTGTGCACAGTCTATAGAATGTACCCATTTATGGAATAATGCGTTGAGTCAAAATAAAAAAGTCGATGTGGTTTACTTTAACTTCAGTGAAGCTTTTGATACGGTTTGCCACGAGAGCCTTTCGGTGAGATTGCATAGCATTGGAATACGTGGGGGTCTGATTAATTGGTTTAGCTCGTATCTTAGTGATATGAAACTGATAGTACGCTTTCCTTAAGTTTTTTTTTTCCCTAGAGAATGTCCTTCAGGTGTTCCTTGGGGAGGCATTCTTTCCCATAAAATTTTCTTATTTATACCTATAATCTTCCCGCTTTTTTGGAAACAGATACAAAAATATTCGTCCATGCCTATGCTGATGATGTTAAAGTCATAGCAATTTATGGCAAGGCTCAACAAAGCGGTTGAACGAATGTTTGAATGGAGTCGATATTGGCACCTCAAAGTCAACTTTCATGAAAGTCACCTCTTTCCGGTAGGGGTTGATAGTTTGAAACTATATAACAAGGATCTTGGCCCGACGATGAGTGCTGACCAAGTACGCGACCTTGGAGTTGTAATTTCTAATGGGTTTAACTTCAGTAAACACATCGATGCAGTGGTTGTAAAAAGCTTGAGGATATTACGTTGTTTATTCGAAAATATATACAGCACTGATGTGTTTCTGTGGACTAGGCTTTACAAGATGTTTACTTTACCTTTAGTTGAGTATTGCAGTCTCATCTGGGGTCCTTACCTCTCCAAAGATATAGCAAAAATTGAAAACGTGCAAAATCATTTATCAAAATACTCTACTATTGGGCTTTTTCTAATAAAAAGTATCCTTGATTCGTCTCCAAAAGCTTAATTCAAAAGTTTATATTACAGAAGAGTTCAAACAGATCTCATTTTTGCATTCAAAATTTTCAAAGGGGAACTTCGCCTAAAAACCTCTACTTTCTGGTGCTTCCGTCTTGTTTACAGAAGGCACTCCTGCATCGCTTTTCGTTATCCTAAACTACCTACATCACATCATTTGTTGAGCACATTTGCTTTCAGAACAGCCAAATGGATTGAAAGTCTACCCACTGAATTTCTACATCAGAAAAATCCTGTCAACTTCAGAAAAGCATTGTCTAAAGTCGACATACTTCAACAACTGCGGATACAGGACGTCAAATGATAGCACTGTATTTTGTTATCGATTACTTTCTTGCCTCTTTTTTCTTGAATTTCTCTATTCTTCCTGCACTTCGATTATGTTAACTACTTTTTTGTGTAACCTCATATGAAACTAGCACTTGATTACCGTTTCGGTCTGTTTTCAGTTAACTAGAAAGCTTGAATTATATGCCCGAATTAGACTTTCATATTTCCGAACACACAGCTTTGCCCTTCTTTGCCTGTGGAGGTTGCGGGACCTGGTGGCGTTGGCAGGACGGATATTCGGTGAGCGGGTGCACTGGTGGCCCCCTACCAGTGCGCCCATATGAGTATGCCGGCGGGGGCTGCCGGTCTATCCATTTGCCTAGCCTCCGCCCTGTCCATGCTAATTGTCTTTACACGTCTGTTGGCATGCCGGGGAGGCTGTTGCGATTTATTCTACAAATGGAATTTCTACTTACGGGTGTGTCATTTTAGCTTATCGTTAGTGTTATTTTCAGTCCTCTATATTTACGTATCTACCTCGTATCATGTAGTTTTCTTTGAATCTGTTAGAGCACGCCGATATGCGTATGAAATAAAATAAAATAATGTTTCGATAATTATCGCATTCCTTGACTCTCAAATTTTTATGTACAATTACATCCTAAAATAGGAAACACTAGCTGACCTACCCGGCTCCGCCCGACCCTGTCAAGACACTATTATAAAGAACCCATCCCTGTTCTCCCTTCCCTGCGCTCACTTCTTCATGCCAATTCGCTATTCCCATTGTGTTAGTAATCAGCAGCTCACTTATCCCCCACCCTGTACCAATTCTCGACCCTCAGCTCGAACATTGCAAAAAATCGATAGAATCGGTAGAAGTAGGCGACAATTTTGAAAAATAATATTGTATCAATCAGAATGCTCGTTTGCCCCTCACTCTGTGCCAGCTATCAGCCCCGCAGCTCAAATTTCGCAAAAAAAAATCGACAAAATCGATAAAAGTAATAGAAAATGGCAAAAACAATACTGTATTCGTAATCAGCATGCTCGATTACTCCTTGTGCCAACTCCCAGCCCCAAGGTCAAACTGCATAAAAATCGATAAAAATAGATGGAATCGATATATCTATCGATGACGAAAAGCAGTCTATGACACCCGCCCGCCCCGAAGTGTTTGGCCGAGTTTGGTCCGGATCGGTTCAGAAATGTAATTTTCTATTCGGAACATACGTACACACAGACAGACATACAAACACATTCAGCTTCATATATAAGATTTACATCACCTACGGACTGTCATCCCATTAAAAGAGAAAAGATCACTGCATTTTTTGGTTTCAAAAGCATCAACAATCTTTTTCAGTGAACAGCTGGTTTAAGGAGTTTTCAAGCTCTTGTTTATTTCAAGCGGGTTATAAAATCTACTGAGCATTTTTTGGTAAAAGAGATGAAGAGCGCTATCATGAACCCTGCGTAGTCGCTGATACTGACGGACAAACTTCAACCTATAGGATTGAGGCACTTTGCACCGCACAACTCGTCAAGCCAGAAAATAATGTACAGGGTGCAGAAAAAGTACTGTTCCTCAAAATAAAACCAGAAAATCGGCGTAATTCTTAGGTTTTTCTGGTAAACTTGACACAAATCCTAAGATGTGAATGTATTCTACCATTTTACAAAAACTGGCCAAAAAATTCTGCAATCTCACCCAGCGTCCCTTTTCGCTACGCATCCCATATCAAGGTTTGCAACTCCCTTTTACAAGTGTGAAGGAAGTGTGAGGTTTTTTGGAAAATTCTTTTGTTTTCAACGTGGATTGAGAGATCCTCTAATGCTTGAGGAATGTTGTAGTGTCCTCGAGATATGCTGGAAGTAGGCAGACCGCAGTTGCAGTAGGAGGAAATTTTCGGAAAGTTTTCCAAAGAAATAGCGTCTGCGGCGCAACAGGGTGCTACCAACAAACGTGGCACAGAAACTAGGTATGATCATTTATCGCTTCAAAATCGTGATGTAGACAAAGTCCCATGCCCTTTTCATTATTCCTGTTACTTTTAGTTTAAATCTGGAATTTCGAGTCATAGTTTGAATATAATTTATTCAAACAAGCGCAATCCTAACTCGCCTCTTTTCGAAAATTTTTGCAATTTGCGTGCGATAAAATCTTCCTTATTTGGCCAAAATAAAAGTCTCTAATCTATAATTCGTCTATAATGGGTAGAGAGTATTGGAGAAGAGGTCATGCGCTACATACCAGCACAATTTGAACCTTATATTGATGCTGGTGGTATAGTTACGGTCCAAAGTGCGCTTATATGCTATCGGCGCATCGTTAGTGTTCTTGCGCGCTATTATCACTCGTTCAAACGGACAGAAGGGCCCGTAGTAAACCCCTCGTGGTTGTCACAACATAGAGGGACTATGTCGTGATAGCTCGGAGTATCTCGCAAGACTATAGCGAGCTATCCGCAGGGCGCCGCAAAACCAATGCATAAACACGTGATTGAACCACTGATAATCGCAACAGCAGCGCCCACAGCAACTGCGCTATGGATAGGGTGTACCAGAATGGGAAGGGCATGGAGCAGGCAAAGCAGCGTAGGTAACTTATTATGACCGAAACGGCGTGTAATACTCCACACAGTGTGCCTAGTAGATATAAGTATTGTAGAAGTAGTAACCGTTTGCACAACTACCGTAAAATTGCACTGCAAGCTAATTTTGATTAGCAGTGCAGATAGCAGCTAAGGAATGGCAAACCAGCAAGTGAAGAAAGTGCTGAGATGGAAAACATTGAGCAGTTCTGGCATAAGCAGGATATTTGGTGCGCAAATGAGATGCATTGTGAAAATAAATAAGAACAACCGCAACCATTATAAAATGTGACCAAATATGGATCTAATACATCTTTTAATCGAAAGAAACTCACCTTTTTTGAACATCAGAGCGTGCAGCTTAGAAAATATTTCGAAAATGTAGGAAGGCACATTGCTCGGCGCTGTTGGGCACTCATCAGCTGTTGATATTGATTGCAATTGACGTGCGTTACAGAGAACCGTGTGCATGTGCGACCTATTGCGAGGTTGGCGTAGTCGAGCTTTAGTCCTGCGCTATGTCTCTGCGTCTCCATGATGGAAAAAGTATTTCGCCGTCTCGTCCGTCACGACATGTCGCAATATGTCGCTATATGTCGCGATATGTCGCGATATATAGCGACAAAGTGGGACTACCCTGGCGCTTCGCATTGATTGCGTCCGCCGGCAATGATAAAGGATAGCCGCCTTGCCTGCCTCGCTCCATGGTAGTCAGCACATGTCACAGCAGACTCCGAGCTACACGTCAGCACATACGTGGGGTTCAATGCAGGCCAAGGGAACAGTTTCAAATCAAACTTATCTTTAACTAATCCCAAGGGTCTCGCTTACGTATGGAAATCAAAAAACTACAGAATTGCTTTATGTTTGAGGTGTTTCTGGAGCCAAACTGGAGGGACAGTATTTTTTCCGCACCCTATAATGTAGCTTTACGACATCCATAAAACAGTTAACTTGTGTGCATGACTAGGAAAAAATTTCGGATTTCAGCCTTCTGGTTCATCCGCAGTTGACACCTACTGAGTTTTTGTGGAGCACCCTGCACATCATAGCCAACTCAGATCACGAGATAAAATAGGAGACGCTCAAACCTTTGGAGTCTTAGCTAATCTCATTCATCGGGTGAAATGTGACATGAAACACGGAAACAAATAGGGAGATCAATAGTTATCTTGTATGTAAAGCTGAATGTCTGTTAGTATGTATGTATGTATGTCTGTCTGTATGTCTGTGTGTACGTATGTTCCGAATAGAAAATTCCATTTCTGAACCGATCCGGAATATACGGCGGAGCCGGGTAAGCCAGCTAATAGATTTATAAAAAAGCAAATTTATCGATTTTGCAGATTATTAAAAAGTATGAATTACTGATTCCAACAGCATTTTTGCCGTGCAAAATATTAGGTTGTCCCATAAGTCTTTTCATACCTGACTTTTCAACGATATAAATCAGTTCTTCTTGAACTCCTGATAAATTGCAGGCTACTATTCGACAGATCAAAGTTAGCTCTATAAGATGGCATTCAAAAGTTCGCATCAAGTCCAATCCGCAACATGCTCCGAACCAAAATAAAAAATTTTCCCGAATTTCCGAAAAAAACGAAAATCATCATATCTCAGTTCAAAACAGCTCTGCAAATTTCCTATTTTTTCATGCATATACTCTCCTTATCGGATATTTATAAATGCACTTGCTGCATTTTTCTGATGGTTAGAAACCAAGGAAAAAATAATGCGCTCAATTTTCAAACTTTGCCTGTATCACTTCTCTACTCCCCGCAAGTAGGTGATTATATAGCTTATTCGCTCAAAATTACTGCCAAAAATTTGCAGCCTACTAGGTGCTGTAGTTCCTGAGAAAAATCGAATTGAAGGTCCGAATATGAAAAAACTTATGGGACAACCTAATAGTTACCAGGGAAAGTGTTGTGGAACGCGTTGAGCCGTTGACGATTTATTAGAAAAACACAAACATTCCCCTTATACACATAGGCGTATATGCCGCGGGTTCACTAGGATCAATGCAATAACAACACGTAAACGTAATCAAGGTGCGGCGGGTACGCCGCAGCCGTCTAGGTCACCTCAGCCTTAGCTATCAATAATGAGCGAGTTCTAGTTCACACTGAACAGCTCTACAACACCTCCCTCCTAAGATGAACAACGGTACATCTTAAAATGAGGATCTACTTGAAGTCGTTCTGGTGGTCGACGATGTCGGCTTGATCTAGTTGGAATCAGTGACGTGGTTGAAGTTGCTTGGTGTTCAGCGATGTTCATGCCATTGTCCATTTGGCCTTCTTCAAGACGTGTGGTAGAGGCTGGATCACGACGGCGCTCCATTCTTCCACTGCGCATCTGATTCGCATGTCGTCTCCATAGCTGGTTGTCTTCCGTGAACACATCGTACACGGCTTCTCCGTAGCGTTTCTTCACACGAGCTGGAATCCATTTTTCGTATCCCGAGCGAAAATCACGTACCCACACGGCTTCTTGTGGCTGGTACGCCTTCTTTCGTGCTCCATGGTGGCGGTTGAACTGCTTCTCCATGTTTTCGTTGCCCATTCCTTCTTCTTTGGAGTCTTCATTCAGTAGCGACAGCGGTGTCCTTATCTGACGTCCCAGGAGCAGCTCGGCAGGCGAACGTTGTCCTGGAGCAGTTGTACAAGGCGTTCGTCGATAAGACTGTAGAAACTCCGCAATCTTCTCTGCCGTTCCTCCCTCCTTAATTTTCTGGAAGGTCCTTTTGAAGATATCCACAAACCTCTCCGCTTGTCCATTTGATTGCGGATGGAACGGTGGTGAACGCATATGCTTGATTCCTCGCTCTTCACAGAAATCTTGGAACTCCTTCGCTGTGAACTGCGTCCCATTGTCCGACACGATCACTTGCGGATTTCCAAATCGAGCGAATAGAGACCTGAGTTCTCTTAGGGTAGCTTTAGTTGACGATGAAGGCATCTCAAATACTTCTGGCCATTTCGAGTAAGCGTCAACTACGACGAGATACATCTTGCCATTCAGCGGCCCTGCATAGTCAATGTGAAGTCGATTCCATGGTTTATCTTCCACTTTCCATGAATGCAGCAACGTCTTCACTGGCATTTTGGAGGCTTCTTGACAATCCCTACAGCGGCGCACTGAGTCTTCAATTTCTCTGTTGATGCCCATCCAATATGCGAATCCTCTCGCGAGCATCTTCATCCTTGTCATTCCAGGGTGTCCCTCGTGTAACTGCTTCAGAACCGCCTGTCTCAGCGAAGCTGGAATGACTATTCTGTGGGCGAAGTACAAGCATCCGTTTTGCACTGATAAATTCTCCCTCAGTGCTCTCCAATTTCGGACTTCTTCTTTCGGCTTGGACGGCCATGCTCCTGATTGCAGCATTCGTATGGTTCGTACGTATTCCTGCGCAATGGTTTCGTCCTTACGAGATTCCTCTTCAATCTTCTTCCGGGTTACTGGTAACGCTCGTACAGCAGCGGCTTGAACAGCTCGCACCTCTTCTTCTATCTTCGCTATGACGACGTCTTCGGTTTGGAATGGCCTTGGAGGGATCAGTCGAGACAGTGCATCGGCTTGTCCAAATTCGGTTGTCTTGCGGTGCTCCAGTTCGAAGTCGTATGCGAGTAGAATGAGTTTCCATCGTTGCAACCTGTTCGCTGTGTACACTGGCACCATCTTCTTTGGTCCAAAGATGTGTAGCAGCGGCTTGTGATCGGTGAGCAATCTGAATCGGCGTCCGTATATGTACCGATGGAACTTACGGACTGCGAAAACCAATGCTAGTCCTTCCTTTTCAATTTGTCCGTAGTTCTTTTCGGCGGCTGTGAGGCTTCGGCTTGCATGGCAGATAGCCTTTTCTGTCCCATCTGGCATCTTGTGCAGAATAACAGCCCCGATTCCGTAGTCTGACGCGTCCGCAGCTACCACTATCTGTAAGTCAGGATCGAAATGTGTGAGGAGTAAATCGGAGGCTAAGACTTCTTTGGCACGCTTGAATGCGTTTTGGCATTCCTCCGTCCATTCGAACTTTGCGTCCTTCTTGAGCAATGCGTCCAAGGGTGCTCTAAGCTGGCGCATCTCGGCTACGAACAATCCATAGTAGTTGATCATCCCGAGGAATGATCGAACATCCGCTATGTTCTTCGGCGCTGGCATTTGCTGAATAACTTCGATCTTCTTTGGATCCGGCCGGCGTCCATTTTTGTCAATGATGCAACCTAAGTAACAAATCTCTGGCATGAGAAAGTTGCATTTTTCCAACCTGACGTGAAATCCGTAATCCTTGATTCTCTTAAACAAGGCTTCCAGATTCTGGCGATGTTCTTCATAACTCCTCCCCGTGATGATGATGTCATCAAGATAAGCGGCTACTCCATCAAGTCCGCTTATCATGGAATCCATGATCTGTTGAAATATGCCTGGTGCCGATTTCACTCCGAATGGCAATCGATTATAGCGATATAATCCTTTGTGTGTATTGATAGTGAGCATCTCCTTTGATGCTTCCTCGACTTCCACTTGCAAATAGGCTTCTGCTAGGTCGAGTTGAGTGAAAAGCTGGCCTCCATTGAGCTTTGTAAACACATCCTCCGCAGTGGGCAATGGATGCTGATGCAGCTGCAATGCATCGTTGAGTCCTGTCGAGAAGTCGGCGCATAGACGGATCTTGCCATTTTTCTTCTTGACGGCGACTATCGGCGCGGCCCACTCTGAGTGTTCTACAGCAGAAATAACTCCTTCGGCAACCAGCCGATCAATTTCTGCCTCCAGTTCCGGTGCCGTGGCGTATGGAACTGGCCTCTTCTTCTTGAAAACTGGCACAGCATCGCTCTTCAAGACTAACTTGGCCTTGCTCTTCGTGCACTTTCCCAAGTCGCTATTGAAGACTTCCGCATATTTCCTCTTCAAATCGGCGACGACTTCGGCTCGAAGTTTCTCCTCGCTAGTCACCTTTCTGCAGTTGTAGTTGTCCTTCAGCTTCTTGTACGCCGGCAATTGGATACACCATTCCAATCCCAATAGATTCGAGCCTTCGGTGACGTAGCAAACTCCGTTTCCATGAACGGTTTTCCCTGTAACTCGATCTTTGACCTTAAAATCGGTCGAGAATTTACCGTCGATCTGCATCGGCGTCCCGTCGGCAGTTTTCACGGGCAACACACAGGGTTCCAGAGCAGGGGATCCCATCCTCTTCCAGGCTCTTCGCGAAATCAGGGTTATATCCGCACCTGTGTCTAGCTGTAGCTTGAGGGAACATCCTCTGATTACGACGTCGATATAAGTCCGCGCTTTCTCGGCGTCGAAAACGACCACATTTTTGCACTGTCGCCTGCGGCTCACATGGGTTCCCGTCTTCCGCCGCTTCTTTCGACTGTTGTCAGATTGTGGACAGTCTCTTCTGAAATGTGGTCCTCCGCATATGAAGCAATTTACCTTTTTCTTCCATACAGCATGGACGTCGCGAGTGCCTTCCATGTCCGTGTTATCCACTTTCAAAGCAGTGAAATTTTCGCAATCCGTGACTAGGTCTTCGATTGTTAACGGTACTTCGTCCTTGTGGGCGTCCAGTCGACGAATCATCCGAAGGCGAACTTCCCTGAGCGAGGGATCTTGAAGACCTGCTACAAATTGCAACGTCTTCATTGCCGTGTAATCCAGCTCTTTGAGTCGAGCGTCTTCGTCCATCCGCTTGATAGTGTTAGCGTATTCGCGAAATGGTACGCATGTTGGTGTAAGCGGCGGACAGGCTATCCTCA
The DNA here is from genome assembly GCA_958299035.1 of Cylicocyclus nassatus. Lineage (NCBI taxonomy): Eukaryota > Metazoa > Nematoda > Chromadorea > Rhabditida > Strongylidae > Cylicocyclus > Cylicocyclus nassatus. The sequence goes on from CATQJL010000001.1 coordinate 77,703,986, forward strand.
GGCACTCGTACCTTCTCCTGATGAGGGTCTTCTTAGAGGCAAATAGCTTCTGAAGATTCGCGATGGTGGTGTCGAAGTCCAAGTCATGTGGTTTCGCAGGTAAGACCTCATCAGCATACTTCCGGTATGATTCTTCGTCCAGCTTCATGAGGATCAAGTCACGCTTCTTGTGATCCGGCAGCTGGGCGTCGCGAATTATAGGTCCATACCTGCCGTACCAGTATGCAAAAGTGTTACCTGTCTCCTCGTCCGAGACAAATCGTTGCACTTCCTTGCTCAGCTGATCGTATTGATCTTTGCTGGCATCTTGAACGGCTCCCTGCTTATTGGCTAAGGTGGTGATCAGCTCCTTCATCTGCTCTTGCTGAGCTTGCAATTGCATCTGCTGCTCCTGTTGAAGTTGCCTTTGCAGCTTCATCTCCTCCTGTTGAATTCGCATTTGTTCGACCATGACCGACAGGACCTTCTCCAAAGAGTCATGGCCATGCCGCTCTTCACTGGCTTTCGGCATGGTAGAACTCTTCAGTGTCGACGAGTTCTTCTGCTAAATCAAATTCCTTGCAATGCTTACTTGTCTGGCTGTCCTCGACCGGTAGCAGCTTCCTCCCAGCTTGAACTGAGCTGCAGCACTTCTTCTTGTCCTTGATTGGGGGGCTGCTCGTCCTCGGTCGGGCTGTTGGTCCTCGGTCGGTGGAGCTTCTTCTGGTCCTTGGTCGGTGGAGGTCTTCTTGTCCTTGATCCTGATCGCCAGTTGTTGTGGAACGCGTTGAGCCGTTGACGATTTATTAGAAAAACACAAACATTCCCCTTATACACATAGGCGTATATGCCGCGGGTTCACTAGGATCAATGCAATAACAACACGTAAACGTAATCAAGGTGCGGCGGGTACGCCGCAGCCGTCTAGGTCACCTCAGCCTTAGCTATCAATAATGAGCGAGTTCTAGTTCACACTGAACAGCTCTACAACAGAAAGAAATTACGATTTTTGGATAATGACGCCCAAAATTCGGAGTTAGGTGATGTAAGGTTGGCCCGGGAGTTCTTGGGCATCATTTTTGAAAAATTACAACTTCTTGCTCTCTCAACGGGTTTACACAATTTTATGATTTTGTGCGGTAGGGTAGGGAAAACCTTTTTCTTTGTGACATGGCTTTGCTGCTCCCTAAGGAGCAGTTTTTGAGTGGAAACAGAAGAATAGAATTACTTCGCCTTCGGTTACTTTGTAACCGGGGGTGTCTAGTGGTATAAAGGTTTCAACCGGATCGATAGACAACACGGATTGAACGACTAATAGTTTATCTCAGAAAAACGGCAACGAACAACAAGAAACAAGAACGTGTAACATGAACAAGGCCTAACAACGAAACAACGGGCTTTACCCTCTGACCACTTCGGCAGGTTTACTGGTTACTCTCTATTTAGGGGGGAGATCCGCCTCTCTTCGACGGAGTTAGCTCCCGCTAGCGCTTCCTCAGCGCGGACTCCGAGGCCTCCCCCTGACTCTCGGTATTTATACCCTGCCGAAGGGGTCAGCGTGGGCTTTTCTTCCCGCCACTGAAGATCGGTAGGTCGGTAATCCGCGCCCTCTGACATCCCCCCCCCCCCCCCTCCGGGGAGCCGACGTCCTCGGCGGCGGCTGCAACTTGCTGAGCTCTGCACCGGGAACTCTCCTGCGAATGTCGTTGTAGAGGTTTCGCGCATATCCATCCCTGAAATGCGTGTGGCATACCTGAAAAGAATTTTGAGTTTACCTGCTCCCATGGCTCTCCTATTTTCTGTCCTTGAGGGAGCCAACTTGAACAAGTGATTTGGGTGTTTGCCCATTTTTTCAGTACTGATTCAATCACCGTTCACACTTTTGACATCGTTTTCCACGTACTAATCTTCTTGAAAGATAGTGGCGGCCACACGGATACAATCTTTCCTCCTTCTTCGAGGTACTTCTTGCATATCCGCAATGTCTCAATGATAGACTCATCCTCCCTTCTTGGGTTCATGGGCCATACTATGATCCACATATGACAGTTCTTCAAGTATTTCAACGCTTCTTTGAGTTGACTGAATGATACTGCCACCCTGGTCAGTACTCCACGCTGTTTCAGCTCAACTTCCTCATATGATGTTGCACATCTCGGTGCAATAAACGCAACAGGACGTTCCTTTTCAGAACTTTGTCCTTTCTTACTGCTTGTCTTTTGAACCTTAACCCCTTTCTGTGCCTCTCCGCACATTTTCCAATCGCTTCTGGAAGGGTTATGCTTTTTGCTGCCCTTCCTACATCTCGACTTCTTCCACTTGCGCTCGCAAGCTTCTCCTGACCAGATTCCACTGTCTGCTTTGACATCTCTTTTTTTTCTCAATGAAAGTCTTCTTGCTGACATTTACAGACCTGTCCTTCTCTGAGATAGATCTGTTCACAGTTATGGTACATAGTTGGATCCTCATTCCTGTCGTCCGAAACATAAAAAGCCACTTCTTTCTTGCATCCTCCTCTATGTTCTACTTCTACTTTTACACCTCCGAGAAAGCTCATCACATGGCTGGATGCATCGTATATGCTTCCTTCCACAATGTCGAAAGTCTGAAGTGACTAGACATCGTAGCCACTGTTCCTGGCTTCTATAAGCACGCTCACTGGTAGTATACTTATCTCCGAGCCCGTGTCTAGAAGTGTCGAAACTTTCCTTCCCAACATTCTCGCTTGAGTCAACGTTGTCCTGCCAACAATTCCATAGGCGTCGGATTGGGAGCTCTTTACAACCATGTTCCGGCTCCTACTTACCATTGATGTCACTCCATTCGAAGTCTTGATGACGCCTTCCTTCTCCGTTTTCCTGTACCTACAATCTCTCAGGATGTCCAAAGTGACCGCATTTGAAGCATTTCTTATCTTCATGATCCTCATCATAGGCACTCGAGCTACTCGTTGGCTCCTGCCTTCTCATGCCAACTTCCTTTTCGCCTCTCTCCGCTGAGCTGCGACTTTGGGTTATAGCTGGCATATAACCTTCATTTTCACTTGCGTTCCTCCAGGACGGAGCTTGCTGTTCACTCCTCCTCTCAAATTTGCAAAATCTTCGCGACTGTTCGATCTTAATCGCTATTTCTTTTATCTTATTATAAGCCTCGGCTGGGTCCGCCTGGTGTAGGGTTCCCACCAGCTGTACGTGTTCCGGCCATGACGTCAGATTCTCCAGCAGAATCTGTGCGTGCTCCATCGATCTTTCCCTAATAGTACATTGAGGATTGGCCTTTCTTGCTAGGTTCTCGAGGGCGACACAAAAGTCCGCGACCTCTTGGCCTGGCCTTAAGCGCATGTTCCTTAAGGCTGTCAGTGCCTTTAACCTAGCTGCTGTAAAGTCACAGGCCAGTAGTAAAGCCATCTCCCTCACTACTCTGTCAAAGCCTTGCTGTCTTACCCCCATGGTATGCTCAAAAATAAGGACTTTGCCCTTCCTTCCAAGTGTTCATCACCCAGGACCTCTATCAGCAACTTTTCATCCTGGACCATGGTACCATACTTCCTTCTGAAGTTCCGAATAAATCCTTCAAAGTCCTCATCACACAGCCCTTGAAGACTCCAGGATCAGGAAAAGTCATGCTTTGAAAACAGCTGAGCAACTGATCTTCCAAACCTCGATAATTGTCGAGTGGTCCGATATCCGACCCTCTCAACACACTGCCTTCCCTCACTGCAACTGCAGTTGCTCTGAGACCGAGTATCTGGTTTAACCCTGTTGTTAGGTTCTCCAGCCTACCTAAAACTGTGGCTACCTTAGCCTCCAACTCTTCTTCAAGTGGCAATCCATCAAACGGTATCCTACATCGGCTAAGGATCTTGCTTACCATCTCAGGTAGCATTTCCACTTCTTTTCTGATGAGGCTTATCTCCTCCATCATCAAGTGTGCTTTCCTTCCATGGGTATCATCTGCATATCTTTGCTTTTGATCCATATCCATGAACATAAATGCACTCGGCAGCGAAATGCTTCGCCTTGCCTTTACATTCATCGGTAATCAACACCGCACGCGAAATCGCGCGTCTCAGCTGATGGAAGAGAGTTAATACAATCGATACTCGCAACTCTATTAAGCGTGGATGATTTGATCATCAATCACTTCTCCCTTATACCTTAACTGCCTGCTCTGTATGATATGATAGAGACTTTTGTCAGTTGATCTTAGATCTGGCCTTCTTGGCCCGTTACGTACGTCACCTGCTTGATGACGTATAGATTTCCCACCTTTTTATTCATTGGTTTCGCCTTCTTGGCCTGTTCTAAGCGTTCTCTGCTGTCTCGCCTCTGAGAACAGTCAATATCAGTCGCCCCGTGTGTATTTCAATCGATCCAGGTCGGCTCAGCCCCCATGTAACCGGGGGTGTCTAGTGGTACAACGGTTTCAACCGGATCGATAGATAACACGGATTGAACGACTAATAGTTTATCTCAGAAAAACGGCAACGAACAACAAGAAACAAGAACGTGTAACATGAACAAGGCTTAACAACGAAACATCGGGCTTTATCCTTTTGACCACTTCGGCAGGTTTACTGGTTACTCTCTATCTAAGGGGGAGATCCGCCTCTCTTCGACGGAGTTAGCTCCCGCTAGCGCTTCCTCAGCGCGGACTCCGAGGCCTCCCCCTGACTCTCGGTATTTATACCCTGCCGAAGGGGTCAGCGTGGGCTTTTCTTCCCGCCACTGAAGATCGGTAGGTCGGTGATCCGCGCCCTCTGACAACTTTGAATTAAGCTGCTAAAACTAATACTTGAGAAGAAATTTTCGAACAAAAAGTATAGTATATTCTTCAATCCAAACCTTTCCATCTGTTCAAAATTTGTGTTTAAAGACCTCTTCTTTAAAGAATTATGTTTTTCGAAAAAAATGCAAAAAAAATAAAATTTGCTGTTTTGTTTCACTTACACAAAAATCATAACTTCTCACAGAACACAAACTCTTTTGACACAAATTCCGCAGATGGAAAGCGTGAATTATTAAACTTACTACAACACAGCAGCAGAGGCACTACGAGCAAGAAAAGGGTCTCCGATATTCAGAAAATTGAGGGTATGCAGACTGGTTGAGAGAGCAAGAAGTTATGATTCTTTAAAATTAATGTGCAAGAAGTTTTGGGCCAACCTAATATTTCATTGCACTTTGGTGAAGATAATGTTCAAATATTTTGTGATCTACTGTTTCCGAATTTGGTTGTGGTTTTGCTTGACACCTTGAAATTTATCTCTGACTGCTGAATTTTTTGAAAAATTTTATAAAATTTCAAAGTTTCAGGGAAAACAACAAGCATCTTTAAAAAAACATGTTAGAATACCAGTAAGTGCAAATTTTAACCCTAATCGGAGGAAAAGTGGTTGAATTTCAAATTAAGCACTCTGTAACATTGCGCTGTGTTTTCGGAACTGTATGATAATGATTTGACCTTGTTGGGTGATTCTAGGGCATTGATGTCGAGTTAGAGCGGAAAGGCTGCAGAAGTTATTGACCCCTTTCACGGCGCGGCATGCTACGTTTCGGACATATTGTACTTATCACATGATGGCATGCTCGCCGCCTGTCATCAATGCCCATGCGTGCACCTGTCATCTGTGCATTGGCATTCATGTTTCATGTTATTCTGTGTCCACGGTATAGTTTCACCTTCCAGGAAGGGTGTTTGCTGCAATCAATCGTTTGGCAACTTCTTGACATGAATCTTGTTCGTCCAGATCCGTTTGTTTCCGTTCGATCAAGCAGTCAAATGAATACGGATCTAACTGAACCAGGAAAATAAGATGCAAGGTTAATAATGAAATGCTTACTGTATGGTGATACCTTGAACGTTCAGGTCTGGAGACACGTTTTTCGGACCTTTTGATGCAGCACCTTCAGCGCATCAGTTGCCCGTAGGGCACTCCTACGTTATTCTGCAGGTAATATTGCATTATATGAAAAAAACTGAGTCGTATTTTTAGTACATGGGCTGCACGGTATGTGGCAGGAATATGACCGTTGCATCACTGAGATCGATGGCTAAATTCAATGTAGATTTTTTTACAGTATCTGTGGTTTATGTAAACATAAGAATATTTCTGTAAATCCTGTGTATTTTTTGTTGCAGAATCTCTCGGTATGCTGTACTTGACCCTTGTGCAATCTTTTTTTATCTCTGTGCTTATTATTTTGGCACGAAAATAAATGCATTTATCTGCTATTACATTTCTCGTGCGGGTGAAGTAAGCAAATTTGATCGCGGTGATCATAACAGAGTTTTGCACTGAGTTTTTGTGGTTATAGTGTACAGGTTTCAAAATAAGGGGGTGTAATAAAAACCCGAGAAATTGATTTTTTCCCAACTGAACTGGGTACTTGTCACAGCTTAGTTGTCTAGATCAGATTATTTAAAGTTATTTCAAAATTACTGGTGCACCTCTTCCAGTGATTGTAAAACCGTCATAGTGAGCTTGAGCAATTCGTCTGTTGAGTCATCATAGCATACTGTAGCCTTGGACGCACGAATGGCGCAAGTGGGCGGGAGCGCTGGCATGGCAACCTAACGCGTCTCTAATTTCAAGCAGAGGAGGGACAGAGTTGAGGTACTCTGGCAGTTGGTAACGTAATTTCATGCTCGCCCCTTTATTAACAAATTCTTCTAGATGCCATTACAAGGCAAGCCCTGTCCCAAAGCAGACCCTAGCTCAGAAAATAGTTATTTTGAAGGGTGAAAAAGCTAGGATCCCTTGACAGCCGAACTGAGGTGCATATTCGAGGTCACGAGTTTCCAATAACGATGATTAGCACAACTGCAGGCGCAAATAACTATAAGCGCAAGAGCTAAAAATGGCGGACGAACGAATCAATATGGGTAATGCAGCTTTTCCACTCTATACAATGCTGGACATAATTATAAGACACCCTAGACATTGTCGTAGTTTTCGTTCTTGTCAATAAATCTGTCTCAAACTTTGCTGTATTGCGCGCAAGCTAACCTACCATGACCTCCTCAAAGCTTCCAATCTTGTCATGTTTGAAGGGAGAGAACAGAAAAATTCGAAAAAGCCCTCAATTATGAAACCTTTGCAGCACTTACGGGCTGTTACCTTATTCAAATAGAAACAATGACTTTATTTTTTAATTCAAAAGCATCAAAATTCTGTTCCAACAAACAGCCGGTTAAAGGAGTTTTTAAGCTCTTGTTTATTTCAAGCGGTAGTCATGATGACGGTCAGACTCCAACCTCACCATAGGGTTGTCACGATTTTATTCCACAAAACTCTGTTTGCAATGTTCATAAAGCACTGGGTTTGATTTATTATATAGCATACATGGTGATGCAGCTTTTGCAGCAACTCTTTGATTTTCCCTAATGATGAAGTTGCTATTCAGATCTGAACAACTTTCCACGAAAATGCTGTACGAGGAGATTATCTTACATAACTATTGATCTCCCTATTTCTTTCTGTGTTTCATGTCACATTTCACCGATGAATGAGATTAGCTAAGACTTCAAAGGTTTAAGCGTCTCCTATTTTATCTCGTGATCTGAGTTGGCTATGATGTGCAGGGTGCTCCATAAAAACTCAGTGGGTGTCAACTGCGGATGAACCAGAAGGCTGAAATCCGAAATTTTTTCCTAGTCATGCACACAAGTTAACTGTTTTATGGATGTCGTAAAGCTACATTATAGGGTGCGGAAAAAATACTGTCCCTCCAGTTTGGCTCCAGAAACACCTCAAACATAAAGCAATTCTGTAGTTTTTTGATTCCCATACGTAAGCGAGACCCTTGGGATTAGTTAAAGATAAGTTTGATTTGAAACTGTTCCCTTGGCCTGCAGTAAACCCCACGTATGTGCTGACGTGTAGCTCGGAGTCTGCTGTGACATGTGCTGACTACCACGGAGCGAGGCAGGCAAGGCGGCTATCCTTTATTATTGCCGGCGGACGCAATCAATGCGAAGCGTCAACACATCGCGACATATTGCGACATATTGCGACATGTCGTGACGGACGAGACGGCGAAATACTTTTTCCATCATGGAGACGCAGAGACATAGCGCAGGACTAGAGCTCGACTACGCCAACCTCGCAATAGGTCGCACATGCACACGGTTCTCTGTAACGCACGTCAATTGCAATCAATATCAACAACTGATAAGTGTCCAACAGCGCCGAGCAATGTGCCTTCCTACATTTTCGAAATATTTCCTAAACCGCACGCTCTGATGTTCAAAAAAGGTGAGTTTCTTTCGATTAAAAGATGTATTAGATCCATATTTGGTCACATTTTATAATGGTTGCTGTTGTTCTTTATTCTCACAATGCATCTCATTTGCGCACCAAACATCTTGCTTATGCCAAAACTGCTCAATGTTTTCCATCTCAGCACTTTCTTCACTTGCTGGTTTGCCATTCCTTAGCTGTGCGCCTCTTGTTTCCCTTCTGTTTTTAGGTGAAGGGACCATCTGGCACTATGGCTGCTGGAATAGCTCATATTTGTCCAGACTAAAGTGATAATTATTTTACATACTGCTTTTTCCTGTGCATTCTCGATTTGATGTGTTTTGCATACAATTTCCTTTTTACTGCCAGAGAATTTTCAAATTTAGGCTCATAAATATAAAAATTTGAAGATCCAGCACTTGCAAAAAGTTGCTCGAGGCAGGATTTGTACCCCGACACCAACCACACTGACATCCGACACTGACGCAGCGCTATCTGCACTGCTAATCAAAATTAGCTTGCAGTGCAATTTTACAGTAGTTAGTTAGTTGTAGTAGTTGTGCAAACGGTTACTACTTCTACAATACTGATATCTACTAGGCACACTGTGTGGAGTATTACACGCCGTTTCGGTCATAATAAGCTACCTACGCTGCTCTGCCTGCTCCATGCCCTTCCCATTCTGCTACACCTTCAAAATTGCCTATCCATAGCGCAGTTGCTGTGGGCGCTGCTGTTGCGATTATCAGTGGTTCAATCACGTGTTATGCATTGGTTTTGCGGCGCCCTGCGGATAGCTCGCTATAGTCTTGCGAGATACTCCGAGCTATCACGACATAGTCCCTCTATGTTGTGACAACCACGAGGGGTTTATTACGGGCCCTTCTGTCCGTTTGAACGAGTGATAATAGCGCGCAAGAACACTAACGATGCGCCGATAGCATATAAGCGCACTTTGGACCGTAACTATACCACCAGCATCAATATAAGGTTCAAATTGTGCTGGTATGTAGCGCATGACCTCTTCTCCAATACTCTCTACCCATTATAGACGAATTATAGATTGGTGACTTTTATTTTGGCCAAATAAGGAAGATTTTATCACACGCAAATTGCAAAAATTTTCGAAAAGAGGCGAGTTAGGACTGCGCTTGTTTGAATGAATTATATTCAAACTATGACTCGAAATTCCAGATTTAAACTAAAAGTAACAGGAATAATGAAAAGGGCATGGGACTTTGTCTACATCACGATTTTGAGTGTATGATGTAATGTGAAATTTTTATGAGCAAGTTGAAAATTTGTAGGATTTTTTGAACGAAAATATGAATTTTTCGCAATTTTCTGAACCTTCAGTACGACTCAAATTTTAGATGCTAACTTAAAGCGGGTAGAAGTTGCGCGAACTTTTGCAGATTATCTTGTAGAGCTTGCTTTGCTCTATCGAATGGTGCCTTGGATCTTTGTTGAAAATGTGAACTGCATGGACTTATCGCCGTAAAATTTAGAGTGTCTTAAGACTTATGTTACATCCTGATATCATGACATTCTTTGAGTTCGTCCCGTCCTCCTTGGAGATTCACAAAATCATTTTTTGAAAATTAGCTCAATCTTCATTCTTTATAAAGAACATTTTTGTAGCAAAACAAGGAAAGCCTCCAGAATTTTGGCGGTTTGAGGATTTGTAATCATCAGTAGCCATATTTGATGGACAACTGATTTTGATTCGCTTCGAAAAATTAGTTTATAATAATTCAGTACGAGCGCGAGCTATCTCTATCTCTACATATATATCAAAAAATCTGTGTCTCTGTGTGCCTTTGCACTTTTCCCATAGTCATGAAGGAGCGGTGAAGCTCATTTTGATCTGAAAGTCAATTATGGATATAATAAGAAAGTTAACCCAAGATGAGATGAAATTGAAGGAAGGGTAAATTTTGCTACATGGGGGATCAAGCACGATGAATTGGTTCTAGAACGGAATGGAATCTCGGATGCCAGCTCGTATATACACAAAACAGAAAATCTGTATATCTGTGCACATTCCTCATAGTCATAAAGGAGTGCGGTAAGGAGCATTTTGATCTGCTGGTCATCAAAACATGGTAAGGACGGTAGGAGGAGAACTCAAGACGAGTCTGAAATGTAGGAAGGATTTCGCTACTTAAGAGGTCCACGATGGCTCCAAACCCGGGGTGGAACCCGGGATGCCAGCTTGCATACTATAAAAAGCTGTGTATACTTCTCACGGAGATTTCGAAGTCCCGTTATTCCATACACAGGTTGCATATTGTTGAAAGCTTTACAGAACGTTAATTTTTCGCCTCTCTACCTGCTGAAAACATTGTGGGCAAATTTGAAGCGCTTTTTTGGGAGAAGATACTACATGCCATCTTTAGGCAATCGAATTTTGCTTCATCTCTAAACATGGATTCTGCAAATCAACCTACATGAACACTTTGACACAGCATTGAGCCAAAAATGGACACCTACATGACCAAATTTGATGTGTTCATGCATTATTTTGCGAAGTGTTCTCAACGTCGCAATTGCCATAAGTCCCTCCTCAAAGTTTGCACACGTTTATCAAAGTTTGAATGCTTCACGCATTTTTGCTTTGATTTGCAAACATATTCAAAAACAATACTTGGCTTACTTTTTCTGAATTTATTGAAATTGAGAAGTCGAATATCAATATTATAAAATTTGCTGTTTTAGGTCGTTGTTTAAGTTTCTCGCGTTTTTACCAACAACCAGAAATCATCATTTTTAGTTAAAATCAGTCAACAAAATATTCCTCTGTAGAGAAGGCCTTTTGCCACATTTCAATTTTTCAAACGGCAGCGCACTGGGTGCCGATAAAGGCATCTCACCAGCTCTTAAATCAATCATTAAAATCGAGGCATGCACCGTTTATAAAGTTGGAACAAATGATAATCTGATAGAGCAAGATTTGGGAGTAGTTTTCTAGTGTCTTTCGGTCATACCTTGCAGAACAGCTTTGACGATGTTTGCCGTATGGGGTCACATTTTGTCGTGCAGGAAAACCTAGTGAATCTGTTTATAAGTCTTTTTCTGTGGTGTGGCGTTGTTTAGACAGACAGTGAAGTTGCATTGCATAAGGTACGGTCAACACTCCTTCTTGCCCAGCAATTTTCGGCACAGCACCTCCTGCACTCTTTCAAAAAGTCTTGTTCGAGACATGCTGCTCAATTATTGATCTTGCAAAGCAAGCTAATCCCTTTTTGTCCCAGACTGACGAGCGAACGCTATCTTGCCGAGCGAACGCCAGCCATTTTCTATAAAGATTTAACAAAATATACAGTTTTACATGGATAACAGAATATGATTCAAATAGCGTGATCAGCCTTTATAATGATATACACATGTTGTCGTAAATTAACCGCTTTCACAAAAATGAGGACAAAAATGAAAATGCTAGTGATTTATGGAATACATAATATAAGGCTGGCACATAAGTTTGCAACTGATTTTGTAACTTTCATCTTTTTGACTGTGACATATTCATTTTTTGGGCATAATGTAGATTATGTTGTAGGCTGCAAATGTCCGCAAACAGTTCAATTTCTGGTAGCGAATTTGCAATTTTTTCAAAAGCCGGTCAAATTTAAAATTTCAAGGGTCGTAAAACCAAAAACAAAGCCGTTCGAAGTCTATATGAAGCGTATCAAGTCGAAGCTGTACCCGTAATGTTGACGGAGGAATATCTCTAATGATCTGAGCACTTGATGCGCTCGATTCAGAGTGAGAACGGCTTTATTTTTTTTCGACTCTTGAAATTTTGTATTTGACCAGCTTTTGAAAAGTGCTCAAATGTTCTTCACTTTGCTTCCAAAAACGAACTCTTTGCACAAGTTTGTAGCCTACTACCTAGTTTACATTATGCCCAAAACCAAAATTTTACATATTACATTTGTGTTCATTGTTCTGCTGCCGCACATTGCATCTTACCGGTGCACAAATTTTACTCTTGCAAATTATCTTGTTCAAAACGAATGTGAGCCATTGTCAAAGTTAAAAGAACCCACCCGCGAATCAGTTCTTGCGAACTGCGAAATAGTAAAATGCAATTCAATGCACCGATAGCCAAGAAGAAAATTAAAGCAAACTACTCAAAGTGAAAAAATTGCACACCAGGAACTGGACGCATCCAAAGTTAGAGGGAATCACACCAGAAAAAAACTTCTGCGAACTATGGTTCAACAAGATGACCGTAAGGCGACAGTAGTGAAATGGACACAAAATGATTTGTGAGATCGAACTACCCATGGCGGAAACAGAAGAACAGGCAGGAGCGCTCAAAGTAGTTCTCTGGTGATTCTGCGCTTCTATAACAAAAGCGACCAGCGGCGGCTACGGGCTGCTACGGGCTGCTGGCGGCTGCTACGGGCTGCTAGCGCTGCTTCGGGCTGTTACGAGCTGTTAGCGACGGCTGCCGGCGCGGTATGAAGGCACCTTAATCTACAGTAAGCCCAAAATCGAATTTGTCACAGTCGCAAAGAGAAAAGTTACAAAACTGGTTGCAAAACTTATGTGCCAACTATTCCAACAAAAAGGTGCCCGAAAAATTGAGAAAAAATTGTTTCTCCGTCCAAAACAATCCTAAAAACGTAACTTGCTCACGCATGTACTTTCCACATAAAACGTTTATACCATTGCTGTAATTTTTCCTCAACTAGAGTTTCAAAATACCAAAATTTTTATTCTTTCTCCACATTGACGCTGCGCTGCTCCCACATAATTAATTGTATACTACAAGCTTGTAGAAAGTCAAATGTAAATTTTCAGATTTTACAAGCCCTCGTTCTTGAGAAGAGTCTCCCGCATTGAAATTCAAGTTTTTCGAGAACTAAAGCTTGTAAAAATTTAAAAATTTACTTATAAACCACATGTGCGATAATGTGAGAATTTTCTCACTCCCTTTTCATCCCTAAGCCGGACCAAGGTGATCCCCTTCACCAAAAGCCGAGAAAAAAATCAACAGTGAGGTAAACTTAAGCAAAGGAGATATTTGTACGTGAATTGTTTATGTATAGGAAAGGAGGAGTCTGTTGTAAAAAGTACTTGGTAACGGGAGGCGTGCAAGTGGTACCCGGGCAGCCGACTGCTGCCGCAGTCAGCCGCCAGAGCTGCCGGCAAAGCCGCTGCAGATGGTACAGTAATTACGCAGGTCATCTACAACTCCTGCCGAGAGGTCTTCTCGCACGTCGCCGCACTAAGGTGCGAAATCAGCCTCAGGAAAGCGTGATATACTCGATATCTATATCATTTTGAACAGCAAAAATTTCATGTTTTTTGAGAAATATGCAAATAAACAAAGGTGAACAGAGGGGGGTTTTTCTAATGGAAAATGATCACAGAATCAAATCACTTCAGAAACTCAAAGGAAGCAGAAGCTGAAAAAATTAGGAATCTTTTAAATTTTTGGAAATTTTTTTCTCTTTTACGTCGGAAAATGGACGAGAACAATCTAATCTATCTCTTAATATATAAAGAATCGTTAATTCACAAAAATAGCGGGAAACCGCGCGGCGATCCCGAAGCGAACGCTCTTCCAAATAGCGCCTTCAACATGGATATAACGGTAAGAAAACTCGGTCAAGATAATTATTTCATACATAGTAAGTCAATCAAATTGAGTAGGTCAATGATAAAAGATGAAAATATGCCACATCTGTTGATATAAAAGGGACCATCACCGAGAAGCATGTACTAAATTTCTGTACAGTTCACTTCTCCAGGCATTTTGAGAAAATGAAAAAAATTATAATCAAAAAAATCGAAATTCACAACTCATTGCAAATAATAAAAGTTCGAAGTTGGAATCCTTAAAACTGCAGCGTCAATGGATATAATTGTTTGATTTTCTATTCATTCATTTTGTAATTCTTTGTGAATTTTTGGAAATTTTTCGGTGTAGTTTTGTATCCGACTGTATGGTTCTCAATGAAATGTGGATTTTCTCTGCTGTTCAAAATGATATAGTGAGGATATTACACTATCATTGACCTACTTTGCCTTATTTAGTTCGCTTAACATCACTGTGTATGAAATAATCATTTTGACACAGTTTTCTTACCGTTATATCCATGATATTTTCTTGTAATTGTACTCAAAAAACATAAATTTTTTGCTTTTCAAAATGATATAGATGTCGAGGACAATACGCTTTCCTGAGGCTGATTTCGCACCTCAGAGCGGCGAGGTGCGAGAAGACCTCTCGGCAAGAGTTGTAGACGACGAGCGTAATTACTGTACCATCTGCAGCGGCTTTGCCGGCAGCTCTGGCGGCTGGCTGCGCCAGCAGTCGGCTGCGCGGGTACCACTTGCTACGCACCCCTTGGTAACGGGTATGATTAGTGATTTCTGAACAATTTCGAGTTTTTAACATAAAAAAATAATGCCGATGGTCGCCATTGGTACCGTCTCGCCCTCCTCTTTCAGAAAATATGTACATTGCTTGGAGTCCATTGTAAAAAGCGCCTGGGTGAAGGGTGCCTTTGTGATTTTTGGAGATTTTCGAGTTTTTAACATAAAAAAATTCTTAACTTCTGTAGAAACATCTTATACGCCATCATCGCAATCATCGCTGGAACCGTCTCGTCCTCCGCTTTTAGAAAATATATGCTTTGCCTGGGGTCCGCTAGAAAAAGTGCCGGTGGCAATTACGGCGTATAGATAGATGTTCATCTACAGAAGTTGTGAATTTTTTAAGTTAAAAACTCGAAAACCTCCAAAAATCACTGAGCACACCCTTCACCCAGGCAGTTTTTAGACGGATCTAAGACACACTGTATATCATTTGAAAACGGAGGACGACGCGTTTATTCTCAAAAAGTGAAAATACTCAACGCTTTTGATTCAATGCCTATATGCCTGAACATTGAGGAGAAAAAACCTTGCACAAAATCTAATGTTGCAATTTTTACATTTTTTATCAAAAATAATTTCGTCGTCACCCTATTTTTGACAACAATATGAGTCTTGTTTGTTTGTTTACACATGCAGCCAAGCTTTGCTTGATTTCATAAGCTAACCCTCATTGAGTAGAAGAAAAATAGATTTGAAAAGATTTTCGATCAATAACTTCGAGCATGTAAGTTAGATATTCGTATAGTGACGGCTCACTGGTAATTTCTAGTTTATTCGTAGATTTTTCGATATTAGGAACAAAGAAAGAAGTTTTATACCAAAGGTGTTCAAGGGAGAGGAAACAGGGGATTAAGGGGTGGGTAGGAAATAAATTTCATGGAGTTTATGTTGTCAATGAATTATACTATTTTAAAGGCTGCTTTTCTAGTTTCAGCTCATTTAGATAAAAAAGTAAAAACTTACATCCAAGCAAACAATTTGCATGAAGAAGAAATTGAGACCACCACTGCCCCCCTCCTCCCCCCCCCCCGGTGCACATTATTTCTTGATCAAATGAACATCCTTCACCCGAACGGGCTGTGATCGCTGTGGCCCCCTTTACCCTGGAGGGGTCACTCTCACCTTATCGCACCTGTGGTTCAAACTTCTGATAGCTTGTAGTATAGAGTAACTTATGGGGAACCGCACGATATCAATTGTCAACAGCATGAAGATTTCTATTTTCTCAAACTTCAGGCAAGGAAAAATTGAGTCACGATTCTCTTCCAAAGCGCGTTTGGCACCAAGCGTTAGCAACATTCTTTATAGATGCATTTTTTCAAAGTAGAGAACAAACGATCTTGTTTGGACTTGAGTGCCGCTTTTAGAAGCGTCGCCTCTCTATCTTGCACTTGTCGGCTTTTCGCGACAGTTCACACGTTTCGCGAAGATGTTTGCTCATGATAAACATCGGGACCAGACGAAAATGTAGGCATCAGTAAGAAAGAGAACCGTTTGTCTCTCGCTGGCATTCTGTCGCATCGAGAGAACCTCCTCCTTGATATTTCGAGAGCAGTTTGCTGGTAAGTTTCTTACAAGACTTCGTGCACGAATGACGATAAACACCTGAAGCTTGTAAAAATCTGAAAATCCACATTTGACTTTCTACAGGCTTGTAGTATACAACTAATTATGTGGGAGCAGCACAGCGTCATTGTGGAAAAAGCCTAAAAATTTCGTTTTTTTTAAATTCTAGTTAAGGAAACATTACAGCAGTGGTATATATAAACGTCTTATGTGGAAAGTACATGCGTGAGCAAGTTAGGTTTTAGGATTGTTTTAGACGAGTTACGATTTTTTCTCAATTTTTCGGGCACTTTTTTTGAAATAGGTTGGCATATAAGTTTTGCAACCAATTTTGTAGCCTTTCTCTTTTCGACTGTTGTAGATTAGGTAGTAGGCTACAAACTTGTGCAAACAGTTCGATTTTTGGCATCGAAGTGAAGAACATTTACGCATTTTCGAAAGCTGGTCAAATGCAAAATTTCAAGGGTCGAAAAATCGAAAGTGAAGGAGTTCTCACTCTGAGTCAAATGCATCAAGTGCATAGATTTTTAGAAATTCCTCCAACAATACGGGTACAGCTTTGACTTGATGCGCTTCATATAGACTGCGAACGGCTTTGTTTCTGGTTTTTCGACCCTTGAAATTTTAAATTTGAATCGCAAATTTTCTTTACTTCGCTACCAGAAATTGAATTGTTTGCGGACATTTGCAGCCTACAACATAATCTACATTATGCCCAAAAATGAATATGTCACAGTAAAAAAGATAAAAGTTACAAAATTAGTTGCAAAATTATGTGCCAGCTCAATATTATGTCATTCCATAAGTCCGTAGCATTTTCATTTGTTCACAGGTCTTTGCAAAGAGGTTGATTTGCGGCAAGATGTGTATATCATTGGAAAGGCTGATCACGCTATTTAAATTATACTAACTGTTATCCATGTAAAGCTGCACAATTTGTTAGCCATTATGGAAAATGGTCGGTCTGGGACAAAAAGATTAGGTTGCTTTGAAAGAGCAGAGTTAAGCAGTGAAAAAAACTGAGCAAGACTTTTTGAAAGATGGGCAGCAGATCCTACGCTGAAAATTGCTGGGCAGGAAGGAGACTGTTGACCGTATCCTGTGCAGTGCAACTTCACCGTCTAAACAAAGCCATACCACAGAAAAAGGCTTATAGGCAGATACACTGAGTTTCCTGCACGACAAAACGTGACCCCATACGATCAGATTATTATTTGTTCCAACCTTATAAACGGTGCAGCACTCGATTTCAATGATCAATTTGAGCGCTGGTTGGATATCGACCCGACGCGCTACCTTTTGAAAAAATGAGATTGAAAGGATTGAAAGGCTGACAGAAATGCGGCAAAGGTCTCTGCTACAAAGAGAATTTATTTTGTTGACTGATTTTTACTAGAAATGATAATTTCTGTTGGTTGATAAAAACGCTAAGAACTTAAGGAACGACCTAATTTAACTAATCTAATTTTGAATAATTGAAACATGCTCATATTCTTCTATTCAAATTTAATAAAATCAGGAAAATGAGATTAAATGCTATTTGTTTGTTAGTATGTCTGTTGTAATTTGCTAATTCGTTTATTCAATGCAAATTTTTGGCATTCACTACTTTTTACAATCAAAAAAACGAATAAGGCATTCAAACTTTGATAAACGTGTGCAAACTTTGAGGAGGGACTTATAACAATTGCGACGTTGAGAACACTTCGCAAAATAATGCATGAACACATCAAATTTGGTCATGTAGGTGTCCATTTTTGGCTCAATGCTGTGTCAAAGTGTTCATGTAGGTTGATTTGCAGAATCCATGTTTAGAGATGAAGCAAAATTCGATTGCCTAAAAATGGCATGTAGTATCTTCTCCCAAAAAAGCGCTTCAAATTTGCCCACAATGTGTTCAGCAGGTAGAGAGGCGAAAAATTAACGTTCTGTAAAGCTTTCAACAATATGCAACCTGTGTATGGAATAACTTGGGACTTCGAAATCTCCGTGAGAAGTATACACAGCTTTTTATAGTATGCAAGCTGGCATCCCGGGTTCCACCCCGGGTTTGGAGCCATCGTGGACCTCTTAAGTAGCGAAATCCTTCCTACATTTCAGACTCGTCTTGAGTTCTACTCCTACCGTCCTTACCATGTTTTGATGACCAGCAGATCAAAATGCTCCTTACCGCACTCCTTTATGACTATGAGGAATGTGCACAGATATACAGATTTTCTGTTTTGTGTATATACGAGCTGGCATCCGAGATTCCATTCCGTTCTAGAACCAATTCATCGTGCTTGATCCCCCATGTAGCGAAATTTACCCTTCCTTCAATTTCATCTCATCTTGGGTTAACTTTCTTATTATATCCATAATTGACTTTCAGATCAAAATGAGCTTCACCGCTCCTTCATGACTATGGGAAAGGTGCAAAGGCACACAGAGACACAGATTTTTTGCTATATATGTAGAGATAGAGATAGCTCGCGCTCGTACTGAATTATTATAAACTAATTTTTCGAAGCGAATCAAAATCAGTTGTCCATCAAATATGGCTACTGATGATTACAAATCCTCAAACCGCCAAAATTCTGTTCTTTATGAAGAATGAAGATTGAGCTAATTTTCAAAAAATGATTTTGTGAATCTCCAAGGAGGACGGGACGAACTCAAAGAAAGTCATGATATCAGGATGTAACATAAGTCTTAAAACACTCTAACTTTTTACGGCGATAAGTCCATGCATTTCACATTTTCAACAAAGATCCAAGGCACCTTTCGATAGAGCAAAGCAAGCTCTACAAGATAATCTGCAAAAGTTCGCCCAACTTCTACCCGCTTTAAAATGTAATCGTGATTGTAATCTTGTAATCGTGTACTACAGTCCCTTAAGGGTATAAGCGCGAGTTTTCAGCTTTTTACAAACTCTAATTTTCGAGAAATATTGATTTTAGCATGCAATACTCGGTGAGTAGAACTCAAGTCGGTAATTTTCGGCAACTGGGACGAGTAGAAAGCTGAAAATTCACGTTTATACTTCTAAGAAAATTGTACTACACAATTACGCAATTGGAACAGCCTAGCTTCGTTTTTGCAAAAACTTGAACATTTTCGTTTTTTTTGATTTCTAAATGAGGAAGAAATTTAGAAACGGTACACATAAATGATTGATATTATGTGCAATTTTTATGAGCAAGTTGGAGATTTGTAAGGCTTTTTGAACGAAGATACAAATTTTGCGATTTTCTGAGCCTTCATTACGACTTAGATTCTGAATGCAAACTTACGGTGGGTCGAAGCTGGTGCGAACTTTTGCATACCATCTTTGAAGTTTGATTTGCCCCATCGAAAGGTGCCCTGGAGCCCTATTGAGAATGTGAACTGCATAAATTATCGCTGTAAGAAGTTAGAATGTCTCGAGACTCATGTTACAACCTAATATATTCCTCTATCTTTTAGGGATCATTTTTTAAACGTCAAAACTTTCTGACTGTTGAATTCTGAGCAGAGAGTGATGAATAGAGAATGCTGGATGCTTACTGGATTCATTCGGAAAAGATGTTTAGAGACGAAACCCATAAGCAAGTTGTTTAGAATTTGGTGATTCCTGTATTTTGAGCGTAATGGGGGGTCGTTGCTTGGGTTCCACAGTAAAAGGCGCTTTGTTAATGTAGTTTCTGCATTGTGCTGCAAAAGCTATTAGACAAGAATCCGAAAAATTTCTGCCCACGGAAACACGTTCAAAGTGTCGCGTTGTAACATTTAGATAAGAAAATTTATCTCTCGATGACAAAATGATGCAAAAGTGCAGCTGTAATGGCAGTGGTAGATAGGGGTTTCTCCCCCCCCCCCTCCTCTGCCACAAGAAATATCTTCCCCTTCACAGGAAATACAATCTTGTTTCAGTATCAGCTACTCTGCCACACTGTTCATGAGGTTAGCACGTTAAATGGACCCATTTCTTTGTAGTTATTTTGTTTTTGTTTGCTACTGAATAAAATGTCGCAAAGGTGTGGAAAAAATCTAAAAACTGTACCCTGCACTTGTTACGAAAGTTTACTAGAGCAAGATACAAAAAAATTATACCGAAAGATTTTTACACAACTGTTGTTGTTGCCCTCTGTAATCTCAAGATGATGAAATTCATCGTGTAACTGACACAGTTGCAAAATGCAGGCTGTACTGCGAGAGATTTTCAGAAAAAATACTGCGCGTTTACTTAAAACACGCTCTTCTTTGAAGGATGTTCATCAGTTCTCGCGATAACCTCTACTTTATGAATGGCGGTGTGCCACTAGGTTCTCGTTCTAAAAAAATTTCCTAATGCATGTATTTTGTGCAATCAGCATTGAAACCGACAAGGATGAGAGGGAGCATGCCTAGAAGCGTAAAATATCCTGATTCTGTGAATTAATGATAGCAGAAAAGATAATGTTTATAGTGAAATTCTCGATAATGTTGGATCGAAGCAGTTACAAGATTCCGCTACAATGACCTTCGTTGAGCAAAATGTTTTTCCACTTTAATTGTTTCACAGTTCAGAAACGCAAATATTTCGATCAATATGTTTCTCATCTATTCGTGACAAACTCTTATTTTTGACCCTTATTGGTTTCGCAGAAATTAGAGAAATTGTAAAATGTCAACAAGGGGGGGGGGAGAGGAGCGGTGGTCTCATCATTCTCTCTAATCAAAGTTTTATTTTCGATTCTCTACCATCATTTGCTGTCTTTTTTGTGAAGATTGAAGTAGGAATGGAGACATTCTCTTTGTCTTCGAAAATGCCATAGAGTAGAAGATGTGTATGCAGGGACATCTGTTTCCATGTACAGAAATCATTAGGCACACCTATCACTAAGCACTTCTATGAACGGACTCTCAAACTATTAGGTTGTCAAGAAAATAATGTCATTTTTATTTGCTTGCTTCAATAAAGCAAACGGACCCAGCTCAACAAAGGGTAAGGAATACTGTTGAATAGAGCAAAGCTAGCTTTACGAGATGGCGGTTTATGATATTGCGCCAAGTTCGATCCACGGAAAGTTTGTACTCAGAATCTAAAGATTTCCAAATGCCTAAAAATCGAAAAAAATCAAATCTAGGTCAAAATAATTTCTATGGACCTCTTACTTATATCAGTGGCTTCGATATCAAACACCCATATGCGCAACTGCTGTGTTTTTTCCTTGACGAGAAAAAGAGAAAACGAAAGTTTCCATAATTCTCTCAAGGCAATGATGAGCCGTTCTTGCGTATGTAGGTCTATAGTATAAGCCTAGTTAAGTATAGCTGTGAATTTTCAGCCCATTCCGAGTGGTAGTTTTCGAGAACTACTGGATTCAGCTTCTTTCTTTTCACTTTCAGTGCTGAAATCAACATTTCTCGAAAACTACCACTCGAAATAGGCTAAAAATCTACAGCTACGTTAACCTAGGCTTGTAGTATAGAATTACTTATGCGAGAACGGCTCAGCATTGCTTTGAGAATATCATGAAGATTTTCGTATTCTCAGTTTCTAATAAAAGAAAAAAATACAGCAACTGCAAATATGGATGTCTGATATCGAAAGTATTGAAGTGTGTAAGTGGAAGGTCCGCAGAAATTATTTGGACGAAGATCTGATTTTTTTCAAATTTTTGGACATATGGAAATCTCTAGATTTTGAGTTAGAAGATTTCGTGAATCGAACTTGGCGCGATTGTAAACGCCATCTTGTAGAGCTTGCTTTGCTCTATCGAACAGTGTCCCTTAGCCTTTGCTGGGTTGAGTTTGGTTGCTTTGCTAAAGCAAGCGGTTAAAAAACGACATTATTTTCTTGACAACCTAATATTTATTTCCTGCAACCAGAGCGAAACGTTGTTCCACGAAACTTTCCTCTATCTTTTCCCTTCTGGAAGTTCGTGAATCCCTATAAATCTTCTTCCTCCTTTCCGATACACAAACAATTCCCGTGCAAATATCTCCTTTGCTTAGCCTCACTCGGCTTTTGGTGAAGGGGGTCACCTTGGTCCCGGTTTAGGGGTCAAAGGAGGTGAGCAAATTCTAACACTATCGCGCCTATGTTTCGCACTAATTTGACAATCTGTGATGCCATTCCTGTCCATTAGTTCCTTCATACTACGCCGCGTACGCCACGTACGCCGCGCACGCCGCGTACGCCACCTACGCCGCGCACGCAGCGTACGCCGGTACGCCGCTGCAGCGCAATGGAAATATGCTCACAGCAGCAAAGCTCCACTTTTTTTGATGTGTCTCTATATTTGCTGCACATTCGTGTCCCTCAATAGTGTTCCTTCACATTATTATTATTATGCATTTCTTCTTCTCTTTTGCCTTGTTTATCCTGACTATCCTTTGTCTATATCAATTAGTGATGGAATGACTTAGGTTGTTGTGCTCCCTCCACTTTTGAGTTTCGTATCGTAGTTTCGTACATTTTGTATCGTAACTTACTGCACGTTGCGTCATCTGATTGTATATTGGTAGTATATGGTAGTGTGGTTGTATGTTGTATCTGGTTGTATATTTGCTCTCTCCTTACAAACACATCACTGGATGAAAAGGATTTCTCTTCTTCATATCTCCATATTTCCATTGCACTGCAGCGGCGTACGCGGCGTACGTGGCGTACGCGGCGTACGCGGCGTAGTATGAAAGAACCCTTAAAGGCACATTCAAAGAATCTATTCAACTGTTGACATTAGATGACCTGAGAACAACAGCCATAAATAACTGTTTCTCTATGAAATTCACCAGAGTCAGAGAGTCCGGAACAATAACAGTCGCGTTATTGAAATTGAAAAGACATTTGGTCGCTCCGCAAAACTGACTAACGCTTTCTTTTTCTTGCATTAAACCTGATATTGTACTCTATTGAATTAATTTTATAGTGTGCAATTCCTATGTCAAACAACCTTGAATCAGACATTTAATGAAGGTGATTACCTCACTGTTCTAGCATGTGAAGCACGGGATTCATATTGTTTTTATGATCACTCAAGCTTCAATGGGCAGAATATTCAAATAAACTTTAGACTTGTAGTAGCTGTAATCCTTGAGATACCAAAGTCTTGAAAACACTGGGATGAAAGCTGATCTGAATTATCTAGACAACCTTGTTTCTGGCGAGCTCTTGCTCCTGCTTTACCATGAAAGGAAAAATGTTTCAGCTCAAGTGAAAAATGAGCAATCAGAACACTATCAAGGCTCGCACTCACCTTTAGCTAAGCGCACAATTGCCATCACCCTAGCTCAATATTCAGAAAACTTAACAATATGTGAATAAGCATCATGCATTCGATATTAAAATTTCTCAGCCCATTGTGCAACATCGAAATTGTCAAGTTGATCTACTAGAAAGGCAATAGTTGTAGCACGAGTGTTTCTTATTGTCAAATTTTATACTCGAGCTAGTAAAGGCCATTTCTGCCTTAGTAAAATAGTTGTAAATGTCCCCGACTCTCTGTTCCTCAATGTATAGATGTTGCTCTCAGGTTACCTCATTTCAAAAAGGAATCTTTGAAGTGCCTTACAAGGGGAGGATACTCGATCGCAGTGACTAATGGGTAAGCGGTGTATACCGCGTATACCGTCTTTAGACGGTGATGTCTGAACCGCACTCCGCACCTGCTATGACGTCATCCTGGAAGAGCTATAAAGAATTGTTATTGCTGCAGGCGCATTTAAGCACAAGACTTGTCTGATCACAGCCGTGGTAGACTGTCAAAGTAGATAGTGGCTTAGACTACTGAGCTGGATGACGTGGGTTTGGTTCCTTCGGATGCAGTCGGTTTTGCGCTTTTGCAAAATTCTTCACAGCTCTTTCAAAATGACGTCACAGCAGATATGGAGTGCGGCGTAGAGATCACCGTCTAGACAGGCTGCCATTCTTCCGTTTATGTCCAAGGACGGCTCTATGAACATTTTTTGAACGGTAAACCAGTCTTCATTTGAGATTTTTGCAGGCTTAGCGTTCGAAGCAATAAGAGAACTGTTCAATTCTCTGCTCTTGCTTCATACTAACATGTGAAACAAATCAAGCAAATTCAGTCTATATCCATATCTCAAAATTTTGTTTTATGCTCTATAATTGTATAAAGATATTTGAAGGCGGAAGACTAATAAGTACTCACGAACTTTCAGGAAAAGGAAAAATCAAAACATGTGTAGATACAGTGACCGCCAAAAAGTTGCGGACAAGCCGCCTTCCTTTTTTCATTGCTCTTTTTCGGATGGAAAACAAAGATGAAAAAATGATTGAGCTGCATGAGATGATAGAGCTCTTCAAGAGCTGCAACTCCCACATTGCGCTTTCTGGAAAACATGTATTCTAAAAATTTTAAAAATATTTTTCCAAGAAAGTCCGAAAATGGCCGCCTCACAATGTCGCGGACAAAAATTCTTCGAACGCGAAAATTTTCTTTTAGGTTGTTTCTTGGAGCAAAAACAGAAGTTTTCCGGACAGGTAAGCATACTATATTGTAGAACTCATCGAGGACAATGATCGGATAGTGGTTACTTCCAAAAAAAACCTGAGCTTGAAATTTATTTTGCTTTTTTTCAAAAAATAACATCTAATTCGCTTCTTCAAGCCAAATTTCTTCACATGGAAATTTGAATTTTAGCTTGAACCACATGACTAGGAAAAGTGTATTCGATATTCCTCGAGAAGTAAAGCTTGTAAAGAGCTGGAAATTTGCGTTTGTACTTCTACAGGTAAAGTAGTATACAACTACTTATGTGGGAACGGCACAGGATCACTTTGGCAAAAACATGAAAATCTTCGTTTTCTTGGTTTCTAACCGAGAAAAAAATACGGCAACGGCGCACATACGCGTCTTATGTAGACAGTGTTTGCGTGAGCGAGTTAGAATTTTTGCAGGATTTTTATGAACTGAGTTACGATTTTTCTCAATTTTTGGGTATTTGAATCTTTTTAGTTTTTTCTCGAAACTCGTGGTGGATTAGAGCTGTTGCAAAATCGACCGCCATCTTCTAAAGCTTGCTTTGCTCTATCGAATGATGTATTGCAACCTACTTAGAAATGAGAAGTGTATGACTTATTGCGGTTGGAATTCAAAATTTGCATTAATTTCCGGACAACCTATACAAGCCTGCAAAGAACTGCAAGTCAGTGGTGAGGTGCAGGTGAGGTCATGTGCACGCAATGTCAAGACATATTCATCAAAGAAACTCACCAGCACACGTCCGATGCATAGAAGATGGCAAACAGCATCCATTTTACCTGATTAGCTTTGTTGGGATGTCTTGAATAGGTTTTTATGTGAAGAAATTTGGCTTGAAGAAGCGAGTTAGATGATATTTTTTGAAAAAAAGCAAAATAAAAGCTCAGGTTTTTTTGAAAGTAACCACCATCCGATCATTGTCCTCGATGAGTTCTACAACATAGTGTGCTTACCTGTCCGGAAAACTTCTGTTTTTTGCTCCAAGAAACGACCTAAAAAAATTTTCGCGTTCGAAGGATTATTGTCCGCGACATTGTGACGCGGCTACTTTCGGACTTTTCTTAGAAAAAGATTTTTGAAATTTTTACAATACATGCTTTCTAGAAAGCGCAATGTGGGGGCTGTAGCTCTTGGAGCTCTATCACTCCATGCAATCCAACCATTTTTTCATCCTGGTTTTCCATCCGAAAATGAGCAACGAAAAAAGAAGGCGGCTTGGTCCGCACCTTTTTGGCGGTCACTGTATATATACCTACGTCAACACTTCAAAAGTGCCTGATGAAAGGTGTAGGAAGTAATTTCTGGGTCCCCACGAGTTTCAGGACAAACAATTGATAGTTTCTATAAATGAATACCTTGTACACCATGATGGTCACCATCGGAACCGTCTCGTCGCCCGCTTTCAAAAAATCTATGATTTACTTGGGATCTGTTAAAAAATGCCTGGTGAATGGTGAGTGAGATTCTTATAATGGGAGTTCTCAAGCAGACGTCTTTTTGCAATGGTAAGAAAGCCACCTGAAAACTCCAATTATGAGAGTCTCACCCACTCTTCACCAGGCCTTTTTTCAACGAAATCCGGGCAAACTATATATTTTTGAAAGCGGGGGAGGAGACTATTTCGGTAGTGACTACCTAGGCGTACAATATGTTCCTACAGCAGTTAGTTATGAATTTTTTACCCTAAAACTCGTAAATGTCTAAAAATCTCACACCTTCACCAGGTACTTTTTTCAACAGAATTCAGGCAAATTACATATTCTCTAGAAAGCAAAGCACAGAGCGGTTCCAGTCGCGACCATCGTGGTGTACGAGATGTTCATCTACAGAAGTTACGGATTTTTCCTTTTTAAAATTTTGCATATGCCCGCAAAACCTATCCATGTCCTTCACTAGCACTTTTTTCTAAGCACTCCAGACAAAACTATTTCCTGAAAGCGAAACAAAAGGTTGTTCTGGTAACAATTTCCTTGCTGACGTTGCTGTTCATCTACAAAAGTTATGAATTTTTTTCTTCTGGAAATTCGTAATTGCTGAAACATTGTCTTTCTCTTGAACAGACGTTTTCGCATACATATCTTCTATAATAATATCAAAAACAGACTGGGTGGTTTCAATCCTAGCTTTAGTCTTCACAATTCAAAAAAAAGACAACTAATGATGGCAGAGAATTGAAAATGATAATCTTTGTTTAGGAAAAATAATGAGAGAACACCATCCCCCTTCCCTCCCGCCTCAAAATTTCATAATTTCTCAATCAAGTGAAACACCCTTCACCCTGGAGGGGCTCACTGTGACTACCTTTACCCTAAAGTGTCATTCCCTATGATCTCATGCATGGCGCAGCTTATATATGGTTGTAGCGAATCCGTAATTATGCAAAATGGTGTATCGATGATTATGTAAGACCTGTCTAGTCTTTCCAGGCGAATAGCCTAGCAGATCCTCGCAACATTCGAGCTCAATAAACAGATAGTCTTGTTCGAATCGATAGATGCTTTGAAGACGAACTCGTATTGTAAGTACGCGTTCACGCCTTTCCTTGAATTTTGCGGCATTTTTTTGGTTTTCATCATTGCTTTAAAACATTTGATTTGAGGTAGCATCAGTGGCGTACCAAGCGAGGGCCCTTCCCTCCGAGAACGAGCTGCGAAATTTTTGGGTTACTTCATGGGTTATAAAATTCAAATGACTTGTCTGCACTTTTAAATACTCCAAGTTTCAGCCTTACAGGAAATTTCGGGCGTGCCTGAGTACGATACTGGGTACTTTTTCTTGACGAAATTAAGCTCTAGAGTTTTTTTCCTCTAAGGGCTACACGCGTTGACAACCCACTGGGATGGGATCGCAATCTAAAAGAGGCTTCATGATGTGAAGCTGCGTTTTGGAATTAACACCGTCCATCCATGTCAAGCGTGTAATGCGATTGTTGTAATGAAAAATCGTAAAGAAGGCACTTACGATGGAAGTAGAAGTGTAAGTGGGGGGAGCTTGGCTATAAAACCGTAAGCTAGAAGGGAATCGGATAGCAATCAATTATTCAAAAAAAAAGATTTTAAAAATAACGCTTTTGAAGGCTCAAACACAATTGAAGGCATACAAATGTAACAAGATGTTAAATGTAATAAGTGGCTTAAAAGTTTCTGCTTTCGATAACCCTTTCTATCCTTTTTAGGCAAAGATACAAAAAGTGACTAAGCCAAATATTACATAAGTATAGAATTGCAAGGCTCATCTGCCAGTCTATATGTAGTTAACTAAATAGACTCTTTCTCAAAATAATTAGTCAAGAAAACTCATATTAACTGAAAAACTTCTCAATCTAACATGAACTTATTTATGTCTCGGTGATTACCGTGATGGTCTATATCGTCATGTACAGTCTGTGCTTTCAATTTGATTGTAATGTTTCTTAGACTCACCATACTTGGTCTGACCTCTAACATCTAAATTAATTGTGATTATCGCATCATCATGGCTCATACTCACCTCATCTAATACCCAGCTTTCCAAAGCCGCATTGTTCGCTACTTGCTGCTTGGATGCAGAGGAAGCGGGGCAGAAGGTAGTAGAATGAAACCTTAGGTATGCGCGGTATAGCCGTACCTCCTAGGCACTACTTTGTAAGTGTATTGCTCGATGGTGGCTTAAACAGTGATGTAACGCCATGTGTAATATAACGGGAATACTAACTCTTGACCACTTCGGTCCACTTAAAAATGAGCCCAAAAGTGTATAATAATTTATCTACCTAGAGTACTATGATGTTTTTCTATACTATTTATGCAATTCATATAAAATATCTACACTGAAGCAAATACTCTCAATTATCAAGTTTTTCCTGCTCGTTATTGTATTTCATAACATTTCCTGTTTATAATTCAAGGTCTAAGCAAGTTACACTTCATATGCCAATGTCAGGCTACAACTGCTATCCTTCTTCAAGTAATGTCCTTTACAACCATTTTTTCGCGACACAATACAGCACAGCCAAATCTTGCATCACCTTCCATTTTGTCAATACATTCTTCTTCCTTTAACGATCTCTAGATAGAAAAGGTCTGTGCATTTTTCGACGTGATCTAATATTCGTTGATGCGGGTTACCGCAACAGCGTGTAAATGGGGACGGGTGGGTAAAGTGGGGGGGGGGGGGAGGAGGGGTGTAAAAGAGGGACCCTGATTGCATCAACACGCTTAAACCTTCCAAGTGTTCCTCTTTCCCGTTGCTACAAACATATTGGACGGTAGCGAAAAGCTGTATAAGCCACATTTAAGATCTTTTTGCATTATCCACTGATGATCCCTGGCGGGGAATGCTTTTAAGTCGTTTTTCTTGTCTGAAGTCAGTTAAAACATCTGATGATCGTACTAACTTGTACTGAACATGTTTTTGATAAGAACAAATGAATGACTAGATGAGATTCTATGACCGAAATTTCGAGTTGTGGTCGACCTACATTTTCACCACTTCGATATGTCGTTTGTTTTTATCGGATGCATGCTCACAAGGCTGGTTAGATAATTGGCACAACTCTGAAATGCTTCAATCACCTCCGAAGAAAGAAAAGTGAATCCGAAGGAAAGCAGTTGGGATGCGCAGATCATCGACAGATTGTATCAAAAGCTGGAAAATAGGCATGTACAACTTCTCGCTTTCGTTCAATATGTTTGTCGCGAACATAATAGAAACATTTGAAAATGGACGGACGGTATGAAATCCAAGCGAAAACTCCGCAGTTTCAGAACATGAAACTCTCTTCTAAACTGCGATCCTCCTTCCAGCGATGTTAACGCATGACCCCTAAGCCTAAGGCATACCTCCCGCACTTCCGTCAAGTCGCTACATCCCAACGACTTGACAAGTTACCACATGCCTTTAAATTAGCTTGCGCGGGTTTCAAAAACATAAGCGCGTTTGTAATTTGCCGCAAACGTTTCAAGTTGGGCCAAGCAAAGCGCACTTACGACCAGTTATAAAAAATCGCTGCAGTGCTGGATCGCGCACCGACTGATATCGCGTGAGGTATGCCACAGTCCTAAGACATAAAGCCAAAGATTTAGTTTTCTTCTTTGTTAGAATTCTCCTTTACCAAAAAAATTATTTGTCACCTTGCACCAGTCTCTGAGGTTACCTCAAGCACATAGCTTTCCGAGTGAAAGAGCTTCGAATATTGTTTGCATTGGTCTTTTTTTCAATATAGATCTTTGTCACGCTAAGATTTAAGCAACCGATGTTTTTTTGTAAATCAATGTGATAAAATGGACCCCAAAAATTTCGTTCAACTGAAGTGCTAAAATATTACATAATCAAGCACGTCTTTTGAGTCTGGTTGGCATGTTAATCTTTTTGGGAATGTTGCACGTTTGGTGCATGTTTAAAAGTTTGACTCTATTTAGCCAATCCTTTCGAAAATAATTTGCTCGAGCGCAGCTGAAATTGTTGCAATCTATTAAAACTTTACACAGCACGCACTTTCCCGTAATCACAGCATCGAAACAAAAAAGCAGAAAACGTGTACTTTTCTACCTCAAAATTTATATACTCCAAAGCTTATGCTTTGAAGGGACGTTCTTACTCGAGATATAGTATGACAGAAAACTCCGCTGTCAGTAAAGCGTTTCAAAATCTTATCAAAAATTGAAACTGGAAATCGTGGAAATAGATCGGGCAAGAGTAAGGGGAATTTTTCGCTACGGTCGCCATGTATTAAGAAATGTGTTGTGGTAGAGAGGGAACCACTGTTCGAGAAAGCAAAGCATGTTCTACAAGATGATTACTCATGCTAAGACATCAAATTCTATGCATAAGTAGTAATCGCATAAAGTTTGCAGCGCAAATCTAAAAACATAAAGTACTCAAATCTGGATTTTATATTAGCCATATTAATATCATCTTGTCAGCCCAAAAAATGCTATATACAGACCTCCTACATGATCAGATTGATACACGCACGCAAACATTTTTTACACGTCTTCAATTTTTTACTGCAGTTCAAAGGAAAAGTTTTGGTCAAAAATTGAACCTTATCACATGCTAGTCTCACACATACAAAGCTGCTTTTCATCACCTTCAATCCACCAGAGTTAGAGGCCAGAAGCCAAACGGATCCAAGTACAGGAAAATCGCGAAAAAATCTAACTCCGTCCAAACCATCTCTACGAAAATCCCAATTTGCTCGCGCATGTGCATACCGCATGAGACGTTTATATACACCATAGCTGTATTCCTCCCTTGCCTAAATTTTGAGAAAATGAAAATTTTTATGCTTTTGACGATTAATGCTGTGTTGTTTCCACATATGTAACCCACTACAAGTCTCTAGAAGTTTAAACGTAAAAATCTCAGATTTACAAGCTTTAGTTCTTGAAAAAGAGGGATTTCAATGTGGGAGACCCAATCAAGTGTAGCTTCAATCGACATTTTTCGAAAACGAAGGCCTGCAAAAATCTGAAAAATTACATTTGACTTTCTACAGGCTTTATACAACTATTCATGTGGGAGCTGCACATCGTCAATGTGGCAGGCCTAAAAATTTTCGTTTTTTCAAATTCTAGTTAAGGAATTACTGCAATGGTATATATTAGGTTGGTCCGAAAGTTCTTACGCATCACTTTAATAAAATCATGACTTCCTTGCCACTCGATGGATTTCGATGATATTATATGCGTTCGAAAGAAGAATTCATGCTCTTTACATCTATGCCTTCAACATGAATTACTTTGAAAAACTTCGAGAGTTACAAGCAGTTGAAGAAAGTCAGTCAAAATTGGCATTTTTCGAGCTGGGTCATGAAAAATTCTGGAAGTATTTTTATTTAATAAAGAAAATTATGCTCATTAAAATGGTACTTTTCCCATGAGTTGAAACGAGAAAGACCGAGAGTTAGAAGCAAATAAAGGGAATTCCTTCAGTTTCGTAATTCTTGAGCATGCTCAAAAAAGCTTAAAAACGTCACAGAAAAGACTTTTAAGTCGTGAACATGGGTTCTGTAACCTTCTCTTTCTAGTTGAGCGAAAATCGCGCTGATCGAAAGCAATTTTGATTTTCGTGAAAAATGCAGGCTTGAAAATCCAAAAAAATCACGAAAAACAAAATCGCTTTCGATTAGCTCGAAACCTGCTCAGCTAGAAAGAGAATGTCACAACACCCACGATGATGACTTTTCCGTATTTTCTGTGACGTTTCTGGGCTTTTCTGAGCATGCTCAAAAATTGCAAAACTGAAGGAACTCTCTTCATTTGCTCCTAACTCTCGATCTTTTTCGTTTTAACTCTGAGAAAAGTACCATTGTAATGAGCATAATTTTCTTTATTAAATAAAAATACTTCAAGAATTTTTCGTAACCCAGCTCGAAAATTGCCAATCTTGACTGATTTCCTTTAATTGCTTGTTACTTTCAAAATCTCTCAAAGTAATTCATGACGAAGGCAAACCTGTAAAGAGCAGGGATTCCTCTTTTAAACAGATATAATTTCAACGAAATCCATCGAGTAGAAAGGAAGTTATGATTTTTTGAAATTGATGCGCAAGAACTTTCGGATCAACCTATTATAAACGTCTTTACTGTAATGGTATATACAGGGTGTCCCAAAAAATGTTTAGAACGTTTGGTCGTTAATATCTCTCTTCCCAAGAAGTCTTTTGCCTTGCTTCAGGTATTGTTTTGTAGAGCTGGCTTCAACTTAGATTCCCATTATAGAGCGAATCACCCATCTCTCTTCATTACAGTAGGGTTACGGTAGAAACTTCAAAGAGGGTTTTGAACCATGAAAGGCCATATTTTGCCTCAGAAAGGAAACAAAACAACCTGAAAACTTTTTACACCAGGCTAATTAGAATTGCTGATTATAACTGTAAAGTTCCCAACTTATTATGATGCTTCATTGAAGAGTTATGCCAGGTAAGAGGTAGCGGCCTTTTTTTCAGTGTTCCTAAAAAGTGCGATTACACCGTTTAGAAAACTTCGTAATCTTGTGAATAATTGAGTATTGAACTCAGCGTCTATAAAAACCCTACTACACAATTTTTTGAAAAATTTTGAAACGGCAGCTTTTTCCACATTGACACCATATGTTTCAAGTTTCTACCGTAAACCTACAGTAATGAAGAGAGATGGGTGATTCGTTTTATAATGGAAATCTAAGTTGAAGCCAGCTCTACAAAACGGTACCTGAATCAAGGCAAAAGACTTCTTGGGAAGAGAGATATTAACAATCAAACGTTCGAAACATTTTTTTGGGACACCCTGTATTAAGTCGTTCCGAAAGTAATGTCGCTTTTTTCAAATAAACACCACATTTCATGGAATCAAGATTTTTAAGAGGTTCCAAAAGCATTCGATGCATCATTTCATCCTCTTTCTGGAGGTTATAATATCATTGCATAATGTTCAATGAGCTCTCGAAAAATTGCCAAAATCTACGACTTATGCTTTTTGCCATGGTCAGATTCGATTATTTTTCTAAAATTTTGTACTGATTCCCCGAAGAAGTGCAAGTAGTTTACGCATAGAGCAAGCCTTATAGGATACCAAACAATTTTTTTCTTTCCCTTAAATCGCTTCCTAAAATTTCTAAAACCAATTTTTCAATGCTATTTAATTCCACACTTGGTCAACTAAAACCTCGCAGAACAATAAACGGCTAGCAGCTTGGGTGTCATTCGACGCAGCTTTTTTCTCTGCTTTCTACTAGTTGTTCTTTGTTTCTGATTCATAAAGTTTCCCGGGGTAAATGATCATAATTCAGCTTTTCCAAGACGCCCCAGGCTGTACCCGGAATTTTCGAAAGTAGCTAATCTGAAGCGGCAAATGCTCATTTGCTTTGTAAAAATAGTGTCAAGCCATAAAACACTTTTGTGAGTTTCAGATTTCGAAGATTTATTGATGTTTGATGCATTTGCGTCTGCGACGAGCCTGCTAAATTTTGTTGGTTCCAATAAAAAATCTATACAAAAATTGACGAGCTATGGAAAGTAGAAAAAATGATGTTGTTTCCTGTAGCATTTCCTCTATCCATGCATCACTTGAACTCCATCCTAGGGTTGTTATAAAAATTAAGAAAAATTTGAAACTTGACCCCCGAAAAGCATGGTTCGCAGATTTTGGTAATTTTTCGAAAGGTCATTGATTCTTATGCAATGAAATTACAACCACTGAAAAGAGAATGAAATGCTGCATCGAAGGCAACCAAGATCTCTTGCAAATCTTTGTTGCATGAGGTATGGCGTACTTTCGAAAAAAGCGACATTATTTTCGGAACGACCTAATATAAACGTTTCATGTGGAAAGTACATGTATGAGCAGGTTAGGTTTTTAGGATTGTTTTGAACGGAGTTACATTTTTCTCGATTAAAAGGGCACTTTTTTCTTGGAATAGGTTGGCACATAAGTTTTGCAACCAGTTTTGTAACTTTTCTCTTTTCGACTGTGACACATTCGATTTTGGCATGATGTAGACTAGGTAGTAGGCTACAAACTTGACTAGCTTGCTTGCAAGGTCAAGAGTTGAGCAGTAGTCCCTAAACAAGACTTTCATGGGCAGGAGGTCCTGCGTTGAAAATTGCTGGGCAAGAAGGAGGCTGTTGACCGTACCTTATGCAATGCAATTTCACCGTCTGAACAAGGCCATACCACAGAAAAAGACTTATAGGCAGATTTACTGAGTTTTTCTGCACGACAAAAAGTGACCCCGTACGGCAAACATCGTCGAAGCTGTTCTGCAAGATCTGACCAAAAGACATTCAAATAAACTACTCCCAAATCTTGCTCTATCAAATTATCCCAAATCTTGCTCTATCAGATTATTATTTGTTCCAACTTTATAAACGGTGCATTACTCGATTTCAATGATTAATTTGAGCGCTGGTTAGAACTCTTTTTCGGGACCCGGCGAGCGCCGTTCGAAAAGTTGAGGTTAAAAGGGTGACAGAAATTTGGCAAAAGGAACAAAGAAAAATATTTTGTTGACTGAATTTACTAAAAATAATGATTTCTATTGGTTGACAAAAACGCTAAGAACTTAGACTGGGTTCATACTAATTCCCATGTTCCGGAACTGTTCCCGCAAATTCCCGAGTTCCCGCACTGTGCTGGAACTGTTTCAAAACTGTGCTGCATGCGCTGCAACCGCTCGCCCCGTTCTGAACGGCGGGAGTTGGAGAATTTTGACCATTTTTAACGGTCATATTCCAGATTTCTTTTGTTTGGGTTTTATTTCTTTACCCCGCTTCCCTTTTTGATTAGCAGAACTTCGAACTCGAAGAGTTGAAGAATGGGCGCTTTTCTGCTCTGCCTACGCGACAAAACGTGTGTTCTTGTACTCGTCCATTTGCTCTTCGCTTTGTTTTTACCAGACCTATTCCATTAGATACAAGGAGCCCGTAGCTTTCACCTCCATTTGCCATGAATTGGAGAGTGCGAGCAATTCTGAAATCGCTTAAATTGGGGCTTTTCTCTTGTTCTTTGATGAGTCCTTTTGGGCATTCTAGCCCCTTTTCTTTTTTCATAATGTTGCTTCTCCATTCTTGCTTCTGCCCCGCTTCCCCTTGCGATGAGAAAAGCTGCGGACTTGAAGCGGGGCCAAAAATTGAACGCGTTTTGCTTCATGTATCCGGGAAGATGGGCCTTCGCGCGTTAGTCTATAGACCTACTTCATGTGTTCTAGAAGGCACTGCGTAGTCTCGCATCTGTATTGAGAGGGACATAGACAGGTCTCTGGAACACATGAAGTAGGCCTGAGCAAAAATGGAAGAGAAAATGGAGGTGCGCACGAAGACCAATCTGTCCGGATACATGGAACAGAACAAGGCTGTTACTCCAACTCCGCTCCAATTTTCACAGCTTTTCTTATTACAAGGAGAAGCGGGGTATTTGTGCTCATATCTCCTAAACAAATATCGGCGGCACAACTCTACAGAGTCATTTGAAAAGTAGAAGCTTAGGCCTTCGACATGATAACCTTGGACTAAAAGAAAAGCTCCTGTAAATGTCAAAAGGATCCGTCAAAGTAGCCTCAAAAACGACTTATCAGAAAACAAGTGAAAAGTCCCAAGTTATGCAATTTCACAATTGCTCGCACTCCCTAATTCATGGCAGCTGGCTGTGGAAACTACGAAGAGGCTTCTTGGAACAAATGGAATAGTTCTGGGTAAAAACAAAACGAAGAGAAAATGGACGAGCAGAAGAACACATGTTTTGTCGCATACGCAGAGCAGAAAAGCGTTCATTCTTCAATCCCGTTTATTCTGCTAAATCGAAGGGAAGCGGGCTAGACGAATAAGGCCCAAATGAGAAACATCTGGAAGAAGAACCGTTTAAAACGGTCAAAATTTTTCAACTCCCGCCGTTTAAGAGAGCGGGCCGGCTGCAGCGCATGCAGCGCCACTCCGAAACGGTTCCAGCACAGTGCGGAAACTGTGCGGGAACAGTTCCGGAACATGGAAATCAGTATGAACCCAGCCTAAGGAACGACCTAATTTAACTATTTATGTTTTATAATATGCTGATATTTGACTAGTCATTTTCAACAAATCCAGGAAAGGGAGATAAATTGGTACTCGTTTGTTCGAGTATGTTTTCTATAATTTGCTAATTCTTCTATTTGGTGCAAATTTCTGGCATTCCTTACTTAGAAATCAAAGCAAAAACGCATAAACCATTCAAACTTTGATAATCGCGTTGTAAGGTAACTTTCGATTGCGCACGAAAAGCTTTTAGACATGCTTGGAAGCCTCGATTATGTGCATGAGTGGAACGGAGGAAAAACTAACTGCTTCTTAGAAGTCGTAGTAATAATGGGACCGAAAGGAGAAAAGAAGTGGCTTTAGAAGTTACAATAGGACACTCATGCCTTTGTCGGAGAATTAATGGTAGACGACAGTCTGGGAATTTGGAGTTGTCAAGCTTCTAAAGCGGGGATTTATGTAATATGTATGTATGTGCTTTTTGCGCTGGGAATAATTGGTCGTTGGGAGACGGTATAGACCCAGACATATTGGCGGCATCTCGACATGGCTAGGTTCCAGCTAGTTGTTTATGGCGCGTGTTAGTCCCGTAGTTTAAAAAAGTTAAATTCGCAACGCCATTCAGATAACCACGCAAAGCACGAGCAGATCCGTTAAGTAGGTTCCTCAAAAATGGCACCCCCAAACGCCCCCCCCCCCCCACCCCCAACTCAACGCCTGGCGCGCAATACTGGGTCCTTATTACCACTTATTGCAAAGTCGTGATTATGTTTGGCAAGTGATGTGTGAGCCATGATCTTCAGTCCAAAAATAGTGATGGAGGTCAATTACCTCACGAAAACGGCATCAAAACGAATTGTTTGCGTAAATGGTCAATTT
This sequence comes from Cylicocyclus nassatus, assembly GCA_958299035.1. Taxonomy (NCBI): domain Eukaryota; kingdom Metazoa; phylum Nematoda; class Chromadorea; order Rhabditida; family Strongylidae; genus Cylicocyclus; species Cylicocyclus nassatus. The sequence goes on from CATQJL010000001.1 coordinate 77,740,961, forward strand.
GCCAGGTTTTTATCTAGGCATTTGAGAAGATTTTTGCACAGGGATGTAACAAGGCGGGCAGTGCGCGGTATGTTTCAATGCTATATTATGCGGGAATGAGTATGGCATATAGTTAGAAGAGCCAGTGCGAGCCTCTGAGAAGCAGAGGTGACGCACTGGTTTGTGATAATGGGTTAAGGCTAAACGATATAGACTGCGGCAGAAATAGAGACCCTGCCACACGATGTATAACGAATCAAGCCTTACAGTGTGCAAATTTTGAGAAGGGACTTATGGCAAACTGCGACGTTAAGAACACTTCGAACACACGAAAAAATGCATGAAAGCATCAAATTTGGTAAAATAGGTGTCCATTTTTGGCTTGAATTGTATCAAAGTGTTTATGTAGGTTAATTTGTAGAATCCATGTTTAGAGGTGAAGCACATTCCATTGTCTAAGAATGACATCTATTATCTTCTTGCCATAAAACGCTTCAATTTCGCCCACAATGTGTTAGGTAGGAAGAGATGGGCGAAAGATTCAAATTAACGTTTTATAAAGCTTTTAACGATATGCAACTTGTGTATGGAATAACGAGACTTCCGAATTTCCGTGAGAGGTATACACAGCTGTTTATAATATACAAGCTGGCATCCTGGGCTCCACCCAGGTATGGAGCCAGTCCATCGTGCTCGACCTCTCAAGTAGCGAAAACTTTCTTTCAATTCAGACTCGTCTTGAGTTCACTTCCTACCATACCTTCGATAGTCTAGAGACAGGTCGACAAAAGTGAAGTGTTTGAACATCTGACATCATAAATAGTGAAGGTTGTTTGAAGAAGATCAGGGAAGAGAAAATTGGTAAAACAGATATACAAAGCAGAAGAAATTGCTGAAAACCGGATAAAAACGCTGCAATGAGGTTTGAAATTTATTTGGCGGCTTTTCAAAAAGCAAGTTTTCGCTCCAGAACCTGCAATTCGCAACACGGGGGAAAACGAGGAAAAATTTAATAAATATCAAATTTTTAAATTAATCAATTTTAATCAAATTTAATAAAAACCGCGGCTTTTTGATTACGTTTGCCACGTAAAAGTACCACAAATTCCAAAAAGCTGCTTTTTAAAGCAAGTCAAATTGGTTAATGTTGCATAAATAGTGTTCATTGAGAATAATATTGCAATTCGCAGAAACTTCAGAAGTTTTCACGTTTTTGCTGCAGTTGCGCGTTTCATGACTTTGTCAAAAATCGAGACCTCCGAAGAAATAATTTTTTGAAGCGAAAATCAGTAGATTAGTGGAATCTAGAAATATCATCTTGTAGTCCGAGAATTGCTCTATTTAATCCTTACTTAACCCCTTCTGAAATTTTGAATGAAATTTTCAAAAATTGGCCGAACTTTGAGCAGACAAAAATGACGGGTGAAGAATTTCAGCAATTATCAAAGAAAGCATACAGGATTGTGGGTCGAAAATGTAACCACAAGAAAGAGAAGGAAAAGCTGTATCGAACACACGCTAAAGCTCATTCGGATCTTCATCATGCATGGTCTTATAGTGGTCTGAAAAAACCGACAAATCTTTCGGGACGACCTAATATTTCTAACAGATAAAAAATTTCGGCATTAACCTAGATAAATGTCTTTTGTGAACAGTGTTTACACGAGCAAGTTAGAATTTTTGTAGGATTTTTATGGACTGAGTTACGATTTTTCTCGATTTTTCGGGCAGTTGAATCTTTTTAATTTTTGGCTTGAAACTTGTGGTGGATTAAGCTGAGATTGCCATCTTGTAGAGCTTGCTTTGTTCTATCGAATGGTACTTTGAAACTTATTTGAAATTGAGAAGTGCATGACTTATTGCGGTTCAATTCCGAGACGGACATTAATTTTTTAAAGGAGACAACCCAATACTCAAGTTCTTTTCCTCTGTAGAAGTGTCTAAGATTCTCAAGAGATTACTGAGGAAAAGGGTGTGATTTAACAAGACTCATCTCCAAAGTCTTAAAAAGTTTTCTTCATTGAACGGGAAGCACTGGCGTGAGACACTTTCTCGTGCTAGTTTGCCGTCTAGGGAAGATTCTGCTTGGAGCTTCAAGAAGTATATCATCAGCGCATTATCTAGGAGCAAAGGTGTGTACTGGCATGATATGTCTCAAATTACAAATTTTGGGGTGGCAAAAGTCTCGCATGGTGTCTTTAAAGGCAGTTTCCGGGCAAAGTCGATTTTGAGAATTTGTGCTTACCCGGCCCATTCACTATGCTGAATCCGAAAATCCACATTGGAAAGCGCGAAAACGGCAAAGAAGAGTTCTAGCAGGAGGGAAATCGGAAGTGGGCGGGGTCCTCCCCATTGTGAATTTCGCAGTCCCAGCTTCTGGAGCGATATTCCCAATTCCTCTAGCGTCCTGGAATCTCCATCGGCCAGGTGTGAATGCATGACTTGAAATCGGAACCTAGAAGACCGCTCTGGAAACTGGGAGCGTGAATTCACTGTGGGGAAGATCCCACCCACCTGTTAATTTCCCTTCCGTGTTAGAGCCGTTTTTCGCCGTTTTCGCTCTCTCCAATGTGCATTTTCGGATTCAGCGTAGCGAATAGGCCCGGGTAAGCACAAAATCTCAAAATCGAGTTTTTGCCCGGACTCTGCCTTTGAGGGCAGTGGCTCCGCAAAACCAAACATCTCGAAATTTTTATATGGAAGGTTGCTTGCACCCCAAACATGAGAATGGAGCAGGTCCGAGCGCACAGTATGCTGCCCCTGCCTAGAAAATTTGCCCCAAACCCGTGCGCGTAAGCCATTCTTACACGCGCTTGGACGAGCTTGCGATATCTCTCACACCGTCAGAGGCGGCGTGCCGCAGTGCTATGAACATATGGGTCCCACAACGACTCTACGTCTCTAACCATGGTGGGAAGTGTTCCACTCGTCCCGATTCAAAATGAGGGGTTTTGGGAAATGCTGGTTGTTGCCACTTTCGCGCTCTTTACGGTGAGTTTTTGGAATTAGGTGTCGAATTACCCCAGGTAAGCAAAAAAAACCACAGGTCGAGGGTTTGCCGAGCCATTGCCTTTAACAAAGTTTATTATTTGTTGGGTACATTATCGATTCCATTCTAGCTACGGCTGAAATTGGCGATTATTATCTACGTTCCAGCCATGATTCGCCTTCTTCAAAGCCTGAAATGGGCAAAAGCAATTCAAAAACTACCCGACCAAACATCTCCTCAAAGTCCTAAAAGCAAGATTCTATGCTTTCAACCACAAGAAACCTGCTACACGCAGGAATCACCTTTCGTTCGCCGGTTAAGTTCTGGAAGATCGCTTAGGCTCCCGCCAGAGTGCCGAAGTTATGCCAGCGCTACGCCAGCATTTCGATCGATACACGTGGTTGGGGACATCTACCTGCTGAGCTAGCCCCGCCCCAACGAAATACACGTGTCGAACGAAATGTCGGCGTAGCGCTGGCATAACTTCGGCACTCTGGCGGGAGCCTTACAGACCGCTTGAGAAGGAACAAAACATTACGCTTAGAAGGTCAAACAGCATGATTCTCATTAGTGAAGCTTGGCTATATTGACGGCCACAAGTATTTTTCCGAAGAAAGGAGCTCGCTTGAAGTTTGAATTATCGATGCTTATCTGTCAGAATGGTTCGACGCTTCTCCTATTAAAGGTCATTAAAAGACTCTTAGAGCCTTGAAAACCATGAGCTAGTTTTACAGTCTCCTTCAACCCGGAGTAGACGAAACAAGTGGAGCAGCGCGTCTGCAACGCCATTGGCTCAGCGAGACAGATCAAATGAAAAGATGCAGACTGCAAGTGGCGAGAGTCTTTGCGAAGCGGACTCCCGCCAGTTTAATTTCCGCCTAAACTGAGTTGAACTCAATATAGATGTAGATATACCTATGTTTGTCTTTGAAAACGGTTGCGTAAGAATCAAAAAGATCCTTAGAAAGAGTTTAACTCTTATGTGCAAAGTCAAGGTAGATTTTAACCCTAGCTATCCCAGGGTTGAATTTTACCTTGAACGCATAATAGAAAGTTGATGGAGAAATGATGATTGAGGTAAATTTTAACCTCAGAGTAGAATGATGAATACGGGTTTGCGCGTTTCGAGGTTCATTTCTACCTCAAGGTAGGATTAACCCATGGGAAAATATCATTGCGATCATGTTGTGAATACGGGTTATAAGCCTAAATGCTAGCTGAGGTAGATTTTAACCCTGAGGGTTCGTTGATGAATACGGCCACTGAATGTCGCTTCACCTTTAAACACGAATTTTACAAATCGATCTATATAAGCGCCTTTGACACAGCATTAAGCCAAAAATGGGATCCTATATGACCAAATTTGACGCGTTCATGCATTTTTTTTTCGCGAAGTGTTGTCAATGTCGCAGTTTGCCAAAATCCCTCGTCAACATTTGCACACGTTTATCATAGTTTGAATGCTTCACGCATTTTTGCTTTGATTTGTAAGTCGTGAATGCCGAAAATTTGCATCGAGCAAACGAATTAGCAAATTATAACAAACATATTCGAAAATAATACTTGGCTTCCTTTTTCTGAATTTATTGAATTTGAGAAGTCGAATATCAATATTATAAAATTTGCTGTTTTAGGTCGTTGTTTAAGTTCCTCGCGTTTTTACCAACAACCAGAAATCATCATTTTTAGTTAAAATCAGTCAACAAAATATTCCTCTGTAGAGAAGGCCTTTTGCCACATTTCATTTTTCAAACGGCAGCGCACTGGGTGCCGAGAAAGGCATCTCACCAGCTCTTAAATTAATCATTAAAACCGAGGCATGCACCGTTTATAAAGTTGGAACAAATAATAATCTGATAGAGCAAGATTTGGGAGTAGTTTTCTAATGTCTTTCGGTCATACCTTGCAGAACAGCTTTGACGATGTTTGCCGTATGGGGTCACATTTTGTCGTGCAGGAAAACCTAGTGAATCTGTTTATAAGTCTTTTTCTGTAATGTGGCCTTGTTTAGACAGACAGTGAAGTTGCATTGCATAAGGTACGGTCAACACTCCTTCTTGCCCAGCAATTTTCAGCACAGCACCTCCTGCCCTCTTTCAAAAAGTCTTGTTCGAGACATGCTGCTCAACTATTGATCTTGCAAAGCAAGCTAATCTCTTCTTGTCTCAGACTGACGAGCGAACGCTATCTTGCCGAGCGAACGCCAGCCATTTTCTATAATGATTTAACAAAATATATAGTTTTACATGGATAACAGAATATGATTCAAATAGCGTGATCAGCCTTTATAATGATATACACATGTTGTCGTAAATAACCGCTTTCACAAAAATGAGGACAAAAATGAAAACGCTAAGGATTTATGAAATACATAATATAAGGCTGGCACATAGGTTTTGCAACTAATTTTGTAACTTTTATCTTTTTGACTGTGACATATTCATTTTCGGGCATAATGTAGATTATGTTGTAGGCTGCAAATGTTCGCAAACAATTCAATTTCTGGTAGCGAAGTAAAGAAAATTTGCGATTTTTTCAAAAGCCGGTCAAATTCAAAATTTCAAGGGCCGAAAAACCAAAAACAAAGCCGTTCGCAGTTTATATGAAGCGTATCAAGTCGAAGCTGTACCCGTAGCTTGTAAAAATCTGAAAATTCACATTTGACTCTCTACAGGCTTGTAGTATACAACTAATTATGTGGGAGCAGCACAGCGTCATTGTGGAAAAAGCCTAAAAATTTTTGTTTATTTAAATTCTAGTTAAGGAAACATTACAGCAATGGTATATACAAACGTCTTATGTGGAAAGTACATGCGTGAGCAAGTTAGGTTTTAGGATTGTTTTAGACGAGTTCCGATTTTTTCTCAATTTTTCGAGCACTTTTTTTTGAAATAGGTTGGCATATAAGTTTTGCAACCAATTTTGTAACTTTTCTTTTTTCGACTGTTGTAGACTAGGTAGTAGGCTACAAACTTGTGCAAATAGCTCGATTTTTGGCATCGAAGTGAAGAACATTTACGCATTTTCGAAAGCTGGTCAAATGCAAAATTTCAAGGGTCGAAAAATCGAAAGTGAAGGCGTTCTCACTCTGAGTCAAACGCATCAAGTGCATAGATCATTAAAGATTCCTCCAACAATACGGGTACAGCTTTGACTTGATGCGCTTCATATAGACTGCGAACGGCTTTGTTTCTGGTTTTTCGACCCTTGAAATTTTAAATTTGAATCGCAAATTTTCTTTACTTCGCTACCAGAAATTTAAATTATACTAACTGTTATCCATGTAAAGCTGCACAATTTGTTAGCCATTATGGAAAATGGTCGGTCTGGGACAAAAAGAGATTAGGTTGCTTTGGAAGAGCAGAGTTAAGCAGTGAACAAAACTAAACAAGACTTTTTGAAAGTTTCCTGCACGACAAAAGGTGACCCCATACGGCAAGCATGGTCGAAGCTGTTCTGTAAGATTTGACCGAAAACTAGAATAAACTACTCCCAAATCTTGCTGTATCAGATTATCATTTGTTCCAACCTTATGAACGGTGCAGTACTCAACTTCAATGATTAATTGGAGCGCTGGTTAGGTCTCTTTTTCGGGACCCGGCGCGCTGCCGTTTAAAAATTGAGATTGAAAGGATTGAAAGGCTGACAGAAATGTGGCAAAGGTCTTTGCTACAAAGAGAATATATTTTGTTAACTGATTTTTACTAGAAAAGATGATTTCTGTTGGTTGATAAAAACTATAACTATAACTATAACTAACTAAAACTATAAAAACTTAAGGAACGAAATAGTTTAACTAATCCTATTTTGAATAATTAAAATATGCTCATATTCGTCTATTCAAATTCAATAAAATCAGGGAAAAGGAGCTTAAATGCTATTTGTTTGTTCGAGTATGTCTGTTGTAATTTGCTAATTCGTTTATTCAATGCAAATTTTTGGCATTTCCGTGAGAGGTACCATAATTACCATATCCATAATTAAATTTCATATCAGAATAAGCTTAACCGCTCATTGACTGTGGGAAATGTGCGCAAGCGCACAGACACACAGCTTTTTTGCTTTGTATATACAGGGTGTCCCAAAAAATGTTTAGAACGTTTGATCGTTAATATCTCTCTTCCCGAGAAGTCTTTTGCCTTGCTTCAAGTACCGTTTTGTAGTGCTGGCTTCAACTTAGATTTCCATTATAAAACGAATCACCCATCTCTCTTCATTACTGTAGGTTTACGGTAGAAATTTGAAACATATGGTGTCAATGTGGAAAAAGCTGCCGTTTCAAAATTTTTCAAAAAATTGTGTAATAGGGTTTTTATAAACGCTGAGTTCAATACTCAATTATTCACAAGATTACGAAGTTTTCTAAACGGTGTAACCGCCTTTTTAGGAACATTGAAAAAATGACTGCTACCTCTTACCTGGCATAACTCTTCAATGAAGCATCATAATAAGTTGGGAACTTTACAGTTATAATCAGCAATTCTAATTAGCCTGGTGTAAAAGTTTTCGGGCTGTTTTGTTTCCTTTCTGAGGCAAAATATGGCCTTTCATGGTTCAAAACCCTCTTTGAAGTTTCTACCGTAACCCTACTGTAATGAAGAGAGATGGGTGATTCGCTCTATAATGGGAATCTAAGTTGAAGCCAGCTCTACAAAACGGTACCTGAAGCAAGGCAAAAGACTTCTTGGGAAGAGAGATATTAACGACCAAACGTTCTAAACATTTTTTTGGGACACCCTGTATAAAGATAGAGATAGTTCGCAATTATACTATAATTATCATAAACTAATTTTTTGAAGCGAATCAAAATCAGTTGTCCATCAAATATGGCGATTGATGATTACAAATCCTCAAATCGCCAAAATTCTGTTCTTTATGAAGAATGAAGATTGAGCTAATTTTCAAAAAATGATTTTGTGAATCTCCAAGGAGGACGGGACGAACTCAAAGGAAGTCGTGATATCAGAAGTAGCATAAGTCTTAAAACACTCTAAATTTTTACGGCGATAAGTCCATGCAGTTCACATTTTCAACAAAGATCCAAGGCACCATTCGATAGAGCAAAGCAAGCTCTACAAGATAATCTGCAAAAGTTCGCCCAACTTCTACCCGCTTTAAAATGTAATCGTGATTGTAATCTTGTAATCGTGTACTACAGTCCCTTAAGGGTATAAGCGCGAGTTTTCAGCTTTTTACAAACTCTAATTTTCGAGAAATATTGATTTTAGCATGCAATACTCGGTGAGTAGAACTCAAGTCGGTAATTTTCGGCAACTGGGACGAGTAGAAAGCTGAAAATTCACGTTTATACTTCTAAGAAAATTGTACTACACAATTACGCAATTGAAACAGCCTAGCTTCGTTTTTGCAAAAACTTGAACATTTTCGTTTTTTTTTTGATTTCTAAATGAGGAAGAAATTTAGAAACGGTACACATAAATGATTGATATTATGTGCAATTTTTATGAGCAAGTTGGAGATTTGTAAGGCTTTTTGAACGAAGATACAAATTTTGCGATTTTCTGAGCCTTCATTACGACTTAGATTCTGAATGCAAACTTACGGTGGGTCGAAGCTGGTGCGAACTTTTGCATACCATCTTTGAAGTTTGATTTGCCCCATCAAAAGGTGCCCTGAAGCCCTATTGAGAATGTGAACTGCATAAATTATCGCTGTAAGAAGTTAGAATGTCTCGAGACTCATGTTACAACCTAATATATTCCTCTATATTTTAGGGATCATTTTTTAAACGTCAAAACTTTCTGACTGTTAAATTCTGAGCAGAGAGTGATGAATAGAGAATGCTGGATGCTTACTGGATTCATTCGGAAAAGATGTTTAGAGACGAAACCCATAAGCAAGTTGTTTAGAATTTGGTGATTCCTGTATTTTGAGCGTAATGGGGGGTCGTTGCTTGGGTTCCACAGTAAAAGGCGCTTTGTTAATGTAGTTTCTGCATTGTGCTGCAAAAGCTATTAGACAAGAATCCGAAAAATTTCTGCCCACGGAAACACGTTCAAAGTGTCGCGTTGTAACATTTAGATAAGAAAATTTATCTCTCGATGACAAAATGATGCAAAAGTGCAGCTGTAATGGCAGTGGTAGATAGGGGTTTCTCCCCCCCCCCCTCCTCTGCCACAAGAAATATCTTCCCCTTCACAGGAAATACAATCTTGTTTCAGTATCAGCTACTCTGCCACACTCTTTATGAGGTTAGCACGTTGGGTGGACCCATTTCTTTGTGGTCATTTGTTCTTCTCTGCTACTGAATAAAATGTTGCAAAGGTGTGGAAAAAACCTAAAAAACGTGCACTCTGTACTTGTTACGAAAGTTTACAAGAGCAAGATACAAAGAAAGTTATCTAAAGAGTTTCTTATACAACTAGTCGTGTTGTTGCCCTCTGTAATCTTAAGATGGTGAATTTCATCCTGTGAGTGACACAGTTATGCAGGCTGTACTGCAAAAGAATTTCAAAAAAAAAATACTGCGCGTTTACTTAAAACACGCTCTTCTTTGAAGGATGTTCATCAGTTCTCGCGAGAACCTCTATGAATGGTGGTGTGCCACTAGGTTCTCGTTCTAAAGGAATTTCCTAATGCATGTATTTTGTGCAATCAGCATTGAAACCGACAAGGATGAGAGGGAGCATGTTTAAAAGCGTAAAATATCCTGACTCTGTGAATTAATGATAGCAGATAAGATAATGTTTATAGTGAAATTCTCGATAATGTTGGATCAAAGCAGTTACAAGATTCCGTCTTCAATAACCTTTGCTGAGCAAAATGTTTTTCCACTTTAATTGTTTCACAGTTCAGAAACGCAAATATTTCGATCAATATGTTTCTCATCTATTCGTGACAAACTCTTATTTTTGACCCTTATTGCTTTCGCAGAAATTAGAGAAATTGTAAAATGTCAACAAAGGGGGGGGGGGGGAGAGGAGCGGTGGTCTTATCATTCTTTCTAATCAAAGTTTTATTTTCGATTTCCTACCATCATTTGCTGTCTTTTTTGTGAAGATTGAAGTAGGAATGGAGACATTCTCTTTGTCTTCGAAAATGCCATAGAGTAGAAGATGTGTATGCAAGAACATCTGTTTCTATGTGTACAGAAATCACTAGGCACACCTATCACTAGGTACTTCCATGAACGAACACTCAAACTATTAGGTTGTCAAGAAAATAATGTCGTTTTAATTTGCTTGCTTCAATAAAGCAAACGGACCCAACCCAACAAAGGGTAAGGGATACTGTTGGATAGAGCAAAGCAAGCTCTAGGAGATGGCGTTCATGATATTGCGCCAAGTTCGATCCACGGAAAGTTTGTACTTAGAATCTAAAGATTTCTAAATGCCTAAAAAATCGAAAAAAAATCAGATCTAGGTCGAAATAATTTTTACGGACCTCCCACTTATATCACTGCCTTCGATATCAGACACCCATATGTGCAATTGCTGTGCTTTTTTCTTGACGAGAAAAGGAGAAAACGAAAGTTTCCATATTTTTCTCAAGGTAATGATGAGCCGTTCTTGCGTGTGTAGGTCTATAGTATAAGCCTAGTTAAGTATAGCTGTGAATTTTCAGCCCATTCCGAGTGGTAGTTTTCGAGAAATACTGGATTCAGCTTCCTTCTTTTCAGTTTCAGTGCTGAAATCAACAATTTTCGAAAACTATCACTCGGAATAGGCTGAAAGTCTACAGCTACGTTAACCTAGGCTTGTAGTATAGAATTACTTATGCGAGAACGGCTCAGCATTGCTTTGAGAATATCATGAAAATTTTCGTATTCTCAGTTTCTAAAAAAAGAAAAAATACAGCAACTGCAAATATGGATGTCTGATATCGAAAGTATTGAAGTGTGTAAGTGGAAGGTCCGCAGAAATTATTAGGACCAAGATCTGATTTTTTTCAAATTTTTGAGCGTATGGAAATCTTTAGATTTTGAGTTAGAAGATTTCGTGAATCGAACTTGGCGCGATTATAAACGCCATCTTGTAGAGCTTGCTTTGTCTATCGAACAGTGTCTCTTAGCTTTTGCTGGATTGAGTTTGGTTGCTTTGCTAAAGCAAGCAGTTAAAAAACGACATTATTTTCTTGACAAACTAACTTATTTCCTGAAACCAGAGCGAAACGTTGTTCCACGAAACTTTCCTCGCTGACGTTGCTGTGCAACTACGGATGCTACTATCTTTTCCCTTCTGGAAGTTCGTGAATCCCTATAAATCTTCTTCCTCCTTTCCGATAAACAAAACAATTCCCGTGCAAATATCTCCTTTGCTTAGCTTTACTCGGCTTTTGGTGAAGGGGGTCACCTTGGTCCCGGTTCAGGGGTCGAAGGGGGTGAGCAAATTCTAACACTATCGCGCCTATGTTTCGCACTAATTTTACAATCTGTGATGCCATTCCTGTCCATTGAAGGCACATTCAAAGAATCTATTCAACTGCTGACATTAGATGACCTGAAAACAACAGCCATAAATAACTCTTTCTCTATGAAATTCACCAGAGTCAGCGAGTCCGGAACAATAACAGTCGCATTATTAAAATTGAAATGACATTTGGTCGCTCCGCAGAACTGACTAACGCTTTCTTTTTCTTGCATTGGACCTGATATTGTACTCTACTGAATTAATTTTATAGTGTGCAATTCCAATGTCAAACAACCTTGAATCAGACATTAAATGAAGGTGATTACCTTACTGTTCTAGCATGTAGAAGCACGGGATTCAAATTGTTTTTATGATCACATCAAGCTTCAATGGGCAGAATATTCAAATAAACTTTAGACTTGTAGTAGCTGTAATCCTTGAGATACCAATTTTTTGAAAACACTGGACGAAAGCTGATCTGAATTATCTAGACAACCATGTTTCTGGCGAGCTCTTGCTCCTGCTTTAGTATCCATGAAAAAAAAATGGCCTAAGCTTTAGCTTAAGTGAAAAACGAGCAATCAGAACACTATCAAGGCTCGCACCCAGCTTTATCTAAGCGCACAATTGCCATCACCTTAGCTCAATATTTAGAAAACTTAACAATATGTGAACAAGCATCATGCATTCGATATTAAAAACTTCTCAGCCCATTGTGCAACATCGAAAATGTCAAGTTGATCTACTAGAAAGGCAATAGTTGTAGCACGAGTGGCCTTGTTTAGACAGACAGTGAAGTTGCATTGCATAAGGTACGGTCAACACTCCTTCTTGCCCAGCAATTTTCAGCACAGCACCTCCTGCCCTCTTTCAAAAAGTCTTGTTTGAGACATGCTGCTCAACTATTGATCTTGCAAAGCAAGCTAATCTCTTTTTGTCTCAGACTGACGAGCGAACGCTATCTTGCCGAGCGAACGCCAGCCATTTTCTATAATGATTTAACAAAATATACAGTTTTACATGGATAACAGAATATGATTCAAATAGCGAATATTGAATATTCATGTGTATATCATTATAATAATTTATAATGATATACACATGTTGTCGTAAATAACCGCTTTCACAAAAATGAGGACAAAAATGAAAACGCTAAGGATTTATGGAATACATAATATAAGGCTGGCACATAGGTTTTGCAACTAATTTTACTTTTATCTTTTTGACTGTGACATATTCATTTTTGGGCATAATGTAGATTATGTTGTAGGCTGCAAATGTTCGCAAACAATTCAATTTCTGGTAGCGAAGTAATGAAAATTTGCGATTTTTTCAAAAGCCGGTCAAATTTAAAATTTCAAGGGCCGAAAAACCAAAAACAAAGCCGTACGCAGTTTATATGAAGCGTATCAAGTCGAAGCTGTACCCGTAGCTTGTAAAAATCTGAAAATCCACATTTGACTTTCTACAGGCTTGTAGTATACAACTAATTATGTGGGAGCAGCACAGCGTCATTGTGGAAAAAGCCTAAAAATTTTCGTTTATTTAAATTCTAGTTAAGGAAACATTACAGCAATGGTATATACAAACGTCTTATGTGGAAAGTACACGCGTGAGCAAGTTAGGTTTTAGGATTGTTTTAGACGAGTTACGATTTTTTCTCAATTTTTCGGGCACTTTTTTTGAAATAGGTTGGCATATAAGTTTTGCAACCAATTTTGTAGCCTTTCTCTTTTCGACTGTTGTAGATTAGGTAGTAGGCTACAAACTTGTGCAAACATTCGATTTTTGGCATCGAAGTGAAGAACATTTACGCATTTTCGAAAGCTGGTCAAATGCAAAATTTCAAGGGTCGAAAAATCAAAAGTGAAGGAGTTCTCACTCTGAGTCAAATGCATCAAGTGCATAGATTATTAGAAATTCCTCCAACAATACGGGTACAGATTTGACTTGATGCGCTTCATATAGACTGCGAACGGCTTTGTTTCTGGTTTATCGACCCTTGAAATTTTAAATTTGAATCGCAAATTTTCTTTACTTCGCTACCAGAAATTTAAATTATACTAACTGTTATCCATGTAAAGCTGCACAATTTGTTAGCCATTATGGAAAATGGTCGGTCTGGGACAAAAAGAGATTAGGTTGCTTTGAAAGAGCAGAGTTAAGCAGTGAAAAAAACTGAACAAGACTTTTTGAAAGATGGGCAGGAGATCCTACGCTGAAAATTGCTGGGCAGGAAGGAGACTGTTGACCTACCCTATGCAGTGCAACTTCACCGTCTAAACAAAGCCATACCACAGAAAAAGGCTTATAGGCAGACACACTGAGTTTCCTGCACGACAAAACGTGACCCCATACGATCAGATTATTATTTGTTCCAACCTTATAAACGGTGCAGCACTCGATTTCATTGATCAATTTGAGCGCTGGTTAGATCTCTTTTTCGGGATCCGACGCGCTACCGTTTGAAAAAATGAGATTGAAAGGATTGAAAGGCTGACAGAAATGTGGCAAAGGTCTCTGCTACAAAGAGAATTTATTTTGTTGACTGATTTTTACTAGAAATGATGATTTCTGTTGGTTGATAAAAACGCTAAGAACTTAAGGAACGACCTAATTTAACTAATCTAATTTTAAATGATTAAAATATGCTCATATTCTTCTATTCAAATTCAATAAAATCAGGAAAAGGAGATTAAATGTTATTTGTTTGTTAGTATGTCTGTTGTAATTTGCTAATTCGTTTATTCAATGCAAATTTTTGGCACTCACTACTTTTTACAATCAAAAAAACGGTAATAAGGCATTCAAACTTTGATAAACGTGTGCAAACTTTGAGGAGGGACTTATGGCAATTGCGACGTTGAGAACACTTCGCAAAAAAAATGCATGAACACATCAAATTTGGTCATGTAGGTGTCCATTTTTGGCTCAATGCTGTGTCAAAGTGTTCATGTAGGTTGATTTGCAGAACCCATGTTTGGAGATGAAGCAAAATTTGATTGTCTAAAAATGGCATGTAGTATCTTCTCGCAAAAAATGCTTCAAATTTGCCCACAATGTGTTCAGTAGGTAGAGAGGCGAAAGATTAACGTTCTGTAAAGCTTTCAACAATATGCAAACTGTGTATGGCATAATGGGACTTTGACGTTTCCGTGAGAGGTATACACAGCTTTTTATAATATACAAGCTGGCATCCCGGGTTCCACCCCGGTTTGGAGCCATCGTGGACCTCTCAAGTAGCGAAATCCTTCCTTCAATTCAGACTCGTCTTGAGTTCGCTTCCTACCGTCCTTACCATGCTTTGATGACCAGCAGATCAAAATGCGCCTTACCGCTCTCCTTTGTGACTTTGGGGAAAGTGCACAGACATACATTTTTTCTGTTTTATGTATAAAAAAGCTGGCATCGGGGTTCCACTCCGTTCTGAAACCAGTCCATCGTGCTCTCATGTAGCAAAATTTACCCTTCCTTCAATTCCACTCGTCTTGGGTTCGCTTTCTTACCATATCCATAATTAAATTTCTTATCAGAATAAGCTTAACAGCTCATTTGTGACTATGGGAAATGTGCACAAGCACACAGACACACAGCTCTTTTGCTTTATATAATAGGCTGGAAACTAAATTTTGCAACTGGTTTCGTAAATTCACTCTCTTTGGATATAGCACAATCAAACTTTGGTATTATGTAGAAAGCAATGTGAGCCACAAGTGAGCACAAATTGTCCAAATTTTGAACACGAAATAGAAAAGTTACACGCGTTTTTTGAAAACTAGTGAAATTTTAGAATTTTTGGAGTTTCAAGCTAAAATAAAGTCTTTGGCAGCCTAGACCATGCGCAGTAATCCGGATTCGTCTACAAATCATTGCTAAAGGTTGACTCCTTTGGCCTAGTAAGAAAGAAACAAAACTTAGGAACATGTCGAGATTTGGCGTTCTCATAAATTTGAACGAGTCGGTGTACGCAAGAGCTGCTGGGGACAACCGTCAATGACTATAGAGTCCGAAGCTCAAATTCCGTCAAGACTTTACATAGTAAGCTTATTTGACCTGCCAAACGCGAATATCACATTCATTTGTTGAATCAACGCCTTTTTCCTTGTTTATGGTGAGACCCCATACCGTACACCTACAGTAATCCTATAAAAAGCCTTTATCACGCAATTTCACTATCGTTTTCGTGGTCAGCATGTCGGATAACACCCCTATGCCAAGTTTCAGCCAAATCCGTCAAACTTTGAGTTTTTCCCCTTCATACCATGCGCCTACCGTAACCCTCACTGCGACGTCAGAATTTGGTAGAACAGCAGCTGCGCTTGTAATTTACCTAATAACCAACGCAGTGGCAAAATTCGAGTGCGATATGTTGAGTGAGAGGAAAGTTATGATACCAGTTGCAAAACTTAGTTTCCAACCTAATATATAGAGATAGAGACAGTTCGCAATTGTACTATAATTATCATAAACTAATTTTTCGAAGCAAATCAAAATCAGTTGTCCATCAAATATGGCGATTGATGATTACGAATCCTCAAACCGCCAGAATTCTGGAAGCTTTCATCTTTCTGCTACAAAAATGTTCTTTAGGAACAATGAAGTGAGCTAATTTTCAAAAAATAATTTTGTAAATCTTCAAAAGGAGACGGTTCGAACTCCAAGAAAGTCATGATATATTTCTTTATCTTTTTGAGCATTATTTTTCAAGAGTCAAATCTTTTTGAGTGTTGAATAGCAGATAATGATTATTAGAGAACGCTGGCATTTAGTGGATTTATTTAAAAGGTTCTGTTCAGAGACGAAATCTATTTAAGGAAAAGATCCACACCGAATGCAAGTTGTTTAGAATTCGGTGATTCCTGTATTTTAAGCGTAACAGTGGATAGATATAGTGTGGACCCCAGCCAGCTTCCCATAGGTACCAACGCGACGCGCACGCAGCGCACGCCTCTGCTGCCTTCGACGAGCTTTCTTTTTGGGGTCTCAATGATTGTTTTTTGTTTCTCTCTTGTTTATCGTTGTTTCTCCATAATTTTTCCATTCCAGGTATGGCCGATCGAGACAATGGACCCTAACTTCAAAGTTAGAAGATAGCGTTGTTTGCTCTCACGTTTTCTTTGTGCGAGCCTCGAGGCTGTTTGGAACTTTTACATGCGGGAGCAATTGGAGTTAGCTTACTATGAACAAGAAAGTAACCTTTGCAACAAATCAATATGATGAGCATAGAAAAACCCAGACATTCTAACTCAAACATAAGCGCATTTGATTAAACGAAGATCGAAAGGCAGCGGGAACCTCTCTAAGGCAGAGACGATAGAAGCACCAATCAAAATCGACCACAGATATTCTTTTTTTGTGGAAGAGATTTGAACGAAAGAACTTCTCCAGATTAATCGAAAACACCAACTTTTAGCGAAGAGAAAACGCAAGAACGAACAACGCTCTCTTCTAACGTTGAAGTTAGAGTCCATTGTCTCGATCGGCCATACCTGGAATAGAGAAATTATGGAGAAACAACGATAAACAAGAGAGAAAACAAAAAACAATCATTGAGACCCCAAAAAGAAAGCTCGTCGAAGGCAGCAGAGGCGTGCGCTGCGTGCGCGTCGCGTTGGTACCTATGGGAAGCTGGCCGGGGTCCACACTATATCTTGGAAATTATTTTTGCTTTCGTTGCTTGGGTTGCACAGTAAAGGGCGCTTTATTTATGTAGTTTCTGCACTGTGCTGCAAAAGCTATTAAACCAGAATCCGAAAAGATTTCTTCCCGTAAAAAACACGTTCAAGTGTCGCGTTGCAACATTTAGATAATGAAATCTACCTCGTTGATGACACAATGATGCAAGTGCACAATCTTATTTCATGTATCAGCTATTCTACCACACTGTTTATGAGGTTAGCATGTTGAGTGGACTCATTTCTTTGTAGTCATTTTGTTTTTGTTTGCTACCGAATAAAATGTCGCAAAGGTGTGGAAAAAATCTAAAAACGTGTACCCTGCACTTGTTACGAAAGTTTACTAGAGCAAGATACAAAAAAATTATCCCGAAAGATTTTTACACAACTGTTGTTGTTGCCCTTTGTAATCTTAAGATGATGAAATTCATCGTGTAACTGACACAGTTGCAAAATGCAGGCTGTACTGCGAGAGATTTTTAAAAAAAAGTGCCGCCCATTGACATAAAAACAAAGTGGTATGTGCTTTTCTTTTGAAGGATGCGCATCAGTTTGTCGAAGATCTCTATTTTTTGAATGGCGGTGTGCCCACAAGGCTCTCCTTCTAAAGAAATTTCCTAATATATGTATTGTGTGCAATCAGCGTTGAAACCGACAAGGATGACAGGGAGCATGCCTAGAAAAGTAGGTTATCCTGACTCTTTGAATTGGCGATAGCAAAAAGGTAACGTTCATAGTGACATTCTGTAATGTTGGATCGAAGCAGTTACAAAATCTGCGTCTACAATAATCTTTGCTGAGCAAAATTTTTTTCCATTTTAATTGTACAGTCTGACGTAAATATTTCGCTCAATATGTTTACCATCTATACTGTGAAAACTCTTCTTTTTGACACTTATTGGTTTCGCACTAATTTGAAAATCTGTGATGCCATTCCTGTCCATCAAAGGCACATTCAAAGATTCTATTCAACTGTTGCATTAGATGACCTGAGAACAACAGCCATAAATAACTCTTTTTCTATGAAATTCATCAAAATCAGCGAGTCCGGAACGATAACAGTCGCATTATCAAGACTAAAATGACATTTGGTTGCTCCTCAAAACTCCTGATATTGTACTCTACTGAATTAATTTTATAGTGTGCAATTCCAATGTCAAACACCTTGAACCAGACATTCAATAAAGGCGATTACCTCACTGTTCTAGCATTTAGAAGCACGGGATTCAAATTGTTTTTATGATCACGTCAAGCTTCAATGGGCCGAATATTCAAATAAACTTTACACTTGTAGTAGCTGTAATCCTTGAGATACCAAAGTCTTGAAAACACTGGGATGAAAGCTGATCTGAATTATCTAGACAACCTTGTTTCTGGCGAGCTCTTGCTCCTGCTTTAGTATTCATGAAAGGAAAAATGTTTTAGCTCAAGTGAAAAACGAGCAATCAGAACACTATCAAGGCTCGCACTCACCTTTAGCTAAGCGCACAATTGCCATCACCCTAGCTCAATATTCAGAAAACTTAACAATATGTGAATAAGCGATCATGCATTCGATATTAAAAACTTCTCAGCCCATTGTGCAACATCGAACTTGTCAACTTGGATCCACTAGAAAGGCAATAGTTGTAGCACGAGCTGCCTCTTATTGTCAAGTTTTATAGTCGAGTTAGTAAAGGCCAATTCTGTTTTAGTAAAATGCTTGTATGCCGACTCTTTGTTCCTCAATGTATAGCTGTTGCTCTCAGGTAACGTCTCATTTCAAAAGGAATTTTTAAAAGTGCCTTACAAAGGAAGGATACTCGATCACAATGAAGATTGGGTAAGCGGTGTATACCGTGTACACCGTCCTTAGACGGTGATCTCTAAACCGCACCCAGTCCCTACTATGACGTCATTTTGAAAGAGCTATAAGGAATTGTTGTTGCGCTTTTGCAAAATCCTTCATAGCTCTTCGAGAATGACGTCACAGCAGTGGGTGCGGTTTAGAGATCACGTCTGGACACGGTATACGCGATATACACTGCTTACCCATCGTCACTGCAATCGAGTGTCCTTCTCTTGTTAGATAAAAATGGCATCTATGCAGCCTACCAATGTATATGTCATTCGAAAAATCGTGACGGTGGCGCGACCGCCTGCGACAAACACGCACTCCCATTTCATGGTTTTTATCTCTATTCAATTGTTTTTCTTTTTACTTATGATAGTACTCAAACACTGGAAGGTGACTGATCTGAGCGTTGAGGTGATGCCTGTTTGTATTGGTGTTTTATGCCCTGTGTGAGCACCGCAGTACTCATCGTCACGATTTTAAAAATGAACCATACTGTTCTCGATCTTGACAATTAGTAACAGAAAAGAAAACTTTGTTAAGAAGTGGGGATGGTGTTATTACTTGCTAAAATGCTTGCCTTCTGAGATTCTGAAGACAGTTAAAATATGTTGCATAGTTGGATTTACCTCTTAGATACCAATGTTCGAGTAAGTGGTTGTAGTGGAGTAAAAGCAAAAACCTTATTGCTCTCTGAATGACATGGATGTGGATGCAAAGTCTGTGTCTCGAAAGTTGCCGGAACTTGGCATAAGAGAATTACTTTTATTTGCTGAACACAAAAATAATACTTATTTGTTGAACCTCTTTTTTCGTGTTTGGGGTGAAACCCCATACCGCAAACCTACCGTAGTTACACAAAAGGGCTCTACCACGCAGCTTCATATTGTTTTCAATCAACATGTCAACCACTCTATGCCAAATTAGGCCGGACACACTTCACATGATAATCGCGACGCGATTTGGCAATCCGCCAAAAATCATCAGATCCAACTTTAGCAAACTGCACATGCATAGTATGCACAACTTGCGTGGATTATTTGAAATATGCTACAGTGAGTTTAGTTGGAACATTCTCAAATCGTGTCGCGAACGGAACCGCGTGAAGTATGCCCGGCCCGTTTCAGCCGAATCTGTGATGATCCAAAAAATTTTCTTTTATACCGTACACTTACCATAATCCTCAGTGTGAAGGCAGTATTTAACGACTGCACTTGTAGCTTCAGTCAGAGCTTACATAATGGCAAAATTTGAGCATGCCATTCTCAAAAAGGAAAAAAATTAGAAAAAAGTTGCACACCTTAGTCAATTTTCTCTCTAATCTCTTTTCTTCACTAACAAAATATTTTTCTAGGTGGTGATCAAAATAGGAGCAAACTTCTTTTTGTACAGAACAGTATGCAAGAAATTGTTAAAAGATTCGAAGACGATTTTTCTAAGTAATCAACCTTTTGAGATGAGCGAAATACTTTGTCTCAGAAATTTCACAGCGTTTAAAGGTGAACAAACAATACAAACAAAGAGTGGAATACATCTTACTGCAAAATAACGATAACATCAGAAATAGGGCAATGTCCATTGAAAACTCAAAGCCAATCAATGGTACTCGAGAGAAGATTGCACGATAATCAGCATGAGAATCAGAAAGGTAGAATTTTGGAGTTTTTGTTTTTGACAAACAAAAATTTGACAACGTTATGATCAGAATTGAAAATAGGTGGCAGATTGATAAATCAAAAATATGCTGGCGAGGCGGTGATGTGATCCAAGACAGCATCTTCGTAAGTGGGAGGCGTCACGAGTTGCGCGAAATTGCTCGAACAAACATATTCATGAAGTTCTTCGTTACTGCATTCGGCGGAGTCTTTGTGGTCCAGTCAGTTGTAAATTAAATTCTTCTAACAAAACTGATTTATAACTAGTAGCGATTACTTCAGTTAGATAGTTTATGACTCATCCTTTACACTAATTATCAAATTCGGCGGCCTAGTTATTAAGTTGTGCCGAAAGTTCTGTCGCTTCATTTTCGAAAACTTGTAACTTTTTACTGTCTCAATGGTTTGCGTCTTTCTGACTTCATAAAAAGAAGAAGTCTTCATCTTTGTAGGGTTACCTCGATAAGCTTCTACTATACATTCATTGCAGAGGTAGAAATGAAAACAAAGAACACATGAGCTTTGACCATTTCAACTTAGGTTGCCGCAGAAAAATCTGAAATTATCAGTATATAAGTTTTGTAACACACTCTTTGCATTTGAGGATAAATCGTGCTGTTTGAACGCTTCAGTGAAAAGTTGTGACTTTTCTAGAAAAGTGACAAATTAATCAATTTTGAGGGTTTCCATTGTAAACTCGAAAATTACAACTTTTCACAAAGATGTCCAAAAAGCACAATTTTTTTCTCAAATGCAGAGAATAGGTCAGAAATTATATACTGCCAACTTCAGATTTTTCTGCGGCGTTCCAGACTTTTGGCGATCTAATTTAAAATGGCCAGAGCCAAGTGGTATTTTTTTTACATTTCTACCTCTGCAATTAATGTATAGTAGAAGCTCATTGAAGCAAGCCTACAAGAAGGAAGCCTTTTTCTTTCTTATAAAGCCAGAAAGACGCAAATCCTTTGAAACAGTAAAAGTTACAGATTTTTGAAAAGGAAGAAATTCCGGGATTGCCTAATACGTTATACTGAAAAAGGACTTCGACGATAAAGATGTATGCATGCAATCCAAAGTTGTTTTTGACTTCACAAAGTACAATGGAAGACTTTACCAAACAGCAAATTCCTCCGCCTTTTCTGTTTTTTTTCTATCAACTCTGAACAAACTGTATGGAAAAATTCCTATGATCTCACAATCTCCTAGCTTCATTGTCTTCAAGTCTCAATAATGTAGAACAAATAAGGTTTCTCTTAACTCAAAAAAACATGTAATTGATCAACTTTCTTGACCAAGCTTCGAGCATTGGTGAGAAAACATTTCGTTTGATAATTTGGTACTCGACGTTTCATCCAATTCTAGAAATATTTCTGAGTGCTACGTTGAAGCAGCTCCAAAATCGTTCTCAGTTCGTTTTGAAAAACTACCCACTGCCTCACTGTTTGCCACTACTCCGTTCCCTGGCCATTTGGCTAAGCGCGAACGCCATTTTCCTTTCCTCGGGGTCATGCTTCGCTCAGTAAGAACTGGAAGTACGGCTCGTTTGAAGCAAACGAGCAATTGCTAAAGCGGTATTCCAACATCTTTCAAAGAAGGGACCACTTTGACCGGTCGGGGACGGAGTCCCCCTGTACGCAGTGCCTTTTTTTAGCCTACATTCTACTTTAAAAATATCAAACACAGACCTTTTGACATTTTTTACTTGCCAGTTACTTAGCATTCAGGTGGAGATATATCCTCATCTAATTCTTCAAGGCCACTGATGACGATGCTACTGCCTCGAAGTTGTGATTCGATGCAGTTACTGACAAAGTCATCTGATACTTTTTTAGAGAGAAGGAGAAGTATTTTCTCCACAGTAAAGTCCTTATTAAGGACCATGACAAATTTCAGCAGATTTTCAGCAAACACCACATGACATTCAGGACCATTAAGACCAGCATAGAAAAAGTTTGCGTTTGAACACCAAAAAAGGTGTACAGGTAGATGACCCTTGCAATCTTTGGACCCATGCTCTACAGTATCGATGGTTCAATAGACCATGAACAAGTGATGACAGCACATAAAAAGAACGAAAGAAACGTTACAGTCGGAAAAAAGACACGAACTCAGAAGCTTGGAATAATTCATAAACACAGAAAAACATCTATGGCTTACCGCCTCAACCGCCACCCTTAATGATGGGGCGGAGCATTGTAGCGGCTGAGCCGCTGACCAAAATTTGTGAAACTCCGGCCGAGCCGCCGCCTATGTTAAATGAAGGCTGCGGGTCAGCCGCTCCCGTGTCTGTGCGTAAAAGATATTAGCGTGAGGTACGATGGAGGCTGCCCCCAATGTCATAGCCTTGAATGTGTTTCCAACTCCCAGGCAGAAACAAGATTAATATGTTTCCTTACAAACGACCTGCGATAGCTTCTTGGCGTTATCGAATTTTGAAGTTGGACTTGATTTGCGAAGCTCCTATATCTGCTATATCTTGGGAAAGTGTGTTATTTATGCAATCTCCTAATACTTTAGTAAATGCAAAAAAATTGTGCCTTTTGGTCCTTTCCGCAATTCACATTGAATTGTTGAAGAACATTCATCTGTAGCTATCCACTAATATCCTAGCAGGGCAGGTTGTTACTACAAAAATGATAAGATACAGTTTGAACAAAAGCTACTTCTTCTTTCTTTCCGAGGGCAGTGTGTGAACGTATCTCAGAGTCTGGTACGAGGGTGGCTAATATGAGAGAGCTCTGGAGTGTAATTTTGTTGAGAAATAATGCACTCACTATGTACTTCAAATCAACGGTCTGAGGCAATGAAAAGCAAAAGTACGGCAGGAACTATATGGACCCATAGCGAACAAAAGTGTACTCGCATTACGAGTTCTCTTTTTGAAGCATCCACTATTTGCACGAGAATCCCTTATCAGTGAGCGCAAATGTTGCCAGGAGCTGTTAGATTATCGGCCTTGAGAAAATCAATGGTACGCGTTTTTATATAGCTCTAACCAGATACAAAAGTGTCGTTCGTACCCAGATAATACCGGTAATACCCAGATGAAAGAAGCCGGATTCAAAACCAAGAGTAAAAGGCAGGAAGAAGCATGATTGAAATTGTCTTCTTAACTCGTTGACTCGAGGACAAAATAAGACTGGTAATGTTAGCAAGACTTTTTTGTGAAACCTTCCATAAAGCGTGTTGCCGCTAAATGAAACCGATTACTACGTCTCCATTCACAATCAAGTTATTCAATAGACAAAAATGTTCTCGTCATTATGCTACTAATCTCACCTCTTAACAGAGTTTTTTTGTCTGGCTCTAAAGGACCCATCGTACTTGGCCGAAAAACACTCACAACCGCCCAAAAAGGCCCAGAAGTGCCAGAACCGTCACGTTCATGCGCGCAACTTTTGGCGCCAGAGCGTAGGTTCTGAAATCATGTCCAAAAGTAGAGCGGCTACATTCATTCACATTTAACGTGATTATCTTTTGATTGAGCTTAATGCCGGCCCACGCTTTACCAAAGTAATCTTGTTCTCTTGATGCGACTTTAAGCGCGTTGCACGTAGATTTTTCATATTTTCGTAAGATGCTTTACCCAGTGCTGAAAGCTCAACTTTTTTTATGCATAGTACACAGTCGTTGCTGCTCTGATCCAAAAGTATGCAACCAATTTCGATTTCTCTGCAAACATGTAAAATAATTGAAACTTGCCTGATCATCATCAAGGTGTACAATTTGAAGTTTGATGTACAAACAATTCAAATTCCCGTGCTGATAGTGAGTTTTAGTGTGTGTAATTTTCTAGGATCTTATGTTTTAGCGACAGAAGTTGTGCTGCGAAAAAAGATTTTTCGGCGTTTTCGGCTTTTTCTGGCGCTTTTAAGCTTCTTCGGGCCCCTTTGAGCGCTTTTCGGCGAAGTATGACGGATCCCTATCGATAAGTTGAGATCAGCACCTTGATAGGCTGTATTGATGCCATTTTGTTGTTCATGTGATGCAGCAAAGTTTCTTTTTACTTATTTGGGAATAGACGAGATATGAAAGCAAAAGCTATACACCATTTCTCCATGACATTTATTGAGAGCCAGAGGGCAGAACATTTACAACCATGTTATTTTTTCAAAAGTAAACACCTTTTTCAATAATTTAAGCTGTTTTTGCTTTTCTAATAGATTAAGGGTTTCATCTGATGAAGCATATCGAGCTGTATAAAGCTTTATCTTTGCTTCTCAATTTTGAGCTCCGCAAAAAATCCATCAAGTACTTTGAGGTCTGCTATGTGCCTATTATATAAAGACCAAGTTGGAACTCCTAGAAATTGTCTAAAAATAGATCCGGTTTTTAGTGTAGTTGAAAAAATTCGATGCTCGGCTCCAAATTTTACTCTCTGATATGAATTGGATGGATCTGCGGTTTTCTTTTTGTAGAGCCTGCTCCGCTCTATCAAATGGTACCCTAACTGCTGGGAAAACAAAAATAGCTCAATCTATTTGGAAATGGAGTTTCCTTTGCGACAACCTAGTGTTAAGACAAAGACCATCGACTGTATTTTCTTGTTAGAGTATAAAGCTCAGGTAAGCTGCTTGTGTGCTGCTGAGTATTGCCATTTCTGTGGATCCGAGTGTCAGCTACAATGTTGCATATTCAGCTCTTTAGGAGAGATTTCATTACGAATGCAAAATAACTGATACGTATTTTCAAGTTTCCCAAATACTTTGAAGCAAGATGAGCGTGTGGTACGTTTGCCGCAACCGAGTTCATGAAGGGGCCCATCGTTTGGAGGGGGAAGGTCGTAAAGAGAGTTTGGATAAATTATCGTAAGCTTAGGAGAAAATCGAGTAGCATGATTGACACTTTTAACAAGAAATTCTTAGATTGCTGTGTGTCAATGTATCATGTGAATAGAGTGAACAACATTTTCTGTGGAACTTTTGAATGTAGAAACGCCTTGTTTGCTGCACTTTAAACAGTATGACTTAATTCATCTTTCTACTTACTTTTGTTAGACTCAGCATTTTTCTCTCTGCAAACTGTGTTCGCAGACGGAGATCGAATTTGTGAGACTCAAGTGTGACTGAAAATTTAAAAAAAAATTTTTCAGAAGCGCAAACGCTATGAAAGGTGTGTATATCTGATAATGATGTTGAGTGTACGATTGGCCTAGAAATTGCTTCGGGGGCTTTACTGAGTTTAACACACGCTACAAAGCACATATCTCTACCAACGATGGCCATCAATATTTGTAAGTACTTTTGTAATGTTTCTCATACGGCCCATGCGATTTCGCAGTTCTTTGGAGATGCCCTAATACATTTGTGCAAAATTCAGTCTATTTTATAGCATGTGATTGTTCTTATAAATTTTATGTATGGCGTCAAAAAATGAAAAAAGGGGGGAAGAACGCATCTAAATTCCTCTGGAGTTATGGTGGCTTGTTCGCTGCAATTCTGCTGCATTACGAAGTCATGCTATTGCTATCGTAACATCAAAATCCCAGTTTTTGGAATTGGCCTTTTGGAAAGAAACATATAGGATTGTTGTCAATTACAAGCGCTGATTCTAAATATGCCCTTCCTAGCTGCAGCGTATCATTCTGAAGCGATTCATGAGCCTTTTTCTGTTCACGATTGGCCTATTCAACATGGAAGCTGCCTGTAGATGGAAATCTGTCTAAATACGGTTCTGGAAAATTGAAATAGTATCAAATTAAGTATTTTGTTACTGACAAGAAACTTAACGCAAATTAGCAATCAAATGATAACAGCGCAAAGCCCGTGAAAGGTTTGCAGAATTTAAAAAAAACATCTATATAACTCGCTTCAGAAGGATGTGCCGCAGCTACAAACATATTTGGAATCAGCATTTGAAGTTGATTCCAACTACATATGTTTCTGTATATGAAAGGCCAATCTAAGACGCCTTCCCTGCTATGTCACGAACTTTCAAGTACCATCTTCATGCACACTTTGACGCCGTTCGGAGAAGACGCAATGGTTTTGCGGAAAGATCTGTGCAGAAAGTAGCAAAGGTTGGTCGCAAACATTCCCTACTTCTCAAAATTAGCACTTCTTCCTTTCACAAAAAATGATGTTGTAGACGAAAATCGAACCTATATCATTTTAGTCTGAAGCTTTCTTATATTCGGAACCATAACAAATGACTTGGCAAACACATGTGAATCACAGGAAGAATTTTTATGTGTCCTTAAAAATATGAATATTTGATAATGAATTTCAGACCCATGCTCACACCACACACAATAATGGTAGACAAACAAAGCAGTGCTCGACGCAGAATTTCTTCCTCTTTCTAGTGGTGATGTTCTTTTTCAAATTCCTTTGATCCTAAATATTCTCCAGAAAGGAGTCTACAAATAGGAGAAAAAGGTACATCAATTGACCTCTGCTTTTTTGAGGTGCCAAAATATGGGATGAAAGCATCGGAAAAATATTTTCAAAAATTTCAAGAAACTGGATATAGAATTCTTCTATCCAAATGTTATCAAAGATAGTCCAAAAACCGACCTAACATCAAAAATAATCAATCTTAACAGCTGAATTATATTGCCCTGTATTCTTAAGCTTTGTTACTTTACTTCAGTTCTCGTTTACAATTCAGTTTACAGAGAGGTGGGAGATTGAAGGTCGGCATCAGAATTAATGATAGTCCTTATACCATCCATTTTCACGGCCACGATGAAGTACAGTAGTATTCTCGTAGAATTTACCTACTTACCCAATCTAAACAAATTTATTTTTTGAGCGAACAAGCATAACTGGCCAATTTGTATGTAGATTTTTCTACCTCTAACGTATTATTTCTACATAGGGTCCATTAGCATCTTTTGAGCTGATTTGCATTAGTTAATGCGGCTACAATTGCATGGAGATGATGGAGTGGGGTCGTACGGACGGATAAATTCGCCCTTACACGCACATCCGAAGTACTTTTGAAGGGGAGGGGGGGGGGGGTAAAAGGGATCCCCGATCGCATCAAAACACTTGACCATAGCACCCACACAAGTCGTCATGGCCACATCATTTCTTTCTTAGAAGGGGCTCTCTTCATTGCTCAACGTACAACTTGGTAACTTACGACGACATGGTCAGAACTTAATCCAGCCATTCCAAACAAGCTGTATATCACTGGACTCGTCTTAGAACACTGGTTTCAAATATAAGTTCTTTTCTGCCAAGCGACTTTCTGGGAGCGGTTATGAGCGCTCAAATATGAGAAATTTCTTCGACGAATATATATATTTCTCTTCAATAGCAGCGTGATGGCTGATTTACAGTGGTTTTGGTTATTTTGATCACAAGAAAGAAACACACTAACCAAAACCTAAATAAGTGTTTTTGAAACCTATTTTGGGGAACATAGGCTACAGAACACTTGACAAATCACCATTTAAACACTCGTAACTCTTCTCAGATAGTTGCTTGGCAGATGACAAGCGTATATTTGTGATCAGCGTTTCAAGACGAGTCCGATAATATACAACATGTTTGGTATAGGTGTTAAGTTCTGACCACTCCTTGCTTAGCAAAAGAAGGCCAAATTGAGGAAGAGTAGGTACATTTTCTGTTGGTGCCACCATATTCTATCGAAATCTACTGTAAGCTAATCAAAGCTGTGAAGGTTTGAGCCATAACCGCATCTTATTGTCTTAAGTATACCGATAAGGTCCACAGCTCTCAAAACGCAGAGCTCTAATGCTTCATGCTTCATGCAGGAGAAGCATAAAGCATTAGGGCTCTGCGTCATTAGAAGAGCTATTAAAATAATCTTTGGAACGATCTTTCGTGTGCTCTGCTTATTTAGACAAAACTGAGGGGCGATTAACCCTGTGATCCTTTGGCTCCAATATGTACATGACACGGTAGCCAGTAATGCATGCTGAAGACTTTACGCTCTATTCATCGTGAGACTCTTCCACTTTTCCAAAAAGTTTGAAATATCCATCTTCAAAGAAATAGCTCACTCGTCGCGTACCAAAGTCACATTCTGCTCTGGTGCGAAAAGGCAGTATAGACTTCTAAAGGGGCTGTTTTGGTTATCCGCATTCCCGAACTTGTCCTTACACGAACATCCGAAATGTCCTTGCTCTGAAAAGAATCCTCCAGAAACTCTACGTCTGTACACCTAAAATTAAATTTATAAGCAGAGCGCCAAATTGTCTGGAAAATAGTATTGAGGATGCTGTTACACGATTTTATGCAGTGCCAGGTTTGTACTATGGAATTCTCTTTTCGCCTTTCGTTTGGAGGCGTGAACACTTTGTTTTCTAAAAGGTTCGTCTGTCAAGTCTAACGAGTTAATTACTCTCGGGACTTGATCCCTCTACCCTGTTGTATTACATCTTAACAGAAGAATTCTTGACTAGATGATTTTATCATTATAGCATATATATATATATAAATGGGGGACGTAATTGGGGAGGGGACCACCGAGCACCCGGGGAGTGCCAGCTCATCTGGAGATTCTGGGCACCGCCCAGTTGGCGTGGAGACTGTCGGACCATCTAATTAC
Organism: Cylicocyclus nassatus; assembly: GCA_958299035.1. Lineage (NCBI taxonomy): Eukaryota > Metazoa > Nematoda > Chromadorea > Rhabditida > Strongylidae > Cylicocyclus > Cylicocyclus nassatus. The sequence goes on from CATQJL010000001.1 coordinate 77,769,982, forward strand.
TCTGCGTCTCGACATGTCCATTCCTTAGCAAAGCTCGTCCTCGAGCTTTCATCTTTGACCATGGCTCGGGAAGAAGAAAAACCATCGTAACTTTTGATCATCTCGGAGTGCACGTTTGACCATTTGACCATCATCATCATCATCGTCGTCATTTCGTCATCAACCATCATCATTGATCAATTTCTAGCTCATAGTCGTATCGTCATCGATTGAATTCTGCTCTGTTTGATGTCGCTGATTTTGCTGGCGTATTGATCATCATTGCTCGAGTATTGATCGTTGCTATACCATTCATCTCATCAAGAACCATGCATCTTTTCGCGGTTAGCTTTCATCGTGGGAGGGGGGAATTGAAGTCATCGTGGGGGAATCGAACTTCATCGTTGGGTTGCATTTGCTGGATTGCGTCTTCACGTTGCATAGAGGAGGAGCCGGTAAGAGACAAGGTAAACAGAAGGGCGAACGCCAGAAGGCGAAGCGCACGCTCCCGTACGTCCCGTCAATAAAGTAAAGCTCGTCCTCGAGCGGAAGACATATATACGTTTTAGCAGAATGGATAGTTATTCAAAATGGAGTTGAATAAGGATGAATATCGTGGGGGATGTTCCAGGAGGGATGAAATCACACATAATAAAATGGTATAAACATTACAACAAGTAGAAATTCAGAAGTAAAAGCATGAAATATTGAACGAAAAGATAGAATATGTAATTCTATGTTTTCGCTACTGACAAATATCAACATAAATGCATTGGAATTTCACAACATTTGATTATCGAGTTCACAACTCGAGAGGAAACAATTTCCTAGCGTTGCTCACAAGGGCGTAAAGGAAAAGTGAATGTTTGAAAGCGTTTTTCGACCCGCCAATCGAAAAATTCTTTCTTTTTATAGTGCGTATGCTTGCGGCAAACTTACTTTGCACCAGTAGCCGCTGCGTTAGTGAAATTTTGTGAGGTTGCTACTGGCACATGTCACTCATTACGAGGAAATCCAATCCGTTGCTTGTCTCAGACGCTCTGAACGTCTGAGATTAGGCTCACTAGAACGTGGAGTCTCTGCCTCTGTGTGACTAGATTGTGGTTGCACAGAGACTTCACGCTCCTGCGGCCTGCTGTAATACAATTTGAGTCTGTTCACATGCACCGTTTGTGACTTATTGTTGAACAGACTTTTAATGGTGACATTGGGACGGCACATGGAGACAATCACAAATGGGCCTTTCCATTGGAGGGTAAATTTGGGACGCACTGTGTCGTCATGCAACAATACAAGGTCCCCAATGGAAAGGTCCTTACTGTATACCTTCTTCTGGTAATCGTAACCAGCTTTGTAGTCAGCCGTTTTCGCTGCTATGCTGGTTCCCACTTCCACAATCGTAGTCTGCAGGGCTGTCGTAAACTCGCCTGCGAAATTATCTGTGGCAAAAGTAAGAGTAGAAGGTAATTTGTGAACGACGTCCATCCATGTGACCGGATGTCTACCGTGTATCACGAAGAACGGACTGTACCCTGTCGTATCGTTTTTGCTACAATTGTAGGCAAAAACGATGGGTTGCAGGAATTCTGTCCACAAGTCTCTGGCTTCTGCGCAGTAGACTGTGAGAGAATCCGTAACAACTTTTACCATTCTTTCAACCTGGCCGTTCGCCTTGTGGTTGTAGCTTGTGGTAAAGTTGTTCTCAATTCCCAGAGTTTTGTTAACCTGAGTGAAAATTTCGCTCACATAGTTTGAGCCTCTATCGCTAACGATTTCGTTAGGGATCCCGTGCTTGGATACCACATCGTTGATTAGCGCTTTTACTACAAGATCAGCCGTTTGATTTATCAAAGGCGTACAGATAACATACTTACTGAAAGCGCAGACCGTAATAGCTATGAATCTGCTACCATCAACACATTGTGGCAATGGTCCTATTACATCAATGTGGATACGCTCAAAAGGACGCTGAGGAATGGGAAAAGTTCCCAGTTCCTCGCGAATGATGTTTCCTGCTGGCGTTTTCACCTTTTGACAGGCTGCGCATGATCTAACGTAATTTGCGATATCCTGATGCATGTTTGGCCAATAGTACTTATCCGAGACCTTTATGTACGTTTTTCGAATTCCCAAGTGGGAACCTAGCAAAGGATTATCATGAAGAAGTTTTACGATCTGCTTTTGAAGTTCAGAGTCGGGTATAACAAGTTTTGGTCTTTCGTTGGCCTTATAGTACAATGCACCATTGAAAATGGAATATTTGTCTAACGAACTCAAAAATTGCTGTGGAGGGTTTTCAGCATTCCCTGTTAAGAAGGTGATCAAACTTCCAAAATAAGAATTTTGCTGGCTTTCCCTGATGGTATCTAAGCTAGGAATTGAGTCGGGAGTAGTAGAAATGTTCATTACTACCGGATAACGGCTCAAAAAGTCGCAAAAAGTGTTATGTTTACCCGGTCGATATTCAATTTTCAGATCGTAAGCTTGTATCATGATTTGGTATTTTGCTAAACGTCCAACAAGGTCTGATCTGTACAGTAATGACTTTAACGGAGCATGATCAGTAATAAGTGTGATAGAGGCATTAGCAACATATGGGTAAAAATGTTTGAGCGCAAAGACTATGGCAAGCGCCTCAAGCTCTATGATTGAGTAATTTTGCTCATGCTTATTCAGCGGGCGACTACAGTACGCAATTGGATGCTCATTTAGCGTTTGCGGATTTTGCTGAAGTAAGCACGCTCCTAGACCTGTAGTCGAAGCATCCGTGTGGATAATGTACGGTTTGCCTATTATAGGAGATGCAAGAGTTGGAGCTGTAGTAAGCGCGTTTTTCAAAAAAACAAATGCATTTTCGTGAAGATCAGTCCATTGGAACGGAGCATTCTTTATGAGAAGAGCATTCAAAGGAGCGGCAACATACGAAAAGCGTGGTATGAATCTGCGAAAGTACGAAGCTGCACCCAAAAAAGACTTGACAGCTTTAGCATCCTGAGGTCTAGGTATCTTGGTGATGCTAGCTATCTTTTCTGGATTTAATCTTGTTCCGCTTTTGCTTATAAGAACTCCCAAGTATGGAACTTCTTCTTGCATAAAAGAGCACTTCTCCGCTGTGAGTTTCATGCCAAAATTTGCAATGCGTTGCAAAACTTCTTCTAGATCACGAAAATGGTCACCTATGGAATGACTGGCGATAATGATATCATCCAAATAGGCGAAACAGCAAGCTTTCAATTCTCTTGTCAAGCTGTTTGCGACTCTTTGGAAAGTACCAGGGGCACCCTTCAGACCTTGTGCCATTACAGTGAAATGAAAAAGACCCAAAAATGAGGAAAATGCAGTTCTCTCTTTGTGTTTTTCTTCGAGAGGGATTTGAAAAAAACCACTTTTGAAGTCCAGAATGCTGTAAACTTCTTTACCGCTCGCTAAATCAATAATATCTTGAATATGCGGTACGCAGTAGGTTTCATTTTCAGTTATAGCGTTAATTTGGCGATAGTCTACTGTAAAACGCCATTGATTAGTTGAAGGCTTTTTCACTAAAACAATAGGTGAAGCGAATTTACTAGTGCTCGGCTCTATTATACGCGTGCGGAGCATTTCCTCAATTTGTCTTTTGATTTCTTGCCGCTTTTCCAAAGGTACCCTGTAGGGACGCTGTTTTGGAGCTGTTGCATGCGGAACAAACTTGATTTTGTGAGAAATAGGACCTGTGTACCTCCCTAAATTTCCATCCGATCCCACAAAGCACTTTTGATATTTTCTGAGAAGATTGTTAAATTGGAGAGATTGCTGCTTATTAAGTAAATTGCGATTTACTTTGACACGTTCCCATAAGGGTATATTGTCAGTTTGATGGGGAAAAGTAGGAAGATTTGCAGCTATGTCCGCCTCAGGTGAGGTGTAATGGACTGGATTTTGATAAGTATTAGAGTTAGTAGAATTTGAAGGATGAATCTCAAAAACAGCTGGCCATTGCTGGGCAGAACCAACGAATTCAGCAATTGTGAGAACGTTTTTCCTATCTAGTTCTACGTGATTAGGGTTAGAGTTGAAAATGCGTAGCGTAATTGTGCCATTTGAACCAGGACATGACAATGTTTTGCCTATAACGACACCTGATGGTAAAGTGACTGTAGGGTCGTCACATGTCATAAATTCCCAGTCGGGAGGATAAGAAGATCTTATAGTACCTTGTACAACAGTATCAGAAAGCGGTTTGAGAATTGTTTTACAAGATAAGTAAACAGGTTCGGTGAGCACGAGATCACTGCTAGGATCTACCATTGGTACTGCACATTTTTCAAAAACAACCTGTTTTTCTTTATAGTTTATTGTTACGCTTGTAGATAACTTTGTTATCGAGTCATTACCCAAAAGTAAATCAGTTGAGCAATGTGCATTACTGACTACAAATGGTGTGACTGTAATGGCAATGTTATCTACAGAAAGAGTGGCTGTGATTTGGCCTAGTAGCTGAATAGGAGTACCATTTGCTGCTACAGCTTCTTTCAAAGAGGATTTAGTGAAAGGAATGTTAAGTTTTTGAACAAACCTATCTGAGATCAGACTAATAGCTGAACCAGTGTCAAAAAGGGCAGTTGTACCGAAGTTGTTGATTTTTAGCGGAATGAATATGGTGTTGCTTTGACCGAGTTGCTGGACAGACATTACGATAGGATTGAAATCGTGAAAATTGGTAATAGGCATATTGAGATCGGCTTTTGTGCTAAACAATGTCTCAACTTGTTTTTCGTCCTGTAAATTTGGATAGACTGGATCGCGCGTTTGAGACTGATTGTCTTGAAATGTAACAAAGCTATGACTTTCTTGAAAATGCGGAGCAGATGCCTCAACATTATGCTCTATTTTCGCAGTTTTCTTGTGAAACGACGGAAATAGAACTTGAAACATTTTGAAGAGAACTTTCAAGAAAGTACGCGCTAATTTGACATGATAAAAGATAAGAGCTATCAGAAATAGAACTAATGCAATGATAATTGCTCTAACAGCATAAATTACCAGAGTATGTTTTTCTATAGACCGTAAAATTATTGATTTTTGCGATTGTAGAATTTGTAAAGCATTGGTTTCAAGAAAATCGGCAGTTTCCATAACTTCATCCTGTAGTTGCTCAGGAAATGTGTTCAGATTTGGATCGTGAACCTGCGAAGCATCTAAGTTTGACTTTATGGTTGCTGTATTGATGCGATTTTTGATGTACTTTATCTCCGTGTTTATTTTGGCTAGGTCCGAGTGGAAAATAGGCGGAGAATTGAAAACTATGTTTTGATTTGCGAAATTTTGTGGTAAATTTAAATTTACGTGAGAAACGTGGACATAACCATTAGGTGACTTAAAATGATTTGTGCCATCATTGTAAACCCCTAATGGTAAATGACCACAGTCAGCAAAAGAAGATGTGGTTTTGAGATCACGTGTGCCGGGTTTGACGAAAAATAAAGTTTTCCCAACACGTACCGGAGTATCTACATAGCAATTGCTATCCACTTTATGGTCCGGATAGATTTCATCAATTTGAATAGTTTTACATTTAGAAATCATCAAAATATCCCCAGCAGAAATAGCGAAAATATCGTCTCTGCTGAGTAACATCCTAGCAGCACTTGTAGGATCGCTTTTAGCAATACTTTTGATAGTCAAAATCTTGGAATTATTCAAGACGCAAATTCGCTCAAACATGATAGAAAAATCGCGCTGAATTGCCTCGTCAAGCTTGAATTTAAGATACTGCAACTTGGTATTCAATTCAGACGGCTGCGCTGAGAATACTGGAGGTGAATTCAATGCAATATGCTCTGCGACTATAGCAGAAATGTTAATTGTCCTGTGCGCGGGCTTTAAGTTATCGCTAGATCGTTTTCCTCTGATCAGCGGTTTTACTTGGTTGATTTGAAGTGGTTTTGATTTCAAAAGTATTGATGAAAGAATAGTGGCATTGCTAGAAGTTGAAAAAGTATTGCCATGTGATGCATAAGGACTGCGAATTTTATGAGTGTAGGTAGTGTCTACATCGTAAATTGGAAAGCTTTTGGAGAAGTTGAAGTGTTTTTCATTGATTTCTCGCACTAGAGTTATGTTACTATCAAAAATTGTGCGAGGATCTTCTCCCAAAAGTTCTGGAAGCAATATGAATACGCCATTGTCCATTGCAATTGCGTTTTCGGACAAACACCACTTTGTAAGTTGTGATTTTTGAAAGAAAACGCTCTTGTATGTGAATGCGGATTGTATTGCTTCAAGAAGAATGTGATTTGGTGTGACATACGCAATACTGTCAATAGCTTTTACAAATTTACAAGCAATTTTAGCGTCTTTTGACTTCCAAACTACGGTACCATGCGACAGTTGACAGTAATCATGGCCGAGAGTGCAATTTGCCATGTCGCCAAACTGTCCTAGCAATTGGTCACCATCAAAAGTGGCAATTTCGCCTTCTTCTACATAAATATTTGTGGTGACTGTGCATTTTTGACCAAAAAACCAGGGATAAGAATAATGAATAGGACGCTGCGAACCGAATACTTTAGGCGAAAATATGTGTAACGGTTCACCAAGGTACTTTTTAGACTTTGCAATATTATGGCAGAGAATTGGGTCGATGGGAGACATAAACTCCTCATCGCTGTTTAGCGAGAAAGAAATGTGTAGATAAGATGATGCGCAAACTTTTCTAGTCTTATTGAAACAATGAAATGCACTTAGAGTAGTTGGTTCTGTTTTTTCTACAAAAACAGAAGACATTGTTAACAATACATTAGTTAAATTGGTTGGTTACGCGCAAGAAATAGTTTCAGGAAAGGCTACAGGCCAGCCTGATTTACCAGATGAACATAATTGATAGTCCATTGAGAATGCGGAGGAAGTAGGTAAAATTAGCGCAATTATCGCGACAAGAAACAGAGAATTCACCGAATGCATTTTTTTTGTTTAGTTTTTTTTTTCAAGATATGAGGATGAGATACAAGAGGATGAGAAATACAAAAGAAAATACTAAGAAAAGTAACTAAATGAAACAAGAAAAAAAAATCAAGCTAAGAGAGTACCTCTAACTTGAAGTTGATAGTCCTCAGGTCAGCAAAATACTTTCTTTCTTCTTTCTAGCTTGTAGTGGTCGATAGCAGTGGCGTACCGAGGGGGGGGGGGCGGGGGGGCGCGCGCCCCCCCCGAGAATGGGTCGCGAAATTTTTGAAAGTTACTTATATGGGTTATAAAAATGTCTAAGTGACTTGTTTATTTTTGTAAATAATTAAAATGATTTTTAAAAATTTTTAAAAATTCAAATTAGCCTTGTAAAAAAAATTTTTTCGGGGGCGTGGCTGAGGCCACGCCCCCTTTTTCCAGATTTTAGGGGTCGGGGACCGAAAAAATTTTGGAGAGCACCCCCAAAATTTTTTCGGAGTGCGTGGCTAACGCCACGCACCTTCTTTAGAAAAAATTTTTTGTCGCGCCCCCCCCGAGCCGAAATCCTGGGTACGCCACTGGTCGATAGTAGTGGTTGATAGTTGGCTCCGTGTCCTTGGTTGCTCGTTGGCAAATCCTCAGGTCAGCAGAATACCTTCTCCACTCCTCGTGTCGACGAATGGATGTCGTCCGCGGTCCGTGATTGTGCTTATATATGCACAATCACGCGAAGTTGACCTGTAGCCCAGACGTTCGTCGATGGACTACAAGGCTCAAAGGCATTGCCGCAGCATGTGCCTACTCCTGGCGGCTAAATGTCACTCTTAGTTGAGTGATTAGCCATTAAGAAAATAAGTGCTGGGAGAGTAGCCTTTAATGTGACCGCGGGCGATTGGGTAGCCGTTGGGTATTCCACAGGCAATCATAAACACGGCCAGTGGAAATCCTTTTAGGCAAAAGTTATTCACAGTACATTTTCTACATGTGAAAACTTGATTTGGTGGGGTTCACAGTGCGTTTTCCACTTGTGAGAGTCAAAAAAATGCTATCACAGTGGTCTTTCCACTAGTGACAGTTGAAAAGGAAAAAAAAATTTTGGTTCACAGTGCATTTTCCACTTGCGAGACCTATTTGAAAAATTTTGGTTCACAGTGCATTTTCCACTTGCGAGACCTTATTTACATATTTACAATGCCGGCTGTGGCGATAGAGTCGTTGAGTTATGTATGTGCGCGTAAAAAAGCTAGGGTTTCCCAGTTGAAAAGAAAAGAGAATAATAAAGAAAAATATCAATGATTCACGGCTCCGGGATATCACGGCTCTAGGAAATCACGGCTCGCGGAATTCACGGCTCGCGGATTCTCAATCTAGAGAGTTGAACTCGTCTAGAAAGATCGCGTCGGAAAAAATCACGGTTCGCTTTTTTCACGGCTCGGGGGATCACGGCTCGCGGAAATAGCAAGAAAGAAAATGATAAATATCAGTAGATGGATTATTGTATGTATACAAAACTCAGACTCATCGCCTGACTCAAAAAAAAAACGAGGGATAAATAAGAAAATGAGATAAGAGAAAAAAAATAGGAGAAAAATAGCTACGTAGAGACGTAGGAGATGAGGGCTGGTGCCGGCGGTGGATTTAAGCTAAGATCTGCATAATCTACGCTTTAAGGTTTTTTCCCATCAAGAAAAATTGTGTTAGAATGAGTTCAAACAACCGGGACCTCCATGTCAAGTCTAACGAGTTAATTACTCTCGGGACTTGATCCCTCTACCCTGTTGTATTACATCTTAACAGAAGAATTCTTGACTAGATGATTTTATCATTATAGCATATATATATATATATATAAATGGGGGACATAATTGGGGAGGGGACCACCGAGCACCCGGGGAGTGCCAGCTCATCTGGAGATTCTGGGCACCGCCCAGTTGGCGTGGAGACTGTCGGACCATCTAATTACTCTGCGTCTCGACACGTCACCCTAAAGTTTCACTTTACCATGTAAAAAAGCTGGCTGGCTTTATCTAGAAATGTAAGGTGCGGTACGTACCATTCCAGACTTTCTAATGCGTTAATTTCTGCGCTTGTTCTGCTTTAGTGGGCACAAGAAAAACGGTGGTCAAAATATTCGTGACCGTGGTAAGGCTTTTTTTGTGTCGAGTATCATACAGGTCGGAAAAGGAAGTGAGCGGCTGAGGGGAGCCGGCGTTAGGTACTCAGCCGAGGTGCGAAGACTTCGCAGCTGCCAAATAGGGTAATACACCCTTGTTGCTAGCAGCAAGTACCTAACGAATACACTATGCCTTGATGAATAGGTAACCAACCCCACATCAGAACTCCAGAAAATTTGTAACTTTATAGGACTCTAATAAATTAGAATATGATCTTGATAGCGAAAAGGTTTTCTCCAGAGCTGCTTCTGACTTATCGCAAAAGCACCAAATAACTCCTTTTTTCGGCGGCGGCCAAAAAAATCCCAAAGCCTCGCCGCCTTTCCTTGCAGGGGTACTTGGCACCTCCAAGACGCCTTCGCACTTTTTAGACGGCCCCGCTTATTTGTCCCGCCCATTGGTTAAATTCATTACAAGTTGTGCAGGCTTGGAGGATAGTTCTCAGGTGTTTCGGATAAATAGCAAAGGATGGAAAGTGACAGACGAAAAATCATGAACTCTACCATTCGGGACATGTTGCCTTTGCAATATAGGAAAAAAATTCATCACTAAGCGATCCTGCGACCGTGAGGCGCTGTGTGGGTGTCTTTTTGTCGGAAGTAAGGAAACTTTCGTTGTCTCGATTTTCAGCGGAGATAAGTGTACACATGTGCGCATGGTTGTAAGTGCATCTGTTGGCCAAGTTGCAGATGTTCCAAATTTTTACTGACAGAGTTTCGACTTTTCCAATTTTTCGGAAACTTGGGTATTTCTAGTTTGAGGTTACAACTACATATAGTTCAGATAAGCAAATTAAAAACAATACCTCATAGAGCTTGCATTGATCTATCGATTACATATTCACAGAATCTGTATGGAATATGTGAAATACTACTTATTGTAGTTTTTAACCTGTTTTGGAGCAAGACTTATGTCACAGCAGAAGAATTGAGTTTTCCTCATTTTCAACGACTTTTCATAGAGTATGAATAAGTGCTCAACATTGAAAATCCCTGACATTGTATCAATTTGTTAGGTTGATGCATGATTCTTGCACCAAAATAGGTACAGACCGCAATAATCCGGAATAATCCTATATCCCAAATAGGATTTGATATATCATCACATAGAGCAAACCTAGCTCTATAAGACAGTGTTTAAAGTTTTGCAGCAGCTTCTCAGACGATCGCTGGGGGCAGGCGGGCACCGGAATAATAGATTGCTGATTTCTCGCACCCCGCTCGCGGATTCTTTGCAAAGCAATCAGGACTTTTCGGAGGACCGCTTGCTGAATCAGCGGATTTTTTGAGAGACCGCCTGTTGAATTTTTTTCGCTCTTATTTTTTGCAGATATATTGCTGAACCTCTGAGGAATCGAGAACTCAGCAAGCGGTCTTCCGAAAAGTCCGATTGCTTTCCAAAAAATCCGCGCGCGGGGTGCGAGAGATCAGCGATCTATTTTTCCAGTGCCTGCCTGCCTCCGGCGATTGTCTGAGTTGATCCAAACGAAGATCGAAGCCAAAAACGAAAAAGATCTATGCCCCCCAAAAACCAGGAAAAAATTGAAACTCCGTTCAGAAAAATCCTTCAAAATTTCTAACTTACTCATGCATTGTCATTTCGGATAAGACACTTCTCTACGCAGTTGCTGTATTTTTCTCTCGGCTAGAAATTGAGAAAACAAAGTTTTTCATGTTTTTTCCAAAAGTTTTGCAGCAGCTTCGATCCAAGCGAAGATTAAAGCCAAAAACGAAAAAGATCCATGCGCCCCAAAAGACCAAGAAAAAATTGGAAGTCCGTTCGAAAATCCCTGACATTGAAAATCCCTGACATTGTATCAATTTATTAGGTTGATGCATGATTCTTGCACCAAAATAGGTACAGACCGCAATAATCCGGAATAATCCTATATCCCAAATAGGATTTGATATATCATCACACTAGCTGGCTTACCCGGCTCCGCCGTATCCGGACCAAACTTGGCACACATACACTTCGGGCCCCGGCGGGTGTCACAGTCCACTTTTCGTTATCGATCGATGTCGATTTTACCGATTTTTATCGATTTTTTTGCAGAGTTCACCTACAGGGCTAGGAGTTGGCACAGGGGGGGAAGTGAGCATGGGGATTCCGAATACAATATTAGTTTTCAGAATTATCGATTACTTTTATTGATTTTATCGATTTTTTTGCAAAGTTTGACATGCGAGGCTGGGATTTTGCACAGGGGGGTAATCGAGCATGCTGATTACGAACACAATATTAGTTTTCAGGATCGTCCATTACTTTTATCGATTTTACCGATTTTTTTTGTAAAGTTTGAGCTACGGGGCTGGGATTTTGCACAGGGGGTAATCGAGCATGCTGATTACGAACACAATATTAGTTTTCAGGATCGTCCATTACTTTTATCGATTTTACCGATTTTTTTTGTAAAGCTTGAGCTACGGGGCTGGGATTTTGCACAGTGGCGTAATCGAGCATGCTGATCACCCCCCTTGGGGATGATCAGCATGCTCGATTACCCCCCTGTGCCAACTCCCAGCCCCGTAGCTCAAACTTTGCAAAAAAATCGATAAAATCGATAAAAGTAATCGATAATCCTGAAAACTAATATTGTATTCGGAATCCCCATGCTCGATTACCCCCATGTGCCAACTCCCAGCCCCCTAGCTCAAACTTTGCAAAAAATCGATAAAATCGATAAAAGTAATCGATAATCCCGAAAACCAATATTGTATTCGGAATCCCCATGCTCGATTACCCCCCTGTGCCAACTCCCAGCCCCGTAGCTCAAACTTTGCAAAAAAATCGATAAAATCGATAAAAGTAATCGATAATCCTGAAAACTAATATTGTATTCGGAATCCCCATGCTCGATTACCCCCATGTGCCAACTCCCAGCCCCCTAGCTCAAACTTTGCAAAAAATCGGTAAAATCGATAAAAGTAATGGACGATCCTGAAAACTAATATTGTGTTCGTAATCAGCATGCTCGATTACCCCCCTGTGCAAAATCCCAGCCCCGTAGCTCAAACTTTACAAAAAAAATCGGTAAAATCGATAAAAGTAATGGACGATCCTGAAAACTAATATTGTGTTCGTAATCAGCATGCTCGATTACCCCCCTGTGCAAAATCCCAGCCCCGTAGCTCAAACTTTACAAAAAAAAATCGGTAAAATCGATAAAAGTAATGGACGATCCTGAAAACTAATATTGTGTTCGTAATCAGCATGCTCGATTACCCCCCTGTGCAAAATCCCAGCCTCGCATGTCAAACTTTGCAAAAAAATCGATAAAATCAATAAAAGTAATCGATGATTCTGAAAACTAATATTGTATTCGGAATCCCCATGCTCACTTCCCCCCCTGTGCCAACTCCTAGCCCTGTAGGTGAACTCTGCAAAAAAATCGATAAAAATCGGTAAAATCGACATCGATCGATAACGAAAAGTGGACTGTGACACCCGCCGGGGCCCGAAGTGTATGTGTGCCAAGTTTGGTCCGGATACGGCGGAGCCGGGTAAGCCAGCTAGTGTGATGATATATCAAATCCTATTTGGGATATAGGATTATTCCGGATTATTGCGGTCTGTACCTATTTTGGTGCAAGAATCATGCATCAACCTAATAAATTGATACAATGTCAGGGATTTTCAATGTCAGGGATTTTCGAACGGACTTCCAATTTTTTCTTGGTCTTTTGGGGCGCATGGATCTTTTTCGTTTTTGGCTTTAATCTTCGCTTGGATCGAAGCTGCTGCAAAACTTTTGGAAAAAACATGAAAAACTTTGTTTTCTCAATTTCTAGCCGAGAGAAAAATACAGCAACTGCGTAGAGAAGTGTCTTATCCGAAATGACAATGCATGAGTAAGTTAGAAATTTTGAAGGATTTTTCTGAACGGAGTTTCAATTTTTTCCTGGTTTTTGGGGGGCATAGATCTTTTTCGTTTTTGGCTTCGATCTTCGTTTGGATCAACTCAGACAATCGCCGGAGGCAGGCAGGCACTGGAAAAATAGATCGCTGATCTCTCGCACCCCGCGCGCGGATTTTTTGGAAAGCAATCGGACTTTTCGGAAGACCGCTTGCTGAGTTCTCGATTCCTCAGAGGTTCAGCAATATATCTGCAAAAAATAAGAGCGAAAAAAATTCAACAGGCGGTCTCTCAAAAATCCGCTGACTCAGCAAGCGGTCCTCCGAAAAGTCCTGATTGCTTTGCAAAGAATCCGCGAGCGGGGTGCGAGAAATCAGCAATCTATTATTCCGGTGCCCGCCTGCCCCCAGCGATCGTCTGAGAAGCTGCTGCAAAACTTTAAACACTGTCTTATAGAGCTAGGTTTGCTCTATGTGATGATATATCAAATCCTATTTGGGATATAGGATTATTCCGGATTATTGCGGTCTGTACCTATTTTGGTGCAAGAATCATGCATCAACCTAACAAATTGATACAATGTCAGGGATTTTCAATGTTGAGCACTTATTCATACTCTATGAAAAGTCGTTGAAAATGAGGAAAACTCAATTCTTCTGCTGTGACATAAGTCTTGCTCCAAAACAGGTTAAAAACTACAATAAGTAGTATTTCACATATTCCATACAGATTCTGTGAATATGTAATCGATAGATCAATGCAAGCTCTATGAGGTATTGTTTTTAATTTGCTTATCTGAACTATATGTAGTTGTAACCTCAAACTAGAAATACCCAAGTTTCCGAAAAATTGGAAAAGTCGAAACTCTGTCAGTAAAAATTTGGAACATCTGCAACTTGGCCAACAGATGCACTTACAACCATGCGCACATGTGTACACTTATCTCCGCTGAAAATCGAGACAACGAAAGTTTCCTTACTTCCGACAAAAAGACACCCACACAGCGCCTCACGGTCGCAGGATCGCTTAGTGATGAATTTTTTTTCCTATATTGCAAAGGCAACATGTCCCGAATGGTAGAGTTCATGATTTTTCGTCTGTCACTTTCCATCCTTTGCTATTTATCCGGAACACCTGAGAACTATCCTCCAAGCCTGCACAACTTGTAATGAATTTAACCAATGGGCGGGACAAATAAGCGGGGCCGTCTAAAAAGTGCGAAGGCGTCTTGGAGGTGCCAAGTACCCCTGCAAGGAAAGGCGGCGAGGCTTTGGGATTTTTTTGGCCGCCGCCGAAAAAAGGAAATATTTGGTGCTTTTGCGATAAGTCAGAAGCAGCTCTGGAGAAAACCTTTTCGCTATCAAGATCATATTCTAATTTATTAGAGTCCTATAAAGTTACAAATTTTCTGGAGTTCTGATGTGGGGTTGGTTACCTATTCATCAAGGCATAGTGTATTCGTTAGGTACTTGCTGCTAGCAACAAGGGTGTATTACCCTATTTGGCAGCTGCGAAGTCTTCGCACCTCGGCTGAGTACCTAACGCCGGCTCCCCTCAGCCGCTCACTTCCTTTTCCGACCTGTATGATACTCGACACAAAAAAAGCCTTACCACGGTCACGAATATTTTGACCACCGTTTTTCTTGTGCCCACTAAAGCAGAACAAGCGCAGAAATTAACGCATTAGAAAGTCTGGAATGGTACGTACCGCACCTTACATTTCTAGATAAAGCCAGCCAGCTTTTTTACATGGTAAAGTGAAACGTTAGGGTGACGAACCTTTTAGAAAACAAAGTGTTCACGCCTCCAAACGAAAGGCGAAAAGAGAATTCCATAGTACAAACCTGGCACTGCATAAAATCGTGTAACAGCATCCTCAATACTATTTTCCAGACCATTTGGCGCTCTGCTTATAAATTTAATTTTAGGTGTACAGACGTAGAGTTTCTGGAGGATTCTTTTCAGAGCAAGGACATTTCGGATGTTCGTGTAAGGACAAGTTCGGGAATGCGGATAACCAAAACAGCCCTTTTAGAAGTCTATACTGCCTTTTCGCACCAGAGCAGAATGTGACTTTGGTACGCGACGAGTGAGCTATTTCTTTGAAGATGGATATTTCAAACTTTTTGGAAAAGTGGAAGAGTCTCACGATGAATAGAGCGTAAAGTCTTCAGCATGCATTACTGGCTACCGTGTCATGTACATATTGGAGCCAAAGGATCACAGGGTTAATCGCCCCTCAGTTTTGTCTAAATAAGCAGAGCACACGAAAGATCGTTCCAAAGATTATTTTAATAGCTCTTCTAATGACGCAGAGCCCTAATGCTTTATGCTTCTCCTGCATGAAGCATGAAGCATTAGAGCTCTGCGTTTTGAGAGCTGTGGACCTTATCGGTATACTTAAGACAATAAGATGCGGTTATGGCTCAAACCTTCACAGCTTTGATTAGCTTACAGTAGATTTCGATAGAATATGGTGGCACCAACAGAAAATGTACCTACTCTTCCTCAATTTGGCCTTCTTTTGCTAAGCAAGGAGTGGTCAGAACTTAACACCTATACCAAACATGTTGTATATTATCGGACTCGTCTTGAAACGCTGATCACAAATATACGCTTGTCATCTGCCAAGCAACTATCTGAGAAGAGTTACGAGTGTTCAAATGGTGATTTGTCAAGTGTTCTGTAGCCTATGTTCCACAAAATAGGTTTCAAAAACACTTATTTAGGTTTTGGTTAGTGTGTTTCTTTCTTGTGATCAAAATAACCAAAACCACTGTAAATCAGCCATCACGCTGCTATTGAAGAGAAATATATATATTCGTCGAAGAAATTTCTCATATTTGAGCGCTCATAACCGCTCCCAGAAAGTCGCTTGGCAGAAAAGAACATATATTTGAAACCAGTGTTCTAAGACGAGTCCAGTGATATACAGCTTGTTTGGAATGGCTGGATTAAGTTCTGACCATGTCGTCGTAAGTTACCAAGTTGTACGTTGAGCAATGAAGAGAGCCCCTTCTAAGAAAGAAATGATGTGGCCATGACGACTTGTGTGGGTGCTATGGTCAAGTGTTTTGATGCGATCGGGGATCCCTTTTACCCCCCCCCTCCCCTTCAAAAGTACTTCGGATGTGCGTGTAAGGGCGAATTTATCCGTCCGTACGACCCCACTCCACCATCTCCATGCAATTGTAGCCGCATTAACTAATGCAAATCAGCTCAAAAGATGCTAATGGACCCTATGTAGAAATAATACGTTAGAGGTAGAAAAATCTACATACAAATTGGCCAGTTATGCTTGTTCGCTCAAAAAATAAATTTGTTTAGATTGGGTAAGTAGGTAAATTCTACGAGAATACTACTGTACTTCATCGTGGCCGTGAAAATGGATGGTATAAGGACTATCATTAATTCTGAAGCCGACCTTCAATCTCCCACCTCTCTGTAAACTGAATTGTAAACGAGAACTGAAGTAAAGTAACAAAGCTTAAGAATACAGGGCAATTTAATTCAGCTGTTAAGATTGATTATTTTTGATGTTAGGTCGGTTTTTGGACTATCTTTGATAACATTTGGATAGAAGAATTCTATAACCAGTTTCTTGAAATTTTTGAAAATATTTTTCCGATGCTTTCATCCCATATTTTGGCACCTCAAAAAAGCAGAGGTCAATTGATGTACCTTTTTCTCCTGTTTGTAGACTCCTTTCTGGAGAATATTTAGGATCAAAGGAATTTGAAAAAGAACATCACCACTAGAAAGAGGAAGAAATTCTGCGTCGAGCACTGCTTTGTTTGTCTACCATTATTGTGTGTGGTGTGAACATGGGTCTGAAATTTATTATCAAATATTCATATTTTTAACGACACATAAAAATTCTTCCTGTGATTCACATGTGTTTGCCAAGTCATTTGTTATGGTTCCGGATATAAGAAAGCTTCAGACTAAAATGATATAGGTTCGATTTTCGTCTACAACATCATTTTTTGTGAAAGGAAGAAGTGCTACTTTTGAGAAGTAGGGAATGTTTGCGACCAACCTTTGCTACTTTCTGCACAGATCTTTCCGCAAAACCATTGCGTCTTCTCCGAACGGCGTCAAAGTGTGCATGAAGATGGTACTTGAAAGTTCGTGACATAACAGGGAAGGCGTCTTAGATTGGCCTTTCATATACAGAAACATATATAGTTAAAATCAACTTCAAATTCTGATTCCAAATATGTTTGTAGCTGCGGCACATCCTTCTGAAGCGAGTTATATAGATGTTTTTTTTAAATTCTGCAACCTTTCACGGGCTTTGCGCTGTTATCATTTGATTGCTAATTTGCGTTAAGTTTCTTGTCAGTAACAAAATACTTAATTTGATACTATTTCAATTTTCCAGAACCGTATTTAGACAGATTTCCATCTACAGGCAGCTTCCATGTTGAATAGGCCAATCGTGAACAGAAAAAGGCTCATGAATCGCTTCAGAATGATACGCTGCAGCTAGGAAGGGCATATTATTTGAAATCAGCGCTTGTAATTGACAACAATCCTATATGTTTCTTTCCAAAAGGCCAATTCCAAAAACTGGGATTTTGATGTTACGATAGCAATAGCATGACTTCGTAATGCAGCAGAATTGCAGCGAACAAGCCACCATAACTCCAGAGGAATTTAGATGCGTCCTTCCCCCCTTTTTTCATTTTTTGACGCCATACATAAAATTTATAAGAACAATCACATGCTATAAAATAGACTGAATTTTGCACAAATGTATTAGGGCATCTCCAAAGAACTGCAAAATCGCATGGGCCGTATGAGAAACATTACAAAAGGACTTACAAATATTGATGGCCATCGTTGGTAGAGATGGCCATCGTTGGTATCTGTCGTAATAGAATAGAAGTAAAATGCAACGAGTGGTAGAATTGTTGAGAGCTAAAAATACGCATTTGAGTAGGCAGATGCGCTATAATTGATGAAACATCCCCACGGCGCCAGACTCCGGTATATAAAGGACACCGGTACATAAAGTGTAAGCTCGTGCACCAGTCGTTCGAGATGAGTCTACGTTTTGTTCTTGAGGTGACTCATCCTTTTTCAATATCAGTAAGAACATTTAGCATTAGCAGTTGTGTAACTTCAGATACTGCTTGCTTTGAGTGTCGCCTCAAGTAATGGCGTGAGAGCATCAGGATTCTGCGACAATCATAACTATGTGCTAACTACTCAGGCCGAGATAAAAATTGATTTGCAGTTTGACAATATGAGGGAACTACTGCACAAACCGCGTAATATGGTTGGTCATGCTTGATTCGAAGAAATTTATTCATAAAAAATAACGCGGGTTGCTAGAAACTTGAAAATACAGTAACTCTGGAATGTCAAACATAGAAGCTTCTTATTTTTAGAGCAAGCTTATAACTTATCAAGACAAAGCTAAGCTATGCTTCGGTCCGGGCATACACTGTAAGGGGGTTCTCTATAGATAAGCTGCATAGTCTTTTCCATCGTGGCATTTTGTATCAAAACTTTATTTAGTGAACAGAATACGATTGATTGGATTGCTGGACAGGCAGCTGCTACGTACAGGGATGAACTGGCACTGGTTAGTGATGCTAACATTGTTAAAAATAGGGGACAGATGCAAACATTGCACATTTGTTTGAAATTCGACAAGGTTTGTTGTTCGATTATCTTTTGCGTCTCAACACCTTCTCCAAACATAGAAGAGAACTTTGCCACGGCGACGAGCATATTTTTTATAATTTATTCTCTTTTTTGATCGGAGGTATAAACACCAAAAAGACATCTGACTAAAAATCGATAATGTCTAGGAAACAGCTTCAGGTTATCATCCACTATGGACAAAAGATAAGGTAACACATACTTCAAAATTTACATTGCTGGTGGAAGTTTCGAACGCTTTCCACCGTAGCAAACAGTAATGTAACCAAATTGCAAGACGAATCTTGCTTCCATTCAAATATGAGCCGCAAAAAAGAAATGCGCTTTAGCAAGTTTAAGTCGTCTGTAACTTTACGGTAGCCAATACACCGTCAATGTATTACTGCATGCGACAAGCCCGTCTTCCACCTAGCTTCGACTTCCATCAAAGCGGATATCTTTTGGAATGAATTTCCCAGTGTATGTATTGCAGCACCATAATTTGTCGTAATACTGCGTTGAATAAGAGATACAGTCACCCTGCCTGGAATCTGAAATGTAATTAATCTTACAATATAATAGTACAAATTCAATGCGATAGTGGCATGAGCATACTGTGGAAAGTAAACAATAAGGGTTATACATGCCGGTACGGTTCAAAATTGTACGATAGGCATTACACGTGCTTCATAAATCGTACCCATTGAAAGTTCCGATATAGCTGCAGAAGAAAAAAACTTGTGTTAATTTACTTGTGATCTATAGAGATAACCGCAAGTGTACGCTCGTTCAACTGTGAGTTGCCAGTGATCCTGGTAATAACCTTGTTTCTATATGCAGAGATAGTCTTTGACTGATTTGGTTCTTGCATTTTGAGAATAAAGCGCAAAATACACACAAATACACACACACATACACACATACACACACACACACACGAGTCATGATAGCAAGTATTTTTGAAGCCTGTGTTCTTGATACGATTCTGGCCATCACATTGAGCTTACGTTCATAATTGTTGGCTTTGCAAAAGTTTAAAAAATGTCATGATTTATTGAAAGCTTTTGGTGCAAAACTACTTTTGCCTAATCAGATGTTCACAAATTGCAAAACTGACCCAGGACTCAACACAGCTGGCACCGGGTCAAGCTGAATGTTGTTTTTGGGATAAAAAGCAAAAGGGATATCGTTTTTGTGGCTAAAAAGACACAAAAATAGCACGTTTTATTTTTTAGAGCTTTCAGATTATGGTTAAAGGTCAATGGGGATTCGTGAGAAGTCTTTAGCATGAAAGGGAACTTCGTTTTGAGATTTCCTTAGCGTCAGCTCACGCCGAGCCCTTTAAGACCTCACTGCATCAATAGATAAATGTATTTGTATACTTTTGTTATAAATTCAGAATTTTCTGTCGAGTGAACAATTATCGAATAATTTCGAAACGTAATAATTTTGTAAAAACAAATATCGTCTGAATTAGATTTGAAAGTTTCGAGTGAACTAGCAAAAATTTGCTAATTTAATTTTTTAATGAACGAATCTATCGATCGATTCGACCTTCGCTGTTTGAATATAATTCATTATATGATATAATTGGTTAAAAGTTACTTACAGTTGATTCGTTGACCGCACGGACTGGATATCAGAAGCACGCGCCGCGAGGTGCAACGTTTGCACCAATACATGTTCGCCATTGTAGAAATCGTGCTCTCGCAACATTTCAGCCGCTCCGCTCGTGGTCTGCAGCCGTTCGTTGAAGCAGTCCATGTGGTCAACGAATCGACGATACATGAGCTACGAAAATATGCAAGTGAATTGTTCATATTGTAAGTAATTGAGATAATCTTTTTTGAAAATTCAATCTAGTTTTAGAAGTCTTGAAGTCAAACAAATTTTTATGGGGAGCGTGGCTAGTGCCATGCTCCCTTTTCCTGGGGCATCGGGATTATGGTCAGCGAAAAATTCGGAAAGCATACCATAATTTTTTTCGGAGGGCGTGGCTAACTCCACTCGCCTTCAGCAAAAAGCAATTCTTGACCCCCCCCCCCCAAACGGAATTTCGCCACTGACATCAGATCTCGCGCTTCCAACAGAATTGAAAAAGGTGCCTTATATACGTCATTGGCTTTGCCAAACTCGAATGCGATCGACAATAATATTCGTTCGGAATCGCAATTCCCAGTAATTCTAGTTTTCGCATTTTGTTCGACATTTCTTTTTCTGGTAGTTCAAGTTTTCGAATTTTTATAAAACTCGTTTGATTAGATCGAGTTATTGAATTTCATTTGGAAATGGAAAATTCCGAGCTGGAAGTTTCAAATGAATACATTCGACTAATCGATTTTTTTTCAATTTGGACCAAATTGTGATTCCCCGTTTCCGCAAATGGTGCACGCCTTCAAATCAGCATAACTTTCCAATGCTAAGTAACTAGCAGTTAAAAATGTCAAAAGTTCTGTTCTTGATATCTTCAAAGTAGAATGTAGGCTAAAAAAAGTAATGCGTACAGGTGGACTCCGTCCACGACTGGTCTAAGTGGTCCCTTCTTCGAAAAAGCTTTAGCAAATGTTCGTTTGCTCCAAATAAGCCGTACTTTCAGTCTTTATTGAGCGAAGCATGACCCTGAGGAAAGCCAAATGGCGTTTGCGCTTTGCCAAAAAGCCAGGGAACGGATTAGTGGCAAAGTGAGGCAGTGGGTAGTTTTCCGAGACGAACTGAGAAGGATTTTGGAGCTGCTTTAACGTAGCACTCAGAAATACTTCTAAAATTGCATGAAACGCTGAATACGAAATGATCAAACGAAATGTTTTCTCACTGCTCGAAGCTTGGTCAAGAAAGTTTATCAGTTACAAGTTTTTTTGAGTTACGAAAAACCTGATGGGTTTTTCATTACTGAGACTTGAAGACAATGAAGCTAGGAGATTGTGAGATCATAGGAATTTTTCCATACAGTTTGTTCAGAGTTGATAGAAAAAAAACAGAAAAGGCAAGTATACTAAGTATTCCACTGTGTCCGGTTCAACCCAAGGAAGTCAGGGACTACAACACATGGAATAGTTCGAAAAACATCAAGGAAAGATAAAAAAAGCAACAGAAGTGAGCACAAGCTACAAAAACTCGGTAACAAATACAGAGCGAGAAAAAAGCGACCGCTCGCTTCCACTGTCACATTCGAAAAATTTTGCTTTATTATCAGACATCTCGGACGAGCAACAAGCCTTCGCCTTGCCGGGCGGAGCGCGAGCTTTAAATTGGTGGTCTTGTTGCGGGCGAGCGACGTGCCTTTGCTGCCGACCTTGCAGGTGGTGCCCACCAGCGGACTTTGCACCTACCAGCGCCGGGCCATCTCTTTAGCGGGCGGGCGGCTGCCAGTTATCGTAGTCTTGACCTTGGATCATCCTATAATTTTTTCATTGGTGTGGTGAACATTGCTGTCAGTGCTGTTTCTATGAGTTGGTAGCCATCGTGAGCTGCTATCCACCTCGTCAATAAAATTTAATTCTTCAAGCAGGGCAAGGTAAGCTTAAACAGACTCATTTGTCCATCAAAAGCAACATCATCACAGATATGACACTAGTCATCCTCAAGTTCATCTTTGCGAGTAGCTATTAAAACTTTTATCGTATATTAAATACACTTGCCAAAACGTGAAGCATTACATCTTGGGGAATTTCACGAAACGTAAATGTAGTGTCCAAAACGCTAGAGAACTGGAATGTTCTGAAATTAGCAATGGATTTCATAGCAAAAGAGGTTACTCACTTGAGCTGGCTTAACACCGCATTCGTTGAACGATTGGATTTCTTTTACAGTTATAGAACCTTTTCTGATAGACTTTAAACGGTTATGGCAGTGCTTGGAAAAATTTCCTCATCACTTGCAAAAACAAAAAACACAACCATATCTTTGACTTGTGTGAAAATCGCTTAATGCACGATTAGCCTTCTCAGCAGCAGCTCGGCTACATGAGGAAATTTCAAGTCAATGATAGCCAAAAATATAGCGTAGACATGGAAGAGCGTCGAGAAAAGTCCTTATCTTTCAGTTTTTTTTTCTGCTTCAGGAATGAGTGACAATCAGTCGAACAAAAGCTTTGAAAACAAGTTTTCACAAGGTAGACGTGATGATGCGCCGTGTTTGCGAAAACGCCGCGATTTAGAAGTTGAGCTATAAACATACCGCTTGTTTACAGCGTAGACGCCAAAAGACATATGACACCAAGTTTGTGCTGTAGACGTAGAATATTCTTTGTAGATTATGTGAAAAATTTCAAAAATTCGAGTAAAGTAATTTTTCCTAAATTAGTCCGTTTCCAGACATCATTCGGTCTGAGATCGTATGACGTCTGGAGACGGACTAACGTTGGAAAAGCATATGTTTTTATAAGTTTACATAAGGGTGGGGAGGGAGTGACGTAGTGGTATGAGGGCTATCAGGTTCATCTCCTATAATTTTGACGATTTCTTCCTTTTTTCCGCAACATCGGTTAGATTTATTCAAAGTGTCCGGTTTGCTAAACTGTTAAAGAGTTTCAGTTGGATTACGCTTTTCTGACGGACAAACGTAGTATCAAAGTCATTAGGACTTGGGTGATGCTATTTGAAAGTCGCAGGGTCAGGTGAATGCTACCAGAAGTTTTGTATGGTTTTTTTAGAGTGGTAAATTTAGTGATGCCGATGTTCAAAAAGTATCTGACCAGAAAAGGCGAAAATGCCATCTTACAGTTCTGGCGAAAAAGTTGAAAAGGTGGTGTTATATATTGAGTACGCTCTAGACTTAACTTGTCTTTTACATGATCCTATTTAGATACTTGCTGCTGACCTTCCTTTTCTCTGAGTTTGAACAACGCTCAAAGTTTTTTGCAAATGCCATTCATTTCGTTGCAAAAAAAAACTCTTGGCTTAATCCATTCCACTCTATCTCTGTGTCAGATATAGATTGGAGAATCTTTTGCTGCGCGATAATAGGTATGAATTTGACGCGAGTTAGAACCATTGTTTTATTCTGTTTTTGATTTCTATATTTTGCTTTCTTTATTGTTTGTGTTTGCGATTTCGTGTATCCCATGTGATGTCCTCAGCCTTCTTGACCAACGTTTAAAAACTATTTGCGTTCTTTTGGTGATTGCGTTCTAGTGATGTCGAACTGAACGTTTAGACTGAATGTATATGCTTGAATATAACAATATTGTTTCACCAAGAATCAGTCGGATCCCTCACTGTAATGTCTTTTACCTTGTTGGAACAACATAATCCTAATTCAAGCATATTTATTCATTTTCATTTATTTATTTATTTATTTAATTTGAGCATGGTCAATTTGACTACTACTAGTAGGCAGTGATGAAGGCAGCGGACAAAAGAAGGTGATGTTCCCCTTTCCAATCTGAGAATAAGTTGTGAAATATATAAAATCTTCTTAATTGGGTTATAAAAGTGTGCAAGTGACTTGTTTAATCTCGTGAATAATAAAGAATTTTTGAATTTTCAAAAATTTAAGTTACTAAAATAAATTTTTTCAGGCGTGGTTGCGCCACAAGCGCAGAAATTTTAAGAAGCACCCTAAGAAATATTTTCTTAGCGTGTGGCTATGCCACAGATCTTTATTTGGAAAAAAAAATTTGCCCCCTCCCAAACGGAAATCCTGTAACCGCCACTGCTAAAAGGAGATGATTTTTTTTCTCACGGCAGCGCTTAATATCGAGATTTAGGAATACTAACGATCGAGACTGAGAAAACATCGTTTGCAAATTTCAAGCTGTTTGCTAGTGCTTTTCCATCCTTGGTAATGAAAGAATTGGGCAATCTATTTTTTGGAAAGTTTCTGTTATTGTAATACTAGTAAAGACTGTGGCATTCAAAGTGTAACATTTCATTTGAACTTTCCAAGAACACCTAAATATTTGAAAAATGCCGAGTTCTCCAAATCTTTACTGGACCCTTGTAATAGTGCACTTTTCAATCCGGCGTTTGAGCCACTGACAGTTGGAGGGTGAGGGAGAGGGGTGTCAAAGGGAACTTCGTAAAGTTTTTAAAAGCCAGGATGAATTCGTTTTGAAAGGCCTAGAAACGGGACCTGACCTAGAGGTTAAAGACTATAAGCCTAACCACTAGCCACTGCGCCACACCCACCATGTGCTGAGGCAATCCGCGCGTACTTGTGTTAAGAACGCGATTTCGCAAAAATCGAACGCTTATATCTTGACTCAGAAAACCGCTTGGCAGATACGTAAAGCTGTTTTGTAAGTCGCATATCATAACCTACAAATTTACATTTCTTTGTCAAGCAACGTCCAGGCAAGTCTATCACAAGGGGGTCTCACTTGGATAGTAATTTTAGGGCCCTAGCTAAGCAAGTAGTGCTCTAACGGCTAAGATATTCCCCTCGAAACTGGACCTCAGGATCGTATTTCGCACGGCGCGATCCTTGCGCGAAGCTGCCATGAATTTATGCGAATACGACCCTGGGGTCCACTTTGGAGGCGTATATCTCAGCCGTTAGTGGTCACCTGCGCAGCCGCTTGGTTAGTGCCTTAATTAGGGCCCCAAAGTACTTTCCACGGCACATTGGAGAGCGCGAAAACGGCGAAAGAGAGCTCTAATACAGGAGAGCAATCAGCAGGTGGGCGGGGTCCTGCCCACTGTGAATTCACGCCCCCGGCTTCCGGAGCGATCTACTCGCTTCCGATTTCAAGTCAATCATTCGCACTTGGCCGGTAGCGATGTTAGGAAGGCTAGCGGAACCGAGAATACCGCTCCAAAAGTTGGGAGCGTGAATTTACAGCGGGGAAAACCCCGCCCATTTGCTGCTTCCCTCTTGCGTTAGAGCCTTTTTTTGCCGTTTTCGTGCTTTCCCGTATGGATTTGGATTTTGGATTTAGCATGTCGAACAGAGCCGTATAAGCACAAAATCTCAAAATCGAGCTTTTGCCCGGACGTTGTCTTTGAAGGCCACTTCGAGTTCGCACCCCCTTGTCAGTAGGACCAATGCAGCTGGGTCAAAGTGAACCTCACAGGAGCCCCATGCAACAAAAGAATACATCGAAGGCACAAGTCCCAGATATATCGTAAAAAGATCCGTCCAATTTCTGTGGTATCTAATGCTTGCCGTGCACACGCAACGATGAACGCAAATAGGCGTATGGAGACGAGAATGTTGAGGTGGGCCCCACCATGCTAGATCATGTTTCGAAAGAAATATCATAAGAAATACGATGAAGGTTGTCCCGATCGTCAAGAAGCTACAAGCGTCTACGATGGTACGGGCATGTGTGTAGCAGAAAAAAGCCACATGACTAGACGCGTCATATCACTAAATGTGCTCCCTGACGCCAAGAAACGAAGACCAGAACTGAGATGGATAGACAAAATCCAATCAGACCTGAGAGAATTTGAATAGATGAGAACCAAACATCAACAAGAACAATGAAGGAGATTCACAAGAGTGGCGAATCCCGCGTGAACGGGAAGATGTAGAAAATGCTTTGGAGCTCCTCTTCAAACCCTCTATAAAGAACCCTTTGTTTTTCCAATGATACAACTTGCCCCGTAAGCCACCTTACCGAGCCGCACTGCGGTGTTTTTGGTTATGAAAGAAAAGGGAAGCAATGCACAACCTTTATCATGCATAGCAGTCAGAAATGTCGATAGTATTTTAATAAATTTTCTTTACTACGCTACATAAGAAAGAAATGAAAGGTCGATACCATCAGGCTCTGGCGCCCTCGAAAATTCGGAGGTGTTTTTAAGGTGTTGTTTTGAGCAAGCGGCTACGACTCATAGTGCCTATTCTGGATCATCTTACTCGCTATTCAAACTCACCGTCTACCCAAAATGGAGGTGATGAGTTTGATGTTATATAATAGCGGACCTCTAGTCAAGCATCACCCCATGCGTTGTTATAAAAAAACAAATTCCAAAGAGAGAAAATCGCTTATAAAAGGTAAAAGCGGTCACGAGGGCTCCGCTCATCGATTTGAGTGGAAGCAGAAGTCAAAACTTGGGCTTCAATATATTCACGATTATAATAAATGAGCCTCTTGTTTGAATCGCAAATTTTGCGAAACTTCCATGTCTACCCTGTAGCTCGGTATCGGACTTGTATCTTCACGTTAAAAGCACCGTTCACCCAAAGGAGTCGATGAGAATCCAATACCTAATAGTAGCGGAGCCACAACTGTATAATTGCCCAACTCGCGCTGTAAAAAGTCGCTTTCGAAGCGAGAAAGTTGCTTCGATCGCTTAAATGACAGCTTTGAGAGGGGCGTGACGTTGGCTCCGCCCACGCCTGCCACTCAGCCGCGGGTCAGCTGCAGGCTCAGAGTACGAAATCTAAAAATCTGATCAAGAATATTGCCGCAATACGAGAGATAGCAAAGAAACACGAAGAAAATAAGGGAAAAGCTCATGTGCAAGCGGTTGGCTGAGGGGCGGTCTGCCGCGCTCTGCCGCGGCCGGCCTGCCCCAGTTCGAATTCAAATTTGACCACCGACCGACTAGTGGGGTGAGGACGATTATACCAAGATCTCTTAGGAACCTTTATCAAATCAAATGTGGCGCCCATTTGAAAAAAGCGAAATTACTTTTGGAACGACCTAATACATTCATTGTGAACAACTCCCTTGCCAATTTGTTCTGGTGAGCATTAAAATATTAAGTTGTCCGGAAATTAATGCAGGTTTCGAATTCCAAACGCATTAAGTCATGCACTTCTCATTTCTAAGTAGGTTGCACAAAACCATTCCATAGAACAAAGCAACTTCTACAAGATGGCGATCTTGCTTTAGCAATAGCTCTAATCCACCACGAGTTTCGAGCCAAAAACTAAAAAAATTCAGTTGCCCGAAAAAATAAGAAAAATCGTAACTCAGTTTATAAAAATACTACAAAAATTCTAACTTGCTCATGTAAAGAAAATCCACATAGGGCATCTATATACGCCTTTGCCGTATTTTTTCTCTTTTAGAAATCAAGAAAACGGAAATTTTCGTGCATTTGCCAAAGTGATGCTGTGCCGTTCCCACATAAGTAGTTGTATGCTACAAACCTATAGAAGTACAAACGTAAATTTCCAGCTCTCTACAAGCTTTAGTTCTCGAGAAATATCAGATACAGTTTTCTCTAGTCGACTGGTCCAAGCTAAAATTCAAATTTCTCGAGAACTAAAGTTTGTAGAGAACTAGAAATTTACGTTTGTACTTCTGTAGGTTTGTAGTATACAACTACTTATGTGGGAACGGCACAGCATCACTTTGGCAAATGCACAAAAATTTCCGTTTTCTTGATTTCTAAAAGAGAAAAAATACGGCAAAGACATATACAATACCACTCTCATAACGTGCAAAATTTCCGTGAATGCCGCGAAATTCCGGGAATGTCGCGAAGTTTCGCGAAATTCCGGAAAGTTCGCGGAATTTTCGTAATTTCGCGACATTCACGGAAATTTTGCACGTTATGAGAGCGGTATTGTATCTGGCTGATAAAATGATAAAACAGTAATTTTCTCATCTGCTGCTAGCAGGTGAACATTAGAAACGGCTTGTGAATTTTTTCTCTCAAACCTTCGTGCTGAAGTGATCTATAAGCTTTTCCACAGTTATGACAATGTCATATGTTCGAATGCATGTATGAAGCGAATCTTATAATATCCGCTTACATGTATTACTCGACGTGTTAACAACATTTCTTATTTTGTTTTGTTGCAGGTTGCACATTGTAGGATAGGAATATCTGCCAAATTACACGACTTTGGAATTCGAAAGACAATTCATAAGAAGGCGATTTGTAACATCATAATCTGACGAACAATGCAGATAAAGATCTGCGCTAAGCATGGTCCGGTAGAGGTGTTCACATAGTTTTAAATTCACAAAAATATGCAGACAATTTCCGCAATAGATAGGCAAAAAGTGCAGGCGAATTTGCGATTTTGGTGAGTTGAGCCACTTCTATCCCACTTCAGCTTTACTTTAAGACTCTCTAGTGCAAAATAAATAGGATTTTCGTAAAGATCGGGACCAAAAACCACTATGAGCGAAGTTTCCGGTCATTCCGAGAACCTCAATATTTTGAACCAAATCTTGCGCCGAGGCCAAGAGTGAGGAGCGAGAAAAAATCAAGTGCTACTAGTTTCTTAGAAAATCAAACCATAGATGTTATCCGACCCATTGATTACAAAAAACACATCTGATTAGCGAGATAGCTTCTTTCTGTAGGACTACGGTGGATAGATTTTAGAGAAATGTGGATTTTTTCAAAATTTGCTAGCTCCGCCCACTTTTGGCCCCGCCCACACCCAAGTCTCCACCCACTTCTCCCCCACCTTCCCATTCCAACCCATCCATGCCTGGGCCACTAACCCGCCACTAACCACCAATGAACCACTTCTGACCGATTTATATATAGAGATCAATCTCCAGGTACTATAGGGCAGCGCCCCTTCACATTCATGCTGCTGTCCAACTTTCTTCATCAGCTGATAGCGCATCAAAAGTTGTATCGAAATATTGCTATGCCAGCGCCTTGATTATTCTTCTGGAATTATCATTTCATTCTGATCTATCATAAAGTTTTCCGAAAAATTTTCAAGTCCAGAACCGTTCTTAGATCAGCCTCTTGTGCATTTAACATCCATTTCTTCTGTAAATTTTTTGGTATAGCCCCTTCGAATATAAACACAAATACGGGTATCCGGACACTTCGTTCCCATATTCCACAAAGATATGCATAAAAATGTACATTGGCTTCCTTATAAACCCTCGCTTATAAAAGAGTTCAAATCCCGCTTTTATCATAGAAAGAAAGAGCTCACAAAGTTGCATATAAATGACTTCATAGCATTTGCCCATCAGCGCTAGTCGCGGTGATATGCGGTCACTCTCGCACCGTAATTAGCAAATCTCGCACCTCGGCTGTCAATTACAATACCACTCTCATAACGTGCAAAATTTCCGTGAATGTCGCGAAATTCCGAAAATTCCGCGAAAATTCCGGAATTTCGCGAAATTCCGGGAATGTCGCGAAATTTTGCACGTTATGAGAGCGGTATTGTATAGATGCCCTATGTGGATTTTCTTTACATGAGCAAGTTAGAATTTTTGTAGTATTTTTATGAACTGAGTTACGATTTTTCCCATTTTCTCGGGCAGTTGAATCTTTTTGATTTTTGGCTCGAAACTCATGGTGGATTAGAGCTATTGCTAAAGCAAGATCGCCATCTTGTAGAGCTTGCTTTGTTCTATCGAATGGTATTGTGCAACCTACTTAAAAATAAGAAGTTTATGACTTATTGCGATTGGAATTTAAAACCTGCATTAATTTCCGGACAACCTAATAACTTCTATTGCATTTCTGGCACAATTTACCAAAGGAGCAACTACGGCAAAGTGCATCCATACTTAGAGTCAATCGCTTTGATCAAGATAGTGTGAGAGTCTTTAGCTCTCTTTCAAAAGAAGACGTACAATTAAAAATTTTAACTATGGTATTCTCACAATTCTTGAAGATCAGATGCAGAATGTTAAAAACCATGAAAACTCCTATGAAAAGCTGAGCACGAGGTACAATACCGCTCATAATTCGTCAAAAAAGCTGCAGGACTGGGGCGCACTCCGCCGGAGTGCGCTGCAGTCCACTAAAGTGCAGCGGGATGCGCCGCACTGCACTGCAGCCCGCCGGAGTGCGCTGCAGTGCGCCGGAATGCGGCAGAGTGAGGCAGTGACTCCGCTGCTCCCCGGCGCACTCCACCAAAGTCCGCCGGAGAGCAGCGGAGTGCGCCGCACATCACCAGAGTCCGTCGGGATTCGCGTCGCATCGTCATATATCGCTTCAGAATGGACGAAACCATAGTTAAAATTCTGAATCTGAGGACATCGTTAGATTTAGCTCGGCGAGACGCATCATCTAATATATAGAAGTACTACAATCTAGCAAGATATGATAGATATACGCTAGACAGTAAGTTTATGCTCAATTTTGCAGATTTTTGTTTGGTTGAATTGTTCAATGTGCTGATAACAGTATTGCCGTTGATGTGTCGCTGATGACACTTAGAAAGTTACACTGTAGAAGTATGGTAGAGAGCCACTCTGATCGAATTTGTTCTAAAATCTGCTCGAGACCACAATACCGCTCACAGAATGCGCAAAATTTCCGTGAACTTCGCGGAATTCCGGAATTTCCGCCAGAGTCCGCGATAATTCGGGAAGTTTGCGACATTACAAGGCAAGTATGTAATGCAGCGTCTCTGAAACATAAAATACTCCAGTAACTACTATTCGATAGTACCGTTTGTGTAGGTTATCGTGCGTTTGAAAGTAGCTGCACACTATTTTCCAAAAGAGATAGAAGCGTTGACGAATTTTGGAAAAATCACACGTTCTAAATTCTACTCGCCGTAACTTCCTTCGGAATGAATACATTCTTAATGCGAAGAAAGTTTTATGCCCAGTTCATCAAGGCACTTTCTATACACAGCATGTCCTTGATATTCCGATTTCAGTGTTCCCAATCTGTGGACGTCTTTTCGCGAAGGTGTAAAGCAGCGCGCATTGCTCCCAGTAGACTCCAGCAAGGACCGTTCGATAGTACTGTTTCTGTAGATTATGGAGCGCTAAAAGTTAGTCACAGGCGTCTTCCCAATGGAGATAGGAGGGCTGGTTAATTGCAAAATAATTGTTGTCCCAAATTCTACTCGTCGTAACCCTAGAACACGAAGCTATCTTGCTAAGAAGATTTGAGCTTTGTAATCAGCAAGTCGGATAACCCCTACGAGCAAATCTGAGCTTCGGGTTAATTAATTTTCTCTCGTAAGCTTTGAAGCTCGCCAGTGGGTTTTGGTCAAAATGTTGATGCTCTTGAATTGTAAGCAAACTTCGCTTATAGAGGTTTTCGAACACGCTCTTTACGAAAATCGTGGTCTATGAGGATCACAGGGTCTTTTTTGGAGAGTTAGGTGAGGTGACTGTAACTGCACCACGAAAGTGCGTAGCTTTGCCCGCACTTCTCGCATATCTTTCAGAAAATTGCCTGCTTGCCTATTTAAGTCAAATACTAGAAACTGTGCTATCGAAGGTGCATGACTCAGGCTCCAGTCTATAATTCGATGAGATAAGAGCCTACGAAAACACATCCTCATGCATTTTGCACAAAACTGTAAAGATCGCATACTTCGTCTAAATTTCACCCTGAGTGGTTGTATGACATTCTGATAATACTATGTTCACTTCTCCCAGGGGATACCAATGTATTGAATATGGTATTTGGGTTTCTTCAGCTGCTTAATTGAATATCAAAGCAGCTTCGTAGCTAGAGCTCAGATCTACTAATAAACAAATCCAACACAATGAGATCCGTTAATCGATGTGAACAGATTTGAACAGTATGTTATACAACCGGTCACGGTAAAATTTCGACGAAGTACGCAATCTTTACATTTTGGGCAAACATGAGGACGTGTTTTCGTAGACTCGCAATTCGGCGAATTTATACAATACCGCTCATAATTCGTCAAAAAAGTCGCCGGACTGCGGCGGACTGCGCCGGAGTGCGTCGGAGTGTGGCGGACTGCGGCGGAGTGCGCTAGAGTGCGGCGGAGTGTGGCGGAGTGCGCCGCACTCCGGCGACTTTTCTGACGAATTATGATCGGTATTGTATATGGAGTGAGTGAAAGGAAATATACATATATTAGGTGTATAATAACATCAAAAGTGGGCGGGGCTTACAGTTCACAGCTCAACAGCGATAAAATCGATATTTTGAAGTTAGAGAACTATCAAAACCTCAAAAATCGTCAAAAATCGATAAAGTCGGTGTTCTGGAGGTTGCAAAATTCCCAAAAATCTTCGAAAATCGATATTCTGGAGGTTGCAAAATTCCCAAAAATTGTCAAAAATCGATAAAATCGACATTCTGGAAGTTGCAAAATTCCCAAAAATCGGCGAAAATCGATATTCTAGAGGTTGCAAAATTCCCAAAATTGTCAAGAACCGATAAATCCGATGTTTCTCAAACTCCAAAACCTCAAAAATCGTTAAAATCGATATTCTGAAGGTTGCGAAATTCCGAAAATCGATAAAATCGGAGATTTGGAGAATTTGAAGATTTCGCAACCTCAAAAACTTTGATTTTGCCAGTTTTGAAAATTCACACACCCACCTTCAAACCCCAAGGCTCCATTCACTTCACTAGACTCCGCCCACTCAACCGCAAGCCCCGCCTACTTTTCCTCCCAACTCTACAAAATGAGCGAAAAACAGCGAAAAATTTGAAAAAGTGCGGAGCAACCTCACTTCCAGTGCTATTATACACTGGAAACCCGTCCAAACAAGCTCCGCCCACTTTATTTCCCACAACACTATCAAAATTAAAGAGAATAAGGAAAAATAAGCGAAAATCGCGTTTTTCTAACCCTATTTACCCCTTTTCTAGCCCTTATCAGCCTCCTAACCAGATCCAGATGGCCGCGGGGAAACTGTACACACACGGTAATAAAGAGAGGGGAAAAAATAAGGGGGGAGAAAGAAAGGGGGGAGAAAGAGGAAAAATCGCGTGTCTAAGTTTTTTAGTCCGGGAAGGTTCATAGAAGGCTCCCACAGGCGGAGCCCCTACATTTTCTCCGAATTATATGTGGTGTCCCCCTCGAATACAAACTGAAGAATGGCTATCCCAGCCCGTCATCCCTAGTCTCCACGGAGATAAAATTCAAAATATGCACTATCGCCTCTATATAGCGCCTCCTACAGGGAATCTCTAGGCCCAAGCTACCCCTAGAAAAATAGTGCTACCAAAACTACATGTCAATGGCCACATGAGATTACCCCAGCTCTGCAACTCTTACAGATATAAGGCGCCGAATTCGCCCTTATTGACAGATTTCCCAAGTTCGGCTTTCAATTAGGCACTTTTAATGGAAATTTGTTATTCTACGATTTTCTTTCCAAAAATCATATTTTCAGAGATCTGTCGAATAAAACAAACCACAGCCCCGTAGCTGTAATATTCGCAGAGTTTTTAGCCCCCCAACATGCAAGCTCAGGCCGTAAAATTGGCTCCCCAAAGTTGCTCCGTAATTCCCCCAAAAATTACGTTAGACACCTGTCTCATACTTATACATTACATATTTTTTCCAGCTTCTTAGAAGCAATACACATTTATATAGCGCGATCGCTCCTCACTCTTGGCCTTGGCGCAAAATTTGGTCAAAATATTGAGGTTTTCGGATTGGCCGCAAACTTCACTCATAGTGTTTCTTGGACCCGATATTTATTTTGCACTAGAGAGACTTACAGTAAAGCTAAAATGAGTTAGAAGTAGCTGAACCAATCAAGATCGCAACTTCGCCTGCACTTTTCCCCTACCTGTTGCGAAAATTGTCTGCAAATTTTTGTGAGTTGAAAACTTTGTGAACACCTCTATCGGACCATGCTTAGCACAGATCTTTATTTGAATTGTTCGTCAGATTATGATGTTACAAAATCGACTTCTCATAAATTCTCTTTCAAATTCGAAAGTCGTGTAATTTGGCAGATATTCTATCCTACAATGTGCCACCAGCAGCAAAACAATGAAAGAAATGTCGTTAGCAGGTCGAGTACAATACCGCTCACAGAATGTGCAAAATTTCCCCGAATATCGCAAAATTCCGAAAATTCCGCGAAATTCCTGGAATTTCGCGAAACTTCGCGAACTTTCAGGAGTTTTGCGAAATTCCGGAAAGTTCGCGGAATTTTCGGAACTTCGCGACATTCAAGGAAACTTTGCAAATTATGTGAGTGGTATTGTAAAATGCAAGAAGGTGCCCAACGATTGTTACAAGAGCGCAACGATACCAGTGTGGAAGAACAAGGGGATATAACAGACTGCTCTACATAAAATACCGCTCATAATTCGTCAAAAAAGTCGCCAGACTGCGGCGGAGTGCGCTAGAGTGCGTCGGAGGGTGGCGGAGTGTGGCGCAGTGCGCCGGAGTGCGTGGGAGTGTGGCGGACTGCAGCGGAGTGCGCTAGAGTGCGTTGGAGTGTGGCGGAGTGCGCCGCACTCCGGCGACTTTTTTGACGAATTATGAGCGGTATTGTAGACTAAAACCTAAATCATTCGCCATTCGACAGCACAGTTCCTAGTAACTTGACTCAGAAAAGCAAGCAGGCAATTTTCTGAAAGATATGCGAGAAGTGCGGGCAAAGCTACGCACTTTCGTGGTGCAGTTACAGTCACCTCACCTAACTCTCCAAAAAGACCCTGTGATCCTTATAGACCACGATTTTCGTAAAGAGCGTGTTCGAAAACCTCTACAAGCGAAGTTTGCTTACAATTCAAGAGCATCAACATTTTGACCAAAACCCACTGGCGAGCTTCAAAGCTTGAAACGAGAGAAAATTCAATAACCCGAATTTCAGATTTGCTCATAGGGGTTATCCGACTTGCTGATTACAAAACTCAAATCTTCTTAGCAAGATAGCTTCGTATTCTAGGGTTACGACGAGTAGAATTTGGGACAACAAAATTATTTTGCAATTAACCAGCCCTCCTATCTCCATTGGGAAGACGCCTGTGACTAACTTTTAGCGCTCCATAATCTACAGAAACAGTACTATCGAACGGTCCTTGCTGGAGTCTACTGGGAGCAATGCGCGCTGCTTGACACCTTTGCGAAAAGACGTCCACAGATTGAGAACACTGAAATTGGAATATCAAGGACATGCTGTGTATAGAAAGATTTGCCTTGATGAACTGGGCATAAAACTTTCTTCGCAATAAGAATGTATTCATTCCGAAGGAAGTTACGGCGAGTAGAATTTAGAACGTGTGATTTTTCCAAAATTCCGCACGATAACCTACACGAACGGTACTATCGAATAGTGGTTACTGGAGTACTCAGCGACACATCAACGGCAATACTGTTATCAGCACATTGAACAATTCAACCAAACAAAAATCTACAAAATTGAGCATAAACTTACTGTCTAGCGTATATCTATCATATCCCGCTAGATTGTGGTACTTTTATATATTAGATGATGCGTCTCGCCGAGCTAAATCTAACGATGTCCTCAAATTCAGAATTCGTCCATTCTGAAGCGAGATATGGAGATGCGACGCGAATCCCGACGGACTCTAGTGACGTGCGGCGCACTCCGCTGCTCTCCGGCGGACTTTGGTAGAGTGCGCCAGAGAGCAGCAGAGTCACTGCCTCACTCTGCCGCATTCCGGCGCACTGCAGCGCCCTCCGGCGGGCTGCAGTGCAGTGCGGCGCACCCCGCTGCACTCTAGTGGACTGCAGCGCAGTGCGGAGTGCGCCTCAGTCCGGCGATTTCTTTGACGAATTATGAGCGGTATTGTATTTACAGCTGTGAGATTGATTTTGTGTTTGACCACAAGATTTTTCCAATGCTGAGAGTTTGGCCACGCCATTTTACAAAAATGGGTGTTTTTACTACTGCAACCACATTATCCTGGCCTTCCTTCCAAAGCCCCAAGAAGTACCGCAATGAATCCAAATAACATTATAGATACGTCGACAAAAAGCATATATTAAAGATTATTGATTATTAGATTATTATTGATATTAAAGATTTCAATTTCAAGGAGTTTTGTTTGAAATGTTGGTATTATTAAAAGCTGCTAAAAATCAATTCGCATTCGGCGCAAAATAGTCTTCGAATTATCGCCAATCTTCATTCCTGTGCCGCGTATACCGTTTTTTATGTTTTCTTAACGCAAAAACCTAAGGTTCTTTGGGGTTCTTTCAAAACGTCACGAACCTTTCAAAATATGAGATGTTTGTTTGATTATGAACCGAAATCACAGATGTAAAGCTTCTACATAGATGGGCTCCAAAAATAGTTTGAAAATCAGCTGCTCGAAAGGATAAAAGCGGTGATTATTCTGAGCATTTCCCTACTCGTGTCTTATGTGATTAAGGATGGGGCTCGGAAAACAGCACAAACTTGGACCACGTCATATGGTGAATATAGTCAACATCAATCTAGTGTGAAGAAAAGAAAGTGGGCGGGGATTTCCAAGACGGGGCAGAAGCGGATGGTACAGATCAAACTTCCGACAAGCGTAGATTTTTGGCATGCCCGTAAATGAACATCGAGTGATGCCTCCGTCGTCATTGATCAATGAGTCCACCATATTTTGGGACCATATAGATGTCTTCGGCTAAAAACTCCACGACAAGCTTGACGGTTTGCAATAAATGATGGCAGTTATTTGAAGTGTATAAAAGTCGTTGAACTTGAGATAATGCAAACGCTTTCTTACCTCTTCCCGCTCCTCTCCACCCGTTCCTTGATCAAGGCCCTCAGTAAAGCTGTTTCAGTCCAGGTTGAACTAAACTGAGGCCCTCATCCGAGATTCGGTAAGGTAGACAACTATCACACCTTACCATGCCGTAAGAACGCAAAATGAAATTTCAGCTGACCTCCCGTCTACCTGGCGAGGTCGTCCAAATTACTTAAATTAGTTTACATTCAGTTAGAGAACCGATTGATTTTAACAGTGTGTAAATGAAGATACACAGAGGAACTTTCCGTAAGTTACTCTAAGTAACTTACGATACACGTCAGTTCAACATGTCGAACATACTGAGTGAGGAGCCACAGCGCAGGCTGACGTCTTTAACAAGATCTAAGAAGTGCGGCCACATCTCCGGTGCTAGTATCAGTCACAAAGATGCGGATTTTTGGCAAACGGGTTACGACTCGCATACTTGCATGGACGTGGCGTTCTCAATCTTATCATCGTGGATAGTTGGCATTACCAACAATGGCTCGACTGAGACAATCTGATTCGTCGAAGCCACAACTGATAATTTATTTAGTTGAAATCGACGGAGGCAGCTTTACTACGGTCTAAGGTTTCCAAGTCAAAAGCAAGCATAGAGCGATTTCTTGTTTTAATGACTAGTTTCGTATTCATCATAACACGCTGGAGCATGCTGATTTATAACCAGCAGGTCAACTAACATCTATTATGTGCGCAATCCGCAGTATATTTGCCCTCAACTGATGGAAGGAACTGAAATATTTAGCACAATGATTTCACGAGGAACTTATGAAGTGAGTACGCGCGCAATCTGCACTTTCTTTCTATCCGTTTATTCCAGGTAACAGCGTTACAAAGCACATATTGCATAAAGAAGCAGAAGTGAAAAGGAAAGAACAACGCAATTTGCTGTATTTCAACATGTTTGTACTTTAGTTTCACTCTATTTGCATGCTTTTTGTTTGATAACAAACGCGCTTTTGACTACCAACTTTCCTATTGCGGAATTGCTTTGCTCAGAATTTTTTGCAAAGCTTTCAGTCATTCATAGCAGTGCCATGCACTTGATTATAGCAAATTCTGAATAACATCGTTAACTGCACGGGATTAGAAAAATCTTGTACAATTAATGCGAAGGAAAAATCTGAACATCCAATACTAATATCACTAATCATTACTATCGTCCGACAGCGCGCAAGAGGTCCAGAAACAATTATGAGTAGTTACACCGTAAGCCGAAGAAGCAAATCAAAATTGTTAGCTCCAACTTTGTTGGATGGGGGTGGTTTTAAAAAGGATAGAATGGCTTTAGTAGTGAGTTACCGCTCTTTTGATCCTTTCGTCGCCATCCGAAAAAATTAAAGTTAATTAAATTAAAAAAAATTAAACTGCTTATTTTTTACCTTGGCTACACCTGATCACCTCTGCAAGCCCTTAAGCACGTGCATCCCGAGGAAGGCGATATGAAAGGAGGTCATACACCGCAATACCTTCAACATCTTAACATGTCACTGTTGTTTCTGCTCCAAAGGCCTTAAATGTCCATTACTATAAACTTATCAAGCAAATCGTTTTGTTCATTTGAGCTGCAATGCTCGGTGTTCTGTATAATCCTACGAAAATCCTCAAGGGTTCTGCACTATTTTTTAGAGCCATTTTTGGATCAGTGGTAAGGTGGCAAATGCATGCAGGAAGTTCAATGCTATAAAGTTCAAAAAGTTCATCCCGCAAAAAAGAGGATTCGTAAAGTGCTGAATTCAACGACAAATTCCACAGCACGCAAGTGAAAATTCAAAAAATGTGAGATTCTTTCGAAAGTTTGGGCCGCATGCACTGACATCCCGCTGGGGAGGAGTTTGCAGCTTAGAAGAAAACTCCAAATCCTGGAGCTACAAATGGATTCCACGCCAACCTTTACGTAAGTATTCCTACTATCTTTCACTAGTACACTACGAACATAGCAGGAGCGAGAAGCTGCACAAGCCGCCTTTTTCAGCTTTTTCTTTGATCCCCTGATATTCGACAGCGACGACCATCTTTTCTTCACATCAGCTTTCAAGTTTAACGAAAACATCCCGAAACTGTACTGAATATCTAACTTAACAGTGCCAAGCGTGTCGGTGTTGAAAACAATTGAGCCATTAAACTACCGAAATTTTCGAGTAAAATAAAAATTCATGACTACGATAAACCGTTCTTATCAGAGACCTGCTAAGCACTGTTTGGTTAGAGCATCAATGGAACTTTGGCACGTTTTCATTGACTTTGCAAATGAAACATGAGTATGAAAAAAGAAGATTGGCCGCCGGGGATCATCAGAGGTTCATATCAAAAGCTGGAGAATGCCTCTTGTACAGCTTCTCGCTCCTGTTCGGTAGGTTCATAGTGAAGGGTAGTAGGAATTTTTACGGATAGATAGACAGCGTGAACTTCAGATATCTGAAACCTTCGGATATGACTTTTTTTAGCGCAGCCATTTCCTCTTTGGCGCGGATGTTAGTGCATGCGGTACCCCGTTTTTCGCACGGCAAACGTACTTATCACTGTCGGTTTAGATAATCACACATCTTTGCGACTTTTTAATCAAGAATATGGAAAAGCAGATGGTTAGAAAAATTGAACATCCAAAACTTTAAGCAAGAAGTCAGCGTAAACACTCAAAGCAACATTGCATGCGGAAGGGATAATAAATAGTTTCTTTGTAGTGTTCCTATTTTTCATGGAGGTACTCTGAAAGGTCTTAACTGCCACAGCATGCTTTCGCAACACCGTGTCATTAATGAAAAAGATTCTATTATTTGAAGATTAGGAAGTGACAGAGGCGTTTGATGCTTTGTCTCTTACACAACGGTTTGATCTTCCAACCCGGGGAGATTACATACTAGATGTAGTACTGACCGATTCTGTTTAATTGGAAATATTTTATTACACCGCCATTGAGTACCTCCACTCATAGTATAGTGGGCTTTTCCACTTCAATGCCTGAAAAAGAAATTCGCCTTTCCTCTTCATTTGATTTTAGACGTGCTGATGTCAACAAAATCAAAACTCTGCTGTCTACCATTGATTAGTTCGAGGTATTTGGAAACTCCACAGATGTGAACAATGTTTGTTGTTGTTTCCTCTATATTTTACATGACATCATGAGAAAAAAATATACCTCTGAAAGAACGAGCGCCCAATACCTCCCTCAGATACCCTGCTTATATTCTCAATCTTTTTGAGCAACGTCAAAGACTATTCTATAGTTTGGCTGACCCCCTACTGTACTTTGCAATACTCCCCCTCCCTCCCCCTCTCCCATCGTCTTCCCCCCAGGGGACGATGGGGCAAAATACAGCACAGGCTTTGAAAAAGCTGAGGCTTTTGCAAATTTTTTTTGAATGTACATTCACAAAGCACTGTGAATCACCTACCAAACTAACCGAATTTACAGATCTTGCATTCGAATTGCCTGTTATCATGTCCGAAGTTGTTTACAATTATCTGAAGACAACTAAACCATCACAGTCGGTGACCTCAGATGGAGTGCCGCAAATGTTTTCAAAATTTTGCAGCGCAGCTTTCTCAGCCTTTAACACATATTTCCAATATATCATCTGTGACGAATGAGATACCTTTTCCTTGGAAGGCATCAGTTTACGCCAATCCCAAAAGGAAAAACTTGTGATCTCATATTGAACACAGCCCGATTAGCTATTGCCAGCTCCCCTGAAGGTATTGGAGAAGTTTATCAAAAAGTACTTGGTAGAGTGGCTAGAGCGTATCAATCTCATTCCTAACAAACAGTACGGCTTTCTTTCAGGTTCTTCCACTTGTGCACAGTCTATAGAATGTACCCATTTATGGAATAATGCGTTGAGTCAAAATAAAAAAGTCGATGTGGTTTACTTTAACTTCAGTGAAGCT
Source organism: Cylicocyclus nassatus (assembly GCA_958299035.1). NCBI lineage: Eukaryota > Metazoa > Nematoda > Chromadorea > Rhabditida > Strongylidae > Cylicocyclus > Cylicocyclus nassatus. The sequence goes on from CATQJL010000001.1 coordinate 77,810,739, forward strand.
TTTGATACGGTTTGCCACGAGAGCCTTTCGGTGAGATTGCATAGCATTGGAATACGTGGGGGTCTGATTAATTGGTTTAGCTCGTATCTTAGTGATATGAAACTGATAGTACGCTTTCCTTAAGTTTTTTTTTTCCCTAGAGAATGTCCTTCAGGTGTTCCTTGGGGAGGCATTCTTTCCCATAAAATTTTCTTATTTATACCTATAATCTTCCCGCTTTTTTGGAAACAGATACAAAAATATTCGTCCATGCCTATGCTGATGATGTTAAAGTCATAGCAATTTATGGCAAGGCTCAACAAAGCGGTTGAACGAATGTTTGAATGGAGTCGATATTGGCACCTCAAAGTCAACTTTCATGAAAGTCACCTCTTTCCGGTAGGGGTTGATAGTTTGAAACTATATAACAAGGATCTTGGCCCGACGATGAGTGCTGACCAAGTACGCGACCTTGGAGTTGTAATTTCTAATGGGTTTAACTTCAGTAAACACATCGATGCAGTGGTTGTAAAAAGCTTGAGGATATTACGTTGTTTATTCGAAAATATATACAGCACTGATGTGTTTCTGTGGACTAGGCTTTACAAGATGTTTACTTTACCTTTAGTTGAGTATTGCAGTCTCATCTGGGGTCCTTACCTCTCCAAAGATATAGCAAAAATTGAAAACGTGCAAAATCATTTATCAAAATACTCTACTATTGGGCTTTTTCTAATAAAAAGTATCCTTGATTCGTCTCCAAAAGCTTAATTCAAAAGTTTATATTACAGAAGAGTTCAAACAGATCTCATTTTTGCATTCAAAATTTTCAAAGGGGAACTTCGCCTAAAAACCTCTACTTTCTGGTGCTTCCGTCTTGTTTACAGAAGGCACTCCTGCATCGCTTTTCGTTATCCTAAACTACCTACATCACATCATTTGTTGAGCACATTTGCTTTCAGAACAGCCAAATGGATTGAAAGTCTACCCACTGAATTTCTACATCAGAAAAATCCTGTCAACTTCAGAAAAGCATTGTCTAAAGTCGACATACTTCAACAACTGCGGATACAGGACGTCAAATGATAGCACTGTATTTTGTTATCGATTACTTTCTTGCCTCTTTTTTCTTGAATTTCTCTATTCTTCCTGCACTTCGATTATGTTAACTACTTTTTTGTGTAACCTCATATGAAACTAGCACTTGATTACCGTTTCGGTCTGTTTTCAGTTAACTAGAAAGCTTGAATTATATGCCCGAATTAGACTTTCATATTTCCGAACACACAGCTTTGCCCTTCTTTGCCTGTGGAGGTTGCGGGACCTGGTGGCGTTGGCAGGACGGATATTCGGTGAGCGGGTGCACTGGTGGCCCCCTACCAGTGCGCCCATATGAGTATGCCGGCGGGGGCTGCCGGTCTATCCATTTGCCTAGCCTCCGCCCTGTCCATGCTACTTGTCTTTACACGTCTGTTGGCATGCCGGGGAGGCTGTTGCGATTTATTCTACAAATGGAATTTCTACTTACGGGTGTGTCATTTTAGCTTATCGTTAGTGTTATTTTCAGTCCTCTATATTTACGTATCTACCTCGTATCATGTAGTTTTCTTTGAATCTGTTAGAGCACGCCGATATGCGTATGAAATAAAATAAAATAATGTTTCGATAATTATCGCATTCCTTGACTCTCAAATTTTTATGTACAATTACATCCTAAAATAGGAAACACTAGCTGACCTACCCGGCTCCGCCCGGCCCTGTCAAGACACTATTATAAAGAACCCATCCCTGTTCATCCCTTCCCTGCGCTCACTTCTTCATGCCAATTCGCTATTCCCACTGTGTTAGTAATCAGCAGCTCACTTATCCCCCACCCTGTACCAATTCTCGACCCTCAGCTCGAACATTGCAAAAAATCGATAGAATCGGTAGAAGTAGGCGACAATTTTGAAAAATAATATTGTATCAATCAGAATGCTCGTTTGCCCCTCACCCTGTGCCAGCTATCAGCCCCGCACCTCAAATTTCGCAAAAAAATCGACAAAATCGATAAAAGTAATGGATAATGGCAAAAACAATACTGTATTCGTAATCAGCATGCTCGATTACTCCCTGTGCCAACTCCCAGCCCCAAGGTCAAACTGCATAAAAATCGATAAAAATAGATGGAATCGATATATCGATCGATGACGAAAAGCAGTCTATGACACCCGCCCGCCCCGAAGTGTATGTGTGCCGAGTTTGGTCCGGATCGGTTCAGAAATGTAATTTTCTATTCGGAACATACGTACACACAGACAGACAGACATACAGACAGACATACAAACACATTCAGCTTCATATATAAGATTTACAACACCTACGGACTGTCATCCCATTAAAAGAGAAAAAATCACTGCATTTTTTGGTTTTAAAAGCATCAACAATCTTTTTCAGTGAACGGCTGGTTTAAGGAGTTTTCAAGCTCTTGTTTATATCAAGCGGGTTATAAAATCTACTGAGCATTTTTTGGTAAAAGAGATGAAGAGCGCTATCATGAACCCTGCGTAGTCGCTGATATTGACGGACAAACTTCAACATATAGGATTGAGGCACTTTGCACCGCACAACTCGTCAAGCCAGAAAATAATGTACAGGGTGCAGAAAAAGTACTGTCCCTCAAAATGAAACCAGAAAATCGGCGTAATTCTTAGGTTTTTCTGGTAAACTTGACACAAATCCTAAGATGTGAATGTATTCTACCATTTTACAAAAACTGGCCAAAAAATTCTGCAATCTCACCCAGCGTCCCTTTTCGCTACGCATCCCATATCAAGGTTTGCAATTCCCTTTTACAAGTGTGAAGGAAGTGTGAAGTTTTTGGAAAATTCTTTTGTTTTTAACGTGGATTGAGAATTCCTCTATTGCTTGAGGAATGTTGTAGTGTCTCCGAGATATGCTGGAAGTAGCCAGACCGCAGCTGCAGTAGGAGGAAATTTTCGGAAAGTTTTCCAAAGAAATAGCGTCTGCGGCGCAACAGGGTGCTACCAACAAACGTGGCACAGAAACTAGGTATGATCATTTATCGCTTCAAAATCGTGATGTAGACAAAGTCCCATGCCCTTTTCATTATTCCTGTTACTTTTAGTTTAAATCTGGAATTTCGAGTCATAGTTTGAATATAATTTATTCAAACAAGCGCAATCCTAACTCGCCCCTTTTCGAAAATTTTTGCAATTTGCGTGTGATAAAATCTTCCTTATTTGGCCAAAATAAAAGTCACCAATCTATAATTCGTCTATAATGGGTAGAGAGTATTGGAGAAGAGGTCATGCGCTACATACCAGCACAATTTGAATCTTATATTGATGCTGGTGGTATAGTTACGGTCCAAAGTGCGCTTATATGCTATCGGCGCATCGTTAGTGTTCTTGCGCGCTATTATCACTCGTTCAAACGGACAGAAGGGCCCGTAGTAAACCCCTCGTGGTTGTCACAACATAGAGGGACTATGTCGTGATAGCTCGGAGTATCTCGCAAGACTATAGCGAGCTATCCGCAGGGCGCCGCAAAATCAATGCATAAACACGTGATCGAACCACTGATAGTCGCAACAGCAGCGCCCACAGCAACTGCGCTATGGATAGGCAATTTTGAAGGTGTACCAGAATGGGAAGGGCATGGAGCAGGCAGAGCAGCGTAGGTAACTTATTATGACCGAAACGGCGTGTAATACTCCACACAGTGTGCCTAGTAGATATCAGTATTGTAGAAGTAGTAACCGTTTGCACAACTACTACAACTAACTAACTACTGTAAAATTGCACTGCAAGCTAATTTTGATTAGCAGTGCAGATAGCGCTGCGTCAGTGTCGGATGTCAGTGTGGTTGGTGTCGGGGTACAAATCCTGCCTCGAGCAACTTTTTGCAAGTGCTGGATCTTCAAATTTTTATATTTATGAGCCTAAATTTGAAAATTCTCTGGCAGTAAAAAGGAAATTGTATGCAAAACACATCAAATCGAGAATGCACAGGAAAAAGCAGTATGTAAAATAATTATCACTTTAGTCTGGACAAATATGAGCTATTCCAGCAGCCATAGTGCCAGATGGTCCCTTCACCTAAAAACAGAAGGGAAACAAGAGGCGCACAGCTAAGGAATGGCAAACCAGCAAGTGAAGAAAGTGCTGAGATGGAAAACATTGAGCAGTTTTGGCATAAGCAAGATGTTTGGTGCGCAAATGAGATGCATTGTGAGAATAAATAAGAACAACAGCAACCATTATAAAATGTGACCAAATATGGATCTAATACATCTTTTAATCGAAAGAAACTCACCTTTTTTGAACATCAGAGCGTGCGGCTTAGGAAATATTTCGAAAATGTAGGAAGGCACATTGCTCGGCGCTGTTGGACACTTATCAGTTGTTGATATTGATTGCAATTGACGTGCGTTACAGAGAACCGTGTGCATGTGCGACCTATTGCGAGGTTGGCGTAGTCGAGCTCTAGTCCTGCGCTATGTCTCTGCGTCTCCATGATGGAAAAAGTATTTCGCCGTCTCGTCCGTCACGACATGTCGCAATATGTCGCAATATGTCGCGATGTGTTGACGCTTCGCATTGATTGCGTCCGCCGGCAATAATAAAGGATAGCCGCCTTGCCTGCCTCGCTCCGTGGTAGTCAGCACATGTCACAGCAGACTCCGAGCTACACGTCAGCACATACGTGGGGTTTACTGCAGGCCAAGGGAACAGTTTCAAATCAAACTTAACTAATCCCAAGGGTCTCGCTTACGTATGGGAATCAAAAAACTACAGATTTGCTTTATGTTTGAGGTGTTTCTGGAGCCAAACTGGAGGGACAGTATTTTTTCCGCACCCTATAATGTAGCTTTATGACATCCATAAAACAGTTAACTTGTGTGCATGACTAGGAAAAAATTTCGGATTTCAGCCTTCTGGTTCATCCGCAGTTGACACCCACTGAGTTTTTGTGGAGCACCCTGCACATCATAGCCAACTCAGATCACGAGATAAAATAGGAGACGCTTAAACCTTTGAAGTCTTAGCTAATCTCATTAATCGGGTGAAATGTGACATGAAACACAGAAAGAAATAGGGAGATCAATAGTTATGTAAAATAATCTCCTCGTACAGCATTTTCGTGGAAAGTTGTTCAGATCTGAATAGCAACTTCATCATTAGGGAAAATCAAAGAGTTGCTGCAAAAGCTGCATCACCATGTAGGCAATATAACAAATCAAACCCAGTGCTTTATGAACATTGCAAACAGAGTTTTGTGGAATAAAATCGTGACAACCCTATGGTGAGGTTGGAGTCTGACCGTCATTATCAGCTATTGTGCAGAGTTTATGGAAGTGTTCTATACCTCATTTACTAAAGAAGCTTAGAAGATTTTATGACTACCGCTTGAAATAAACAAGAGCTTAAAAACTCCTTTAACCGGCTGTTTGTTGGAACAGAATTTTGATGCTTTTGAATTGAAAAATAAAGTCATTGTTTCTATTTGAATAAGGTAACAGCCCGTAAGTGTTGCAAAGGTTTCATAATTGAGGGCTTTTTCGAATTTTTCTGTTCTCTCCCTTCAAACATGACAAGATTGGAAGCTTTGAGGAGGTCATGGTAGGTTAGCTTGCGCGCAATACAGCAAAGTTTGAGACAGATTTATTGACAAGAACGAAAACTACGACAATGTCTAGAGTGTCTTTATAATTATGTCCAGCATTGTATAGAGTGGAAAAGCTGCATTACCCACATTGATTCGTTCGTCCGCCATTTTACTTGCGCTTATAGTTATTTGCGCCTGCAGTTGTGCTAATCATCGTTATTGGAAACTCGTGACCTCAGATATGCACCTCAGTTCGGCTGTCAAGGGATCCTAGCTTTTTCACCCTTCAAAATAACTATTTTCTAAGCTAGGGTCTGCTTGACAGGGCTTGCCCTGTAATGGCATCTAGAAGAATTTGTTAATAAAGGGGCGAGCATGAAATTACGTTACCAAGCCAGAGTACCTCAACTCTGTCCCTCCTCTGCTTGAAATTAGAGACGCGGTTACGTTGCCATGCCAGCGCTCCCGCCCACTTGCGCCATTCGTGCGTCCAAGTACAGTATGCTATGATGACTCAACAGACGAATTGCTCAAGCTCACTATGACGGTTTTACAATCACTGGAAGAGGTGCACCAGTAATTTTGAAATAACTTTAAATAATCTGATCTAGACAACTAAGCTGTGACAAGTACCCAGTTCAATTGGGAAAAAATCAATTTCTCGGGTTTTTATTACACCCCTTGTTTTGAAACCTGTACACTATAACCACAAAAACTCAGTGCAAAACTCTGCTATGATCACCGCGATCAAATTTGCTTACTTCACCCGCACGAGAAATGTAATAGCAGATAAATGCATTTATTTTCGTGTCAAAATAATAAGCACAGAAATAAAAAAACATTGCACAAGGGTCAAGTACAGCATACCGAGAGATTCTGCAACAAAAAATACACAGGATTCACAGAAATATTCTTATGTTTACATAAACCACAGATACCGCAAAAAAATCTACATTGAATTTAGCCATCAATCTCAGTGATGCAACGGTCATATTCCTGCCACATACCGTGCAGCCCATGTACTAAAAATACGACTCAGTTTTTTTTTCATATAATGCAATATTACCTGCAGAATAACGTAGGAGTGCCCTACGGGCAACTGATGCGCTGAAGGTGCTGCATCAAAAGGTCCGAAAAACGTGTCTCCAGACCTGAACGTTCAAGGTCACCATACAGTAAGCATTTCATTATTAACCTTGCATCTTATTTTCCTGGTTCAGTTAGATCCGTATTCATTTGACTGCTTGATCGAACGGGAACAAACGGATCTGGACGAACAAGATTCATGTCAAGAAGTTGCCAAACGATTGATTGCAGCAAACACCCTTCCTGGAAGGTGAAACTATACCGTGGACACAGAATAACATGAAACATGAATGCCAATGCACAGATGACAGGTGCACGCATGGGCATTGATGACAGGCGGCGAGCATGCCATCATGTGATAAGTACAATATGTCCGGAACGTAGCATGCCGCGCCGTGAAAGGGGTCAATAACTTCTGCAGCCTTTCCGCTCTAACTCGACATCAATGCCCTAGAATCACCCAACGAGGTCAAATCATTATCATACAGTTCCGAAAACACAGCGCAATGTTACAGAGTGGTTAATTTGAAATTCAACCACTTTTCCTCCGATTAGGGTTAAAATTTGCACTTACTGGTATTCTAACATGTTTTTTTAAAGATGCTTGTGGTTTTTCCTGAAACTTCGAAATTTTATAAAATTTTTCGAAAAATTCAGCAGTCAGAGATAAATTTCAAGGTGTCAAGCAAAACCACAACCAAATTCGGAAACAGTAGATCACAAAATATTTGAACTTTATCTTCACCAAAATGCAATGAAATATTAGGTTGCAAAACTTCTTGCACATTATTTTTAAAAAATCATAACTTCTTGTTCTCTCAACCAGTCTGCATACCCTCAATTTTCTGAATATCGGAAACCCTTTTCTTGCTTGTAGTGCCTCTGCTGCTGTGTTATAGTAAGTTTAATAATTTACGCTTTCCATCTGCGGAATTTGTGTCAAAAGAGTTTGTGTTCTGTGAGAAGTTAGGATTTCTGTGTAAGTGAAACAAAACAGCAAATTTTATTTTTTTTCTGCATTTTTTTCGAAAAACATAATTCTTTAAAGAAGAGGTCTTTGAACACAAATTTTGAACAGATGGAAAGGTTTGGATTGAAGAATATACTATACTTTTTGTTCGAAAATTTTTTCACAAGTATTAGTTTTAGCAGCTTAATTCAAAGTTGTCAGAGGGCGCGGATCACCGACCTACCGATCTTCAGTGGCGGGAAGAAAAGCCCGCGCTGACCCCTTCGGCAGGGTATAAATACCGAGAGTCAGGGGGAGGCCTCGGAGTCCGCGCTGAGGAAGCGCTAGCGGGAGCTAACTCCGTCGAAGAGAAGCGGATCTCCCCCTTAGATAGAGAGTAACCAGTAAACCTGCCGAAGTGGTCAGAGGGTAAAGCCCGTTGTTTCGTTGTTAAGCCTTGTTCATGTTACACGTTCTTGTTTCTTGTTGTTCGTTGCCGTTTTTTTGAGATAAACTATTAGTCGTTCAATCCCTATTGTCTATCGATCCGGTTGAAACCGTTATACCACTAGACACCCCCGGTTACAAAGTGACCGAAGGCGAAGTAATTCTATTCTTCTGTTTCCACTCAAAAAACTGCTCCTTAGGGGGCAGCAAAGACATGTCACAAAGAAAAAGGTTTTCCCTACCCTACCGCACAAGTCATAAAATTGTGTAAACCCGTTGAGAGAGCAAGAAGTTGTAATTTTTCAAAAATGATGCCCAAGAACTCCCGGGCCAACCTTACATCACCTAACTCTGAATTTTGGGCGTCATTATCCAAAAATCGTAATTTCTTTCCCTGGTAACTATTTTGCACGGCAAAAATGATGTTGGAATCAGTAATTCATACTTTGTAATAATCTGCAAAATCGATAGATTTGCTTTTTTTATAAATCTATAAAATAAAAGATTCTCATTGTAACTCTATTTTGGTGAGCTTCCAATATACACTCATTGCAGAAATAATAAAGAAAAACGAGGACACATGGGCTTTGCGCATTTTAAGTTAGATGGTCAAAATTCTGGAACGTTGCGAAAAAGTCGTTTGTACCATCGGCTCCCGATTGCTGCGAGGGCGGTCGCGATGGTCAACCGATAATCAATTTATCAGCTATGCTTCAACACAGGGCAACCGCACGCTGATACGCTCGCTCAAGTCCGCCCTCGCGGCAATCGGGGAGCCGATGTTACATAAAATCGGCGTTTTCTGTTGTGGACTCTAAAATGATAATTTTCGCAGAGAAGTTTAAACTGCGAACGTTTTTCTCATTGCAAGGAGTAGGTTACGCAACTTGTATGCTGAGTATTTCAGATTTCGCAATTTCCAAGTTTTTGACGACCTAACTAAAAACGATCAAAGCTTGAACGGCCTTATTTTCATTTCTATCCCGCAGTGAGTGTTTAGTAGAAGCTTGTCAATTAGATTTACAAAAAGAATAAATTTATTTTTGTAATAAAATTATAAATAGCAAATCCGTCAAGACAGCGATGAGCTATAGATATTCAGAAATCAAACGACAAAACTTTTATGGCAGTCTAATTCTTACTATTTTGACAAAGAATGCGCAAAGTTAAATTTTGCATTTTTGGCCACTCACACTGATATTGCGGTTTACAGCGTATGAATAAAATGCTTTGATTTTAAATTTTTTTTCGCCATTCTCACATTTTTGATGTAAAGTTCTATTTTAGTATTTTAGATTACTTACGTTGAAGGGGGTTCGGTCCTCACATGTTGTTGTAGAACTGTTTACCGTAACTGTGGTTGTGTTTTGCTCGCATACGGTGTTTATTACTGCATTGCTCTGCATTGTTTTTGAGATCACATCTGGTGTCTGCCGGGGCATACTGTATCTCGTGATGTTATGTTGCACGATTCGCACCATCATATGCATCGCATGTGTGTAAATATGATGACGAAATGATGCTACATTAGTCTCATAGTTGTGTCCCCCGCGATCGGTCTTCAGTGCCGAAGCTTGCTTTCATGCGATCCAGTCTCACATACCGTTCATTTGGTACGTGTTCTTTCACGTTTGCTCTCTGTATGCTAATCGCCAGTTGCTTCACTTCGCTGCATGCTTCGCTAGGGCGGTACCCTATGTAACGCTGTTACCAACTGAACGTATTCGGGCCAATCCCTTAAGTTATCCAAAAGAATCTCGGCGTACTCTACCGAGTTTTCTTCCATGGCTCTGTCTGGATGAGCCGATCTACCTATCTTCTCCAAGGCAACGCTGAATTCTGCGACATCTTGGTATGGTCTAATCCTGAGAGACCTTAGCTCAGCCATGGCCCTCATCCTACTAGCTACTGAATCCCCTGCTAGCAAATTTCCCAATTCTTCAATCACTTCATCAAACCCCTTATTTCTTATTGTGGGTGCTAATGTCCTCATTACATTCTTTGCCTGCCCACCTAAGTGATTGTCAGCTAATATAGCTATAAGGGTGTCTGTATCTGTGATTACTTTTAGCATACTTTCTCTTGAATTTTCTTACAAATTCACCGAAGTTTTCGTTGGACTTCCCATGAAAAACACCCGAATCCGAACAAGAGAGGGATTGAACATAATCTAGAAATCGCAAATCATCTTGCTGACCTCTTAGTTCCACGTCCCTGTCCCTTGAACTGGGTGATCCCGACACAAAGTTGTTCAAGTTTTGTTCGAACAGCGCTCCAGTCGCCTTGGATTGTACTGCTGGGGCTGCAAAGTATCTCTTTGATAAGCAGTCTTCTCTATGCCTACTACAGTTTGCATTGACTCACCCTGCTTGACTTTTTCCGTTACCTCCCTTCTTTTTATTTCTTGAATGGCTGCCGTCACCTGAAGCACATCAGTATTTAGCATATTGCGTGCTTGTGCCAGAATCTCCCTGTTTCTCTCAGCCACCCTTACAAACTCTCTCCAGTCCTCCACTATACCTAATGTTTTCATGGCTTCGGACATACCGTCCCGTTCATCCTCTATACTACGGCACTGTCTGCCACTTCATTTAGTTCCCCACTCCACTCTCTCACTTTTTCCCTTATGAACATTTCGTATTTTTCCTTGTACCTGGCTGAAATTTTGTGCTCCATCATCTCACTTGATGTCTCTTCAGGTACCCTTTCCAAATCCTTTCTTAGCCTCTCAATCCTTCTCTCTATACTATCATAGAAACTCACATCTCTGTGTCCATGTGCTCTTCCGGCGCTTGAGCTTCTTTGCTCGCTTCCATTCGCTTTCTGCAAAAACTAATTTGATTGTGTTTTCCCCTTCACATCAACGATGATTTCAAAATTCGCCCTTACGTGCGGCGAAAATTACTAAATTGCAGAAAGTGGCTCGGCCCCCATGTAAGGGATAGTGTGACCACTGGATAGTAATCCAGCCGATGATGTTCCGGCAGAAAATGATGCTAGCAGCGAAGAAATATCTTGAGGGGGGGGGGGCGGAAAAATAGTCACTGCATGGCCACCGATAACGTTGAAGAATCATGATTTGTGGCGTGAACTATCGGGATTATGGAAGACCTTTGATGAGACGCTGAGTCCCGGAAGGAGGTGCGCAGTTCTTCAATAGTTATGTGGGAACCGCCATGAATAAGTATACTTACGAATGTGTCAAAAGACGAGCAGTGGATGCTTACCTGCCCAAGTTGGACGTTTACAGACCGCGTATCAGGACATCGAGGACGATATCTCCAGGAGGGGAGGGCGTGTCAGGCCCATGGCCACCGAAGAGAAGACCAATTTAGATCAAAGGCGATCGAAGGCGCGCGCTCGGACGGCAGGGAGGCGCCGCAGGCCAGATCTTAGTTCACTGTTGATTTGTTTCTTGTTCCGACGCCACGGAAAGTGGCGTCCGTCTTGTTTCGTTTTTTTGTTTTTCTAATAAACGCATTCTGTTGTCTTGTTCTTTGCTCGCTAAAAGGGTAACATCCCTTACATTATGAGTTTTCAGAAAGAGTGAGTATATTATGAGTTTTCAGAAAGAATGGTTATGGACACCGAATTGGTAGATCGTTTGGTCAACGTTCCTGGTCTGTATCTTATCTCACCGGCATTGGCTCTCCAGATTAGCACTTTCTCCCATCCAGGGCAGTTTTGTGCAAAGTGAATTATGATAGTTTTTTATAAGTCTGCCTTTGAGTTCCACCTCTGTCAAAGAATTTGTACGATTGGAAATTTGTTTTAAGTCCATGTCACGCCTTCTGGGCCCTTTCGACCGAATGCCGACAGCTGAGGTATTGCCAAGCAGTCCGGAACGACATTTCATACTACGGGTTGGCCTAAATTAGCATAGTTGAAAATCACACATTAGTAACTTTTCAGAAAGTGGCTCGTCTAGGATTAGTAAGCATGTTTCAATTCATCAAAAAAATCATCTAGTAAGCTATCAGCATTTACATTACGCTAGATTTTTCACGTTTCTATTTCATGCGTTGCAGATCGTCTTCAGGCCATCCACGCCGCCCTCTCTCCATCTACTTCACCGGGTATAAGTCATCTGCGCGATGGTGAAATTCCCGGTCATTTGATACCGGGTTTCGATGTATTTTTAACTGTGAATGTATTCTCTTGAAAAGTCTTGTATATAATGAATTTGCAATAACCACTATGTACTCTAACAAATTTTCTTTCCTCGTTTTTCCTTTTCATTCAACATCTGTCATAATACGCATGAATAAGATTTGTTTTTGAAAATAAAAGCATTTATCCATGCGTAGATTGTATGTGAATTGAAAATGGAAACAAGGCAAAATCGTTATGTCCAGCCCTCATGGCAGAGGTAATGAAAAATTATCAAGTGTTAGGAACGTAACTGGCACCCAGTCTGCACCGGAGAGGTGCTAATTCTGCACACAGTTATCAAGCCTTTATTCTAAGGTGTATCGAACCGAGATTCTCCTAAAGTTTCAATTTCAAAGGTCGGTAATACTGTCGTCTAATTGAGGCAAGAATTAGTATTCCAAACGGTTCTCTCTCGCTGTTTCCGAACATGATATTGGCTTTGCTTCAAATCCTAAGATCCTTCTTTTTGTATTTCGAACTTTTCTTGATAAACGAATTTTTCAAATTTTCCATCTATGGTTTTCTACAAGGTTGTTTTCAAGCTCATACAATGCTTGAAACTTCAAAAAAATTTTCGATATCCAACATTTCCAATAAACTACATTGGTTCGAAAGTGCTGTCGCACTGATCAAATAGCTCCTCCTTTCATTATACTGCGGCTCGGCACTAATTTTATTAGCAAGGGTCACTCATGCTTTTTGACGCTTTAAGTAATCACTGCAATGCTTTAAATGCAAAGTTATTGAAAAAGGAGATCTTTTGATGTTAAGCGATTTGATCATAACTTATCAAAGAAGAGTTCGATTACCATATACTTCGTTCATATGGAAAGAAAAGGTCAGAAAGTTTATGACACTAACTATTTTGGATTTTTTGCACAACTTTTGACTAATTAAAGGGCTCCTCTCGTTGATCCTCAAACAATTTCAATTGCTTATATATCTTTGCGAGAAAAGCTCTTTGGAGGACAACCAGAATGCCATTAAAACGAGAGACAATCTAATATACAAAAATCGACTGCACAATTATTCAGTATTTATTACAGCATCTATGAGGGTGCCCCAGTGCTAAACGAATTTTACATCGATTATATGAAAATATATGAATGTGAGACTGCAATTCTTCGTACATTAAATCACAGCATTGTGGGTGGTCCTAAGCGATGATTGAATTTTGCACCAAGTCATATGAAAACAGTGAGGAAAATATTTGAAATCACAAAAAATCAGCACCAACTTAAAAAGAAAAACGAGTTGCGCTTCGTTTGACACTGTAGCTTACGGTAACAGTATGGATGGTTTACGGTGCTAAAAATGAACTTTACTTCAATCCTGTGGATATAATGAAAAAATGCTTGAAATCAAAAAATTTAGATCCATCGTAGCAAATGAATGCTATTTTATGATACTGTAAATTACGATATCAATGTGGGTGGTTCAGGGCTCTGAAATGTAATTTTGCATTACATTATATGAACACAGTGACAACTGTATGCCAGACAAACACACTTTACTATGCTTCGACACTGTTGATAGGTGTGCCTCAATGTGCTAAAAATGAATTTTGTACTAATTTACATGAAAATACTTCAAAAATAGTTAAGACGCAGAAAATCAGCTGTATATTCGAAAAAGTGCATTTTCCACACTATATTTACAGTCATATCAGTCCACACCTCAGAGTGGTAAAATTGAATTTTGCATCAAATTATACATAATTTGAAGAAAATATTCACGACTACGAAAATCAGCCGTATGTTAGAATAACCAATTGTGCTATCCTTGTAGATAAAGTTTGTTTTGGGGCAGAGCTTGCCTGTGATGGCAACTTGAAGAATTGTTAATACAGGGGCGAGCATGGAATTAGTTTACCAACTGCCATGGTACCTAAACTCTGTCCCTCCTCTGCTTTGGGATTACAAACGCGGTTACGTTGTCACGCCCTCGTTAAACCCCGCCCACTTGCGCCATTCGTGCGTCCAAGGCTACAGTATGCTATGATGAGTCACGGACAAACTGCTCAAGCTCACTATTTCATTTTCATTTTCATTAAATACGCTCAAGGCGTACCATAAAAAAAAACAGAAACAAACAGTGTAATTGTTAGTTTTACACAAAGCACGAATAACAACAGAACATCATATGCTTCAGGCCCAGACTTCATAAAAAAGCATAACGACATAGCTTGCAAGAAGACTGCTGGATATTATGAATGTCAATGATGAGTTATATCCACAGAGATGGAACCCATGCCCCCGCGTTAGCCAGCAAACGATCTTAAAGTATTCAAACAAGCAAACGACGGCGGGTACATACCCACCGGCCTGCCGGGGAGAGCCCAAAACTCTATGAGCATTGCCATATGTGCAAAACAGAATATCGTCAAGTACTGCACAACGAATGAATCTAAACAAATTGTTATCTAAGGAGATGGTACCCATGCCCCTTCGTTTGCTAGCCACGATCTCAAAAGATTTCCAAGAAACAAACCGGAATTTATAGTTCAACCAGTTTGCCGAGGAGAGCCCAACTTCAAAGCAAGAATAAGCATAATATGATCTTCAAGCAATCAAAGCAAGCAAGCTGTGCGAAACAGGCTAAAATATAGATGTGACCAGGCTTGAACCACATGATGAAGAGAACAGTGTTAGTAAAGGCTCAAAAGCAGTTGAGTTCAACATATGCAAAGTTATAAATTGGCTGCTAGTCAGTGCATATTCGTAACCCAATCATGCTCATTGCACATGTCTGGTTGTAACCGCGCAGTCATAAAAGAAGGGAAGTAAGGTACGTTGAACCTGCAAAAAAGTCATTCAATCTTCTTTTTTTAAGCTCTCTTCTGAAAGAGGAATTATCACTGCATGCCAAAAGTTCGTGTGGTAATTCTTGTAACATTTTTGATGTGCGAACAAAAAACTCCTGCTCAAATAAGGAACGAAATCGTTGTCGCCCACCAAAGTGACGGAAATAAATAGAGAATGCACAAGTCCTTCCATGGCTAGGTCTGAAAACCCAGTACTTGGAAGGCCTCAACCTGGTTTCACCCCTAAAAATCCTGAAAGCTAATATGATATCATGAACAACTCTCCGATATGTGATGCTTTCAAGATCAAGAATTTTCAACCTCTCTTCATAACTAGGAAGTAATCGGGGGTAAGCTGGATTAGGAAAACAGCGGTAGAAAAGCAGTTTTGTGAACACTTTTTGAACCTTCTCCAATGCCTGCTTGTGCTTCCTCAGGGAGGGGCTCCAAACTTGAGTCGCATATTCGAGAACGGGAATAACAAGGGCTTTATAAAGTCTCAATAAAATTTTTTGATCAGTTGATTTGATGTTTCTAAAGATTGTGTATAAGATGGAAAAAGCACGGGAGGTGACGGAGGCAATCTGTAGATCCGGTTTCAATCTCGAATCTATCAGAACTCCCAGATCTTTGACGAATGTTTTGTTAATCAGTGCTATTCCATTGTGCTGATAAAGCACTTGTTCTTCGCCACCGATGTGAAAAACGGAACTTTTAGCAATGTTAACAGAAATATCCCACTTTGTACACCAGGCAATCATGAGATCAATAGAATGTTGTAAAGCTTCTTGGATCTCATAGCGATTTTCATTGCTGTACATTCCGTATATTTTTATGTCGTCTGCATACATAAGTACATGAATTCCGGGGTGAGTTTTTAACAGCTGGGGTAAATCAGCAGTATAGACCGTAAATAGAAGGGGAGACAGAACACCTCCCTGAGGAAGCCCACTAACGCAAGGAAAACGCTCAGAGTGTTCATTCCCAACGCGGACAGTCATATGTCTAGATTGGAGATATGACTTGAGCCAATCAAGTAAGGCGCCTCTGACCCCATAATGCTCAACTTTGTAGAGCAATTTAGCATGACTTATACGATCAAACGCTTTGGAAAGATCAAAGTAGATAACGTCCACTTTCTGTCCCAACAAGATAGCATTGACCCAATCATAAATTGAATCGATCAACTGGGTAACAGTAGAAGCACCATTAACAAAGCCGTGTTGCTCTGGGGGAATAATTTTGAATCTTTCGAACCACTCCAAAAGTTTGTCACGAATTATTTTTTCCAAAACTTTGCATGGGACGGGATTGATGCTAATAGGTCTGAAGTCAGAAACCACTTGAGGTTTACTGACTTTTGGAACGGCTGTGACAATAGCTTCTTTCCAGATACTTGGTACCTCACCACACATGAGGGAGATGTTAAAGATGTGGGAGAGAGGAGTAGCAAGTTCTTTAGCACATCGCTTGAATACTATCTGTGGGATTCCGTCAAAAGTTTCAAAAGTTGAATTTTTGAGACTTTTGAGATAGCGTTCTACCGTAAAAGGCATGATAATCGGAGCTGAGCATATATGCGCCACAGGCGCCCCAAGAGATACTGTTGAAGAAGAAGTCGTAGTAAATGTGCTCGCAAAGAAAGCACCTAACGCTTGAGCTTTGGATTGATTAGTTAGGCATACAATATCCGATTTATCTTTCAAAGCACCAAATTCTTTGATATGAGTTTTACTGTGGATATACGCAAAAAGACTCCGTGAGTGCTTTGACAGAGCCAAGCGTCTCTCATAATTAGCAAGGAACTTCTTGAGGTGGAATGCAATATCACAACAGACTTTCTTGTATAGCGGACTATCAGATCGAAATGCCTTGAACAGCCGTTCTTTTCGCAGCAGGAGTGACTGGAGATGATGCGGGTATTTTAGATATCCAATTTTGCGAGTCTCAAATGGGGTAAATCTTCCTAAGAGCTCATATAGGACACAGGAAAACCTGTAGTACACTTCCGATGAACTGCTATAAAGATCAAAGCATTCTTCCCAGTTAACTTCATTAAGCTCTTTTTTCAATAAAGCAAAATCAATCTTATTAAAATTTGGTCTTGGTATAAGGTTGCATTTTGGGGAGGTGAATTCATATCGAAAATCGATCATGTTATGATCGGAAGTGACAAAGGGAGCTCTAAGGAATAAGTTAGAGATGGAACGGAAACCTGCTAAAACCAAATCCAGTATAGCATCATTACGTGTCGGCTCCGTCACAAACTGCTGCAATTGCAATCTTTCAAAGAGGTCAAAAAATTTCTTAACATTTAAGCTGTTCGGGCAATGAAACTCTTGAGAGTATTTGATGGGTAAGTTGAAGTCACCAACAATCAAGGTGTCTGTGCAACATAAAGCAGAAGCGGATAGCAAGTCTAAAAGGGCTTCATCTGAGTCAGCATTAGAATTCGGAGGGCGATAGATACAAATGGTTCGTAATTTGGAAAAAGAGGAACCTTGATAAAGGTCAATGGCCAAAAAGTCACAATTGTTTGGGATGATTATGTCAACCTTTTCGCACAACAATGTTATTTTTATCAAAACACATACACCTCCCCCTTTCTTATGGTTTCTGTCATGACGGAATATTGTATATGGCAAATTTGAAACGATTTCAGCATCATTGATTT
The DNA here is from genome assembly GCA_958299035.1 of Cylicocyclus nassatus. NCBI lineage: Eukaryota > Metazoa > Nematoda > Chromadorea > Rhabditida > Strongylidae > Cylicocyclus > Cylicocyclus nassatus. The sequence continues at coordinate 77,828,439 of CATQJL010000001.1, forward strand.
TAGAAGAGAGCCATGTTTCTGTAATGAACAAAATGTCAGGAGCTTCAGTGACCAAAAGATTATGTAAATGGGCAAGTTTATTCACTAAAGATCTAGAATTAAACAGTATACATCGTAAAGAGTGGTCTTGCCAACTATTTAGTTTCCCCGCTGCGTTGACTTTTGTCTACGCAGGGGGTATGGGGCTTGGGAAGACGATTGGCTGTGCGAAAGATTGCTGGCTGGAATTAATTCCCCTTTATAAACTACGAACCTGTCCTCATATGCCCTACTCTGATTCATCTGCCTAGCCCTTTCTCGAAGCTCCCGTTCCTGCTCTCTCTCCCGGGCAGTCATACTTCTTCTAATGAAGACGCACTTATAATCAGGATAGTCTCTTAGAAGTCTGGCCCGGGAGAGAGTTGTGACCCAGTGCCCCTTTGTTGGTAACTCAACTTTGACCAATCGAGGCTTGCTCACTTCTTTCCTCCCCATCCTAAAAACCCTTACGGGCCTACATTCCACATCGAGAATGTCCATGAGCCCACGGACTTTCCGCTCAGTGTCGTCTTGTCTAGCCGACGCTGGCGGCCAGGCTCCATCACTCGATTTTTTGAGTTCCGGGAGCCCGGAGATCACGGTTTTCACTATAACGGTTTTACAATCACTGGAAGAGGTGCACCAGCAATTTTGCACCAGCATTCTAAATGAAGTGGCAGAACAGTGCGTAGTATAGAGGATGAACGGAATGGTATGCCAGAAGCTATGAAAACATTAGGTATACAATCAGTGGAGGACTGGAGAGAGTTTGTAAGGGTGGCTGAGAGAAACAGGGAGATTCTGGCACAAGCACGCAATATGCTAAATACTGATGTGCTTCAGGTGACGGCAGCCATTCAAGAAATAAAAAGAAGGGAGGTAACGGAAAAAGTCAAGCAGGGTGAGTCAATGCAAACTGTAGTAGGCATAGAGAAGACTGCTTATCAAAGAGATACTTTGCAGCCCCAGCAGTACAATCCAAGGCGACTGGAGCGCTGTTCGAACAAAACTTGAACAACTTTGTGTCGGGATCACCCAGTTCAAGGGACAGGGACGTGGAACTAAGAGGTCAGCAAGATGATTTGCGATTTCTAGATTATGTTCAATCCCTCTCTTGTTCGGATTCGGGTGTTTTTCATGGGAAGTCCAACGAAAACTTCGGTGAATTTGTAAGAAAATTCAAGAGAAAGTATGCTAAAAGTAATCACAGATACAGACACCCTTATAGCTATATTAGCTGACAATCACTTAGGTGGGCAGGCAAAGAATGTAATGAGGACATTAGCACCCACAATAAGAAATAAGGGGTTTGATGAAGTGATTGAAGAATTGGGAAATTTGCTAGCAGGGGATTCAGTAGCTAGTAGGATGAGGGCCATGGCTGAGCTAAGGTCTCTCAGGATTAGACCATACCAAGATGTCGCAGAATTCAGCGTTGCCTTGGAGAAGATAGGTAGATCGGCTCATCCAGACAGAGCCATGGAAGAAAACTCGGTAGAGTACGCCGAGATTCTTTTGGATAACTTAAGGGATTGGCCCGAATACGTTCAGTTGGTAACAGCGTTACATAGGGTACCGCCCTAGCGAAGCATGCAGCGAAGTGAAGCAACTGGCGATTAGCATACAGAGAGCAAACGTGAAAGAACACGTACCAAATGAACGGTATGTGAGACTGGATCGCATGAAAGCAAGCTTCGGCACTGAAGACCGATCGCGGGGGACACAACTATGAGACTAATGTAGCATCATTTCGTCATCATATTTACACACATGCGATGCATATGATGGTGCGAATCGTGCAACATAACATCACGAGATACAGTATGCCCCGGCAGACACCAGATGTGATCTCAAAAACAATGCAGAGCAATGCAATAATAAACACCGTATGCGAGCAAAACACAACCACAGTTACGGTAAACAGTTCTACAACAACATGTGAGGACCGAACCCCCTTCAACGTAAGTAATCTAAAATACTAAAATAGAACTTTACATCAAAAATGTGAGAATGGCGAAAAAAATTTAAAATCAAAGCATTTTATTCATACGCTCAATATCAGTGTGAGTGACCAAAATGCAAAATTTAACTTTGCGCATTCTTTGTCAAAATAGTAAGAATTAGACTGCCATAAAAGTTTTGTCGTTTGATTTCTGAATATCTATAGCTCATCGCTGTCTTGACGGATTTGCTATTTATTTTATTACAAAAATAAATTTATCCTTTTTGTAAATCTAATTGACAAGCTTCTACTAAACACTCACTGCGGGATAGAAATGAAAATAAGGCCGTTCAAGCTTTGATCGTTTTTAGTTAGGTCGTCAAAAACTTGGAAATTGCGAAATCTGAAATACTCAGCATACAAGTTGCGTAACCTACTCCTTGCAATGAGAAAAACGTTCGCAGTTTGAACTTCTCTGCGAAAATTATCATTTTAGAGTCCACAACAGAAAACGCCGATTTTATGTAACATCGGCTCCCCGATTGCCGCGAGGGCGGACTTGAGCGAGCGTATCAGCGTGCGGTTGCCCTGTGTTGAAGCATAGCTGATAAATTGATTATCGGTTGACCATCGCGACCGCCCTCGCAGCAATCGGGGAGCCGATGGTACAAACGACTTTTTCGCAACGTTCCAGAATTTTGACCATCTAACTTAAAATGCGCAAAGCCCATGTGTCCTCGTTTTTCTTTATTATTTCTGCAATGAGTGTATATTGGAAGCTCACCAAAATAGAGTTACAATGAGAATCTTTTATTTTATAGATTTATAAAAAAAGCAAATCTATCGATTTTGCAGATTATTACAAAGTATGAATTACTGATTCCAACAGCATTTTTGCCGTGCAAAATAGTTACCAGGGAAAGAAATTACGATTTTTGGATAATGACGCCCAAAATTCAGAGTTAGGTGATGTAAGGTTGGCCCGGGAGTTCTTGGGCATCATTTTTGAAAAATTACAACTTCTTGCTCTCTCAACGGGTTTACACAATTTTATGACTTGTGCGGTAGGGTAGGGAAAACCTTTTTCTTTGTGACATGTCTTTGCTGCCCCCTAAGGAGCAGTTTTTTGAGTGGAAACAGAAGAATAGAATTACTTCGCCTTCGGTCACTTTGTAACCGGGGGTGTCTAGTGGTATAACGGTTTCAACCGGATCGATAGACAATAGGGATTGAACGACTAATAGTTTATCTCAAAAAAACGGCAACGAACAACAAGAAACAAGAACGTGTAACATGAATAAGGCTTAACAACGAAACAACGGGCTTTACCCTCTGACCACTTCGGCAGGTTTACTGGTTACTCTCTATCTAAGGGAGAGATCCGCCTCTCTTCGACGGAGTTAGCTCCCGCTAGCGCTTCCTCAGCGCGGACTCCGAGGCCTCCCCCTGACTCTCGGTATTTATACCCTGCCGAAGGGGTCAGCGCGGGCTTTTCTTCCTGCCACTGAAGATCGGTAGGTCGGTGATCCGCGCCCTCTGACAACTTTGAATTAAGCTGCTAAAACTAATACTTGTGAAAAAATTTTCGAACAAAAAGTATAGTATATTCTTCAATCCAAACCTTTCCATCTGTTCAAAATTTGTGTTCAAAGACCTCTTCTTTAAAGAATTATGTTTTTCGAAAAAAATGCAGAAAAAAATAAAATTTGCTGTTTTGTTTCACTTACACAGAAATCCTAACTTCTCACAGAACACAAACTCTTTTGACACAAATTCCGCAGATGGAAAGCGTAAATTATTAAACTTACTATAACACAGCAGCAGAGGCACTACAAGCAAGAAAAGGGTTTCCGATATTCAGAAAATTGAGGGTATGCAGACTGGTTGAGAGAGCAAGAAGTTATGATTTTTTAAAAGTAATGTGCAAGAAGTTTTGCAACCTAATATTTCATTGCATTTTGGTGAAGATAAAGTTCAAATATTTTGTGATCTACTGTTTCCGAATTTGGTTGTGGTTTTGCTTGACACCTTGAAATTTATCTCTGACTGCTGAATTTTTCGAAAAATTTTATAAAATTTCAAAGTTTCAGGGAAAACCACAAGCATCTTTAAAAAAACATGTTAGAATACCAGTAAGTGCAAATTTTAACCCTAATCGGAGGAAAAGTGGTTGAATTTCAAATTAACCACTCTGTAACATTGCGCTGTGTTTTCGGAACTGTATGATAATGATTTGACCTCGTTGGGTGATTCTAGGGCATTGATGTCGAGTTAGAGCGAAAAGGCTGCAGAAGTTATTGACCCCTTTCACGGCGCGGCATGCTACGTTCCGGACATATTGTACTTATCACATGATGGCATGCTCGCCGCCTGTCATCAATGCCCATGCGTGCACCTGTCATCTGTGCATTGGCATTCATGTTTCATGTTATTCTGTGTCCACGGTATAGTTTCACCTTCCAGGAAGGGTGTTTGCTGCAATCAATCGTTTGGCAACTTCTTGACATGAATCTTGTTCGTCCAGATCCGTTTGTTCCCGTTCGATCAAGCAGTCAAATGAATACGGATCTAACTGAACCAGGAAAATAAGATGCAAGGTTAATAATGAAATGCTTACTGTATGGTGACCTTGAACGTTCAGGTCTGGAGACACGTTTTTCGGACCTTTTGATGCAGCACCTTCAGCGCATCAGTTGCCCGTAGGGCACTCCTACGTTATTCTGCAGGTAATATTGCATTATATGAAAAAAAAACTGAGTCGTGTTTTTAGTACATGGGCTGCACGGTATGTGGCAGGAATATGACCGTTGCATCACTGAGATTGATGGCTAAATTCAATGTAGATTTTTTTGCGGTATCTGTGGTTTATGTAAACATAAGAATATTTCTGTGAATCCTGTGTATTTTTTGTTGCAGAATCTCTCGGGTATGCTGTACTTGACCCTTGTGCAATGTTTTTTTATCTCTGTGCTTATTATTTTGACACGAAAATAAATGCATTTATCTGCTATTACATTTCTCGTGCGGGTGAAGTAAGCAAATTTGATCGCGGTGATTATAGCAGAGTTTTGCACTGAGTTTTTGTGGTTATAGTGTACAGGTTTCAAAATAAGGGGGTGTAATAAAAACCCGAGAAATTGATTTTTTCCCAATTGAACTGGGTACTTGTCACAGCTTAGTTGTCTAGATCAGATTATTTAAAGTTATTTCAAAATTACTGGTGCACCTCTTCCAGTGATTGTAAAACCGTCATAGTGAGCTTGAGCAATTCGTCTGTTGAGTCATCATAGCATACTGTAGCCTTGGACGCACGAATGGCGCAAGTGGGCGGGAGCGCTGGCATGGCAACGTAACCGCGTCTCTAATTTCAAGCAGAGGAGGGACAGAGTTGAGGTACTCTGGCAGTTGGTAACGTAATTTCATGCTCGCCCCTTTATTAACAAATTCTTCTAGATGCCATTACAGGGCAAGCCCTGTCCCAAAGCAGACCCTAGCTCAGAAAATAGTTATTTTGAAGGGTGAAAAAGCTAGGATCCCTTGACAGCCGAACTGAGGTGCATATCTGAGGTCACGAGTTTCCAATAACGATGATTAGCACAACTGCAGGCGCAAATAACTATAAGCGCAAGTAAAATGGCGGACGAACGAATCAATGTGGGTAATGCAGCTTTTCCACTCTATACAATGCTGGACATAATTATAAAGACACTCTAGACATTGTCGTAGTTTTCGTTCTTGTCAATAAATCTGTCTCAAACTTTGCTGTATTGCGCGCAAGCTAACCTACCATGACCTCCTCAAAGCTTCCAATCTTGTCATGTTTGAAGGGAGAGAACAGAAAAATTCGAAAAAGCCCTCAATTATGAAACCTTTGCAACACTTACGGGCTGTTACCTTATTCAAATAGAAACAATGACTTTATTTTTCAATTCAAAAGCATCAAAATTCTGTTCCAACAAACAGCCGGTTAAAGGAGTTTTAAGCTCTTGTTTATTTCAAGCGGTAGTCATAAAATCTTCTAAGCTTCTTTAGTAAATGAGGTATAGAACACTTCCATAAACTCTGCACAATAGCTGATAATGACGGTCAGACTCCAACCTCACCATAGGGTTGTCACGATTTTATTCCACAAAACTCTGTTTGCAATGTTCATAAAGCACTGGGTTTGATTTGTTATATTGCCTACATGGTGATGCAGCTTTTGCAGCAACTCTTTGATTTTCCCTAATGATGAAGTTGCTATTCAGATCTGAACAACTTTCCACGAAAATGCTGTACGAGGAGATGGTTGTGACATAAGTCTTGTTACACTTAACTTCTAACGGCGATAAGTCATACACCTCATAGTCTTTGCAGGACTTCAGGGTACCAACCGATAGAGCAAAGCAAGCTCTACAAAATGGTCTGCAAAATTTCGCACCAGCTCCGACCCACCGTAAGTTTGCAGCCAAAATGTGAGTCGTACTGAAATTCAAAAAATCGCGAAAAATTCATATCTTTGTTTAAACAAATCCTACGGATCTCCAACTTGCTCATAAAAATTGCCCACTATATCAAACACTCATATGTACCGTTGCTGTACTTTTTCCTTATCTAGAAATCGAGAAAAAGAATTTTTTTTAGTTTTTACAAAAACGAAGCTATGCTGTTTCTTTTTATGTAGTTGTATACTACAATCCCTTAGAAGTATAACCGTAAATTTTCAGCTTCCCAGAAGCCCTAGTTTTCGAGAAATGCCAAATTTGGCTTTTATCACTCGGGTGTTCAATGCTAAATTAGGTATTTCTCGAAAACTAGGGCTTCTGGGAAGCTGAAAATTTACGGTTATACTTCTAAGGGATTGTAGTATACAACTACATAAAAAGAAACAGCATAGCTTCGTTTTTGTAAAAACTAAAAAAAATTCTTTTTCTCGATTTCTAGATAAGGAAAAAGTACAGCAACGGTACATATGAGTGTTTGATATAGTGGGCAATTTTTATGAGCAAGTTGGAGATCCGTAGGATTTGTTTAAACAAAGATATGAATTTTTCGCGATTTTTTGAATTTCAGTACGACTCACATTTTGGCTGCAAACTTACGGTGGATCGGAGCTGGTGCGAAATTTTGCAGACCATTTTGTAGAGCTTGCTTTGCTCTATCGGTTGGTACCCTGAAGTCCTGCAAAGACTATGAGGTGTATGACTTATCGCCGTTAGAAGTTAAATGTAACAAGACTTATGTCACAACCTAATATTTTACATAACTATTGATCTCCCTATTTCTTTCTGTGTTTCATGTCACATTTCACCCGATTAATGAGATTAGCTAAGACTTCAAAGGTTTAAGCGTCTCCTATTTTATCTCGTGATCTGAGTTGGCTATGATGTGCAGGGTGCTCCACAAAAACTCAGTGGGTGTCAACTGCGGATGAACCAGAAGGCTGAAATCCGAAATTTTTTCCTAGTCATGCACACAAGTTAACTGTTTTATGGATGTCGTAAAGCTACATTATAGGGTGCGGAAAAAATACTGTCCCTCCAGTTTGGCTCCAGAAACACCTCAAGCATAAAGCAAATCTGTAGTTTTTTGATTCCCATACGTAAGCGAGACCCTTGGGATTAGTTAAAGATAAGTTTGATTTGAAACTGTTCCCTTGGCCTGCAGTAAACCCCACGTATGTGCTGACGTGTAGCTCGGAGTCTGCTGTGACATGTGCTGACTACCATGGAGCGAGGCAGGCAAGGCGGCTATCCTTTATTATTGCCGGCGGACGCAATCAATGCGAAGCGTCAACACATCGCGACATATTGCGACATATTGCGACATGTCGTGACGGACGAGACGGCGAAATACTTTTTCCATCATGGAGACGCAGAGACATAGCGCAGGACTAGAGCTCGACTACGCCAACCTCGCAATAGGTCGCACATGCACACGGTTCTCTGTAACGCACGTCAATTGCAATCAATATCAACAACTGATAAGTGTCCAACAGCGCCGAGCAATGTGCCTTCCTACATTTTCGAAATATTTCCTAAGCCGCACGCTCTGATGTTCAAAAAAGGTGAGTTTCTTTCGATTAAAAGATGTATTAGATCCATATTTGGTCACATTTTATAATGGTTGCTGTTGTTCTTATTTATTCTCACAATGCATCTCATTTGCGCACCAAACATCTTGCTTATGCCAAAACTGCTCAATGTTTTCCATCTCAGCACTTTCTTCACTTGCTGGTTTGCCATTCCTTAGCTGTGCGCCTCTTGTTTCCCTTCTGTTTTTAGGTGAAGGGACCATCTGGCACTATGGCTGCTGGAATAGCTCATATTTGTCCAGACTAAAGTGATAATTATTTTACATACTGCTTTTTCCTGTGCATTCTCGATTTGATGTGTTTTGCATACAATTTCCTTTTTACTGCCAGAGAATTTTCAAATTTAGGCTCATAAATATAAAAATTTGAAGATCCAGCACTTGCAAAAAGTTGCTCGAGGCAGGATTTGTACCCCGACACCAACCACACTGACATCCGACACTGACGCAGCGCTATCTGCACTGCTAATCAAAATTAGCTTGCAGTGCAATTTTACAGTAGTTAGTTAGTTGTAGTAGTTGTGCAAACGGTTACTACTTCTACAATACTGATATCTACTAGGCACACTGTGTGGAGTATTACACGCCGTTTCGGTCATAATAAGTTACCTACGCTGCTCTGCCTGCTCCATGCCCTTCCCATTCTGGTACACCTTCAAAATTGCCTATCCATAGCGCAGTTGCTGTGGGCGCTGCTGTTGCGACTATCAGTGGTTCGATCACGTGTTTATGCATTGGTTTTGCGGCGCCCTGCGGATAGCTCGCTATAGTCTTGCGAGATACTCCGAGCTATCACGACATAGTCCCTCTATGTTGTGACAACCACGAGGGGTTTACTACGGGCCCTTCTGTCCGTTTGAACGAGTGATAATAGCGCGCAAGAACACTAACGATGCGCCGATAGCATATAAGCGCACTTTGGACCGTAACTATACCACCAGCATCAATATAAGATTCAAATTGTGCTGGTATGTAGCGCATGACCTCTTCTCCAATACTCTCTACCCATTATAGACGAATTATAGATTGGTGACTTTTATTTTGGCCAAATAAGGAAGATTTTATCACACGCAAATTGCAAAAATTTTCGAAAAGAGGCGAGTTAGGATTGCGCTTGTTTGAATAAATTATATTCAAACTATGACTCGAAATTCCAGATTTAAACTAAAAGTAACAGGAATAATGAAAAGGGCATGGGACTTTGTCTACATCACGATTTTGAAGCGATAAATGATCATACCTAGTTTCTGTGCCACGTTTGTTGGTAGCACCCTGTTGCGCCGCAGACGCTATTTCTTTGGAAAACTTTCCGAAAATTTCCTCCTACTGCAGCTGCGGTCTGGCTACTTCCAGCATATCTCGGAGACACTACAACATTCCTCAAGCAATAGAGGAATTCTCAATCCACGTTAAAAACAAAAGAATTTTCCAAAAACTTCACACTTCCTTCACACTTGTAAAAGGGAATTGCAAACCTTGATATGGGATGCGTAGCGAAAAGGGACGCTGGGTGAGATTGCAGAATTTTTTGGCCAGTTTTTGTAAAATGGTAGAATACATTCACATCTTAGGATTTGTGTCAAGTTTACCAGAAAAACCTAAGAATTACGCCGATTTTCTGGTTTCATTTTGAGGGACAGTACTTTTTCTGCACCCTGTACATTATTTTCTGGCTTGACGAGTTGTGCGGTGCAAAGTGCCTCAATCCTATATGTTGAAGTTTGTCCGTCAATATCAGCGACTACGCAGGGTTCATGATAGCGCTCTTCATCTCTTTTACCAAAAAATGCTCAGTAGATTTTATGACCCGCTTGATATAAACAAGAGCTTGAAAACTCCTTAAACCAGCCGTTCACTGAAAAAGATTGTTGATGCTTTTAAAACCAAAAAATGCAGTGATTTTTTCTCTTTTAATGGGATGACAGTCCGTAGGTGTTGTAAATCTTATATATGAAGCTGAATGTGTTTGTATGTCTGTCTGTATGTCTGTCTGTCTGTGTGTACGTATGTTCCGAATAGAAAATTACATTTCTGAACCGATCCGGACCAAACTCGGCACACATACACTTCGGGGCGGGCGGGTGTCATAGACTGCTTTTCGTCATCGATCGATATATCGATTCCATCTATTTTTATCGATTTTTATGCAGTTTGACCTTGGGGCTGGGAGTTGGCACAGGGAGTAATCGAGCATGCTGATTACGAATACAGTATTGTTTTTGCCATTATCCATTACTTTTATCGATTTTGTCGATTTTTTTGCGAAATTTGAGGTGCGGGGCTGATAGCTGGCACAGGGTGAGGGGCAAACGAGCATTCTGATTGATACAATATTATTTTTCAAAATTGTCGCCTACTTCTACCGATTCTATCGATTTTTTGCAATGTTCGAGCTGAGGGTCGAGAATTGGTACAGGGTGGGGGATAAGTGAGCTGCTGATTACTAACACAGTGGGAATAGCGAATTGGCATGAAGAAGTGAGCGCAGGGAAGGGATGAACAGGGATGGGTTCTTTATAATAGTGTCTTGACAGGGCCGGGCGGAGCCGGGTAGGTCAGCTAGTGTTTCCTATTTTAGGATGTAATTGTACATAAAAATTTGAGAATCAAGGAATGCGATAATTATCGAAACATTATTTTATTTTATTTCATACGCATATCGGCGTGCTCTAACAGATTCAAAGAAAACTACATGATACGAGGTAGATACGTAAATATAGAGGACTGAAAATAACACTAACGATAAGCTAAAATGACACACCCGTAAGTAGAAATTCCATTTGTAGAATAAATCGCAACAGCCTCCCCGGCATGCCAACAGACGTGTAAAGACAAGTAGCATGGACAGGGCGGAGGCTAGGCAAATGGATAGACCGGCAGCCCCCGCCGGCATACTCATATGGGCGCACTGGTAGGGGGCCACCAGTGCACCCGCTCACCGAATATCCGTCCTGCCAACGCCACCAGGTCCCGCAACCTCCACAGGCAAAGAAGGGCAAAGCTGTGTGTTCGGAAATATGAAAGTCTAATTCGGGCATATAATTCAAGCTTTCTAGTTAACTGAAAACAGACCGAAACGGTAATCAAGTGCTAGTTTCATATGAGGTTACACAAAAAAGTAGTTAACATAATCGAAGTGCAGGAAGAATAGAGAAATTCAAGAAAAAAGAGGCAAGAAAGTAATCGATAACAAAATACAGTGCTATCATTTGACGTCCTGTATCCGCAGTTGTTGAAGTATGTCGACTTTAGACAATGCTTTTCTGAAGTTGACAGGATTTTTCTGATGTAGAAATTCAGTGGGTAGACTTTCAATCCATTTGGCTGTTCTGAAAGCAAATGTGCTCAACAAATGATGTGATGTAGGTAGTTTAGGATAACGAAAAGCGATGCAGGAGTGCCTTCTGTAAACAAGACGGAAGCACCAGAAAGTAGAGGTTTTTAGGCGAAGTTCCCCTTTGAAAATTTTGAATGCAAAAATGAGATCTGTTTGAACTCTTCTGTAATATAAACTTTTGAATTAAGCTTTTGGAGACGAATCAAGGATACTTTTTATTAGAAAAAGCCCAATAGTAGAGTATTTTGATAAATGATTTTGCACGTTTTCAATTTTTGCTATATCTTTGGAGAGGTAAGGACCCCAGATGAGACTGCAATACTCAACTAAAGGTAAAGTAAACATCTTGTAAAGCCTAGTCCACAGAAACACATCAGTGCTGTAAATATTTTCGAATAAACAACGTAATACCCTCAAGCTTTTTACAACCACTGCATCGATGTGTTTACTGAAGTTAAACCCATTTAAAAACTGCAACTCCAAGGTCGCGTACTTGGTCAGCACTCATCATCGGGCCAAGATCCTTGTTATATAGTGTCAAACTATCAACCCCTACCGGAAAGAGGTGACTTTCATGGAAGTTGACTTTGAGGTGCCAATATCGACTCCATTTAAACATTCGTTCAACCGCTTTGTTGAGCCTTGCCATAAATTGCTATGACTTTAACATCGTCAGCATAGGCATGGACGAATATTTTTGTATCTGTTTCCAAAAAAGCGGGAAGGTCATAGGTATAAATAAGAAAATTTTATGGGAAAGAATGCCTCCCCAAGGAACACCTGAAGGACATTCTCTAGGGAAAAAAAACTTAAGGAAAGCGTACTATCAGTTTCATATCACTAAGATACGAGCTAAACCAATTAATCAGACCCCCACGTATTCCAATGCTATGCAATCTCACCGAAAGGCTCTCGTGGCAAACCGTATCAAAAGCTTCACTGAAGTTAAAGTAAACCACATCGACTTTTTTATTTTGACTCAACGCATTATTCCATAAATGGGTACATTCTATAGACTGTGCACAAGTGGAAGGACCTGAAAGAAAGCCGTACTGTTCGTTAGGAATGAGATTGATACGCTCTAGCCACTCTACCAAGTACTTTTTGATAAACTTCTCCAATACCTTCAGGGGAGCTGGCAATAGCTAATCGGGCTGTGTTCAATATGAGATCACAAGTTTTTCCTTTTGGGATTGGCGTAAACTGATGCCTTCCAAGGAAAAGGTATCTCATTCGTCACAGATGATATATTGGAAATATGTGTTAAAGGCTGAGAAAGCTGCGCTGCAAAATTTTGAAAACATTTGCGGCACTCCATCTGAGGTCACCGACTGTGATGGTTTAGTTGTCTTCAGATAATTGTAAACAACTTCGGACATGATAATAGGCAATTCGAATGCAAGATCTGTAAATTCGGTTAGTTTGGTAGGTGATTCACAGTGCTTTGTGCAAAAGCCTCAGCTTTTTCAAAGCCTGTGCTGTATTTTGCCCCATCGTCCCCTGGGGGGAAGACGATGGGAGAGGGGGAGGGAGGGGGAGTATTGCAAAGTACAGTAGGGGGTCAGCCAAACTATAGAATAGTCTTTGACGTTGCTCAAAAAGATTGAGAATATAAGCAGGGTATCTGAGGGAGGTATTGGGCGCTCGTTCTTTCAGAGGTATATTTTTTTCTCATGATGTCATGTAAAATATAGAGGAAATAACAACAAACATTGTTCACATCTGTGGAGTTTCCAAATACCTCGATCTAATCAATGGTAGACAGCAGAGTTTTGATTTTGTTGACATCAGCAAGTCTAAAATCAAATGAAGAGGAAAGGCGAATTTCTTTTTCAGGCATTGAAGTGGAAAAGCCCACTATACTATGAGTGGAGGTACTCAATGGCGGTGTAATAAAATATTTCCAATTAAACAGAATCGGTCAGTACTACATCTAGTATGTAATCTCCCCGGGTTGGAAGATCAAACCGTTGTGTAAGAGACAAAGCATCAAACGCCTCTGTCACTTCCTAATCTTCAAATAATAGAATCTTTTTCATTAATGACACGGTGTTGCGAAAGCATGCTGTGGCAGTTAAGACCTTTCAGAGTACCTCCATGAAAAATAGGAACACTACAAAGGAACTATTTATTATCCCTTCCGCATGCAATGTTGCTTTGAGTGTTTACGCTGACTTCTTGCTTAAAGTTTTGGATGTTCAATTTTTCTAACCATCTGCTTTTCCATATTCTTGATTAAAAAGTCGCAAAGATGTGTGATTATCTAAACCGACAGTGATAAGTACGTTTGCCGTGCGAAAAACGGGGTACCGCATGCACTAACATCCGCGCCAAAGAGGAAATGGCTGCGCTAAAAAAAGTCATATCCGAAGGTTTCAGATATCTGAAGTTCACGCTGTCTATCTATCCGTAAAAATTCCTACTACCCTTCACTATGAACCTACCGAACAGGAGCGAGAAGCTGTACAAGAGGCATTCTCCAGCTTTTGATATGAACCTCTGATGATCCCCGGCGGCCAATCTTCTTTTTTCATACTCATGTTTCATTTGCAAAGTCAATGAAAACGTGCCAAAGTTCCATTGATGCTCTAACCAAACAGTGCTTAGCAGGTCTCTGATAAGAACGGTTTATCGTAGTCATGAATTTTTATTTTACTCGAAAATTTCGGTAGTTTAATGGCTCAATTGTTTTCAACACCGACACGCTTGGCACTGTTAAGTTAGATATTCAGTACAGTTTCGGGATGTTTTCGTTAAACTTGAAAGCTGATGTGAAGAAAAGATGGTCGTCGCTGTCGAATATCAGGGGATCAAAGAAAAAGCTGAAAAAGGCGGCTTGTGCAGCTTCTCGCTCCTGCTATGTTCGTAGTGTACTAGTGAAAGATAGTAGGAATACTTACGTAAAGGTTGGCGTGGAATCCATTTGTAGCTCCAGGATTTGGAGTTTTCTTCTAAGCTGCAAACTCCTCCCCAGCGGGATGTCAGTGCATGCGGCCCAAACTTTCGAAAGAATCTCACATTTTTTGAATTTTCACTTGCGTGCTGTGGAATTTGTCGTTGAATTCAGCACTTCACGAATCCTCTTTTTTGCGGGATGAACTTTTTGAACTTTATAGCATTGAACTTCCTGCATGCATTTGCCACCTTACCACTGATCCAAAAATGGCTCTAAAAAATAGTGCAGAACCCTTGAGGATTTTCGTAGGATTATACAGAACACCGAGCATTGCAGCTCAAATGAACAAAACGATTTGCTTGATAAGTTTATAGTAATGGACATTTAAGGCCTTTGGAGCAGAAACAACAGTGACATGTTAAGATGTTGAAGGTATTGCGGTGTATGACCTCCTTTCATATCGCCTTCCTCGGGATGCACGTGCTTAAGGGCTTGCAGAGGTGATCAGGTGTAGCCAAGGTAAAAAATAAGCAGTTTAATTTTTTTTAATTTAATTAACTTTAATTTTTTCGGATGGCGACGAAAGGATCAAAAGAGCGGTAACTCACTACTAAAGCCATTCTATCCTTTTTAAAACCACCCCCATCCAACAAAGTTGGAGCTAACAATTTTGATTTGCTTCTTCGGCTTACGGTGTAACTACTCATAATTGTTTCTGGACCTCTTGCGCGCTGTCGGACGATAGTAATGATTAGTGATATTAGTATTGGATGTTCAGATTTTTCCTTCGCATTAATTGTACAAGATTTTTCTAATCCCGTGCAGTTAACGATGTTATTCAGAATTTGCTATAATCAAGTGCATGGCACTGCTATGAATGACTGAAAGCTTTGCAAAAAATTCTGAGCAAAGCAATTCCGCAATAGGAAAGTTGGTAGTCAAAAGCGCGTTTGTTATCAAACAAAAAGCATGCAAATAGAGTGAAACTAAAGTACAAACATGTTGAAATACAGCAAATTGCGTTGTTCTTTCCTTTTCACTTCTGCTTCTTTATGCAATATGTGCTTTGTAACGCTGTTACCTGGAATAAACGGATAGAAAGAAAGTGCAGATTGCGCGCGTACTCACTTCATAAGTTCCTCGTGAAATCATTGTGCTAAATATTTCAGTTCCTTCCATCAGTTGAGGGCAAATATACTGCGGATTGCGCACATAATAGATGTTAGTTGACCTGCTGGTTATAAATCAGCATGCTCCAGCGTGTTATGATGAATACGAAACTAGTCATTAAAACAAGAAATTGCTCTATGCTTGCTTTTGACTTGGAAACCTTAGACCGTAGTAAAGCTGCCTCCGTCGATTTCAACTAAATAAATTATCAGTTGTGGCTTCGACGAATCAGATTGTCTCAGTCGAGCCATTGTTGGTAATGCCAACTATCCACGATGATAAGATTGAGAACGCCACGTCCATGCAAGTATGCGAGTCGTAACCCGTTTGCCAAAAATCCGCATCTTTGTGACTGATACTAGCACCGGAGATGTGGCCGCACTTCTTAGATCTTGTTAAAGACGTCAGCCTGCGCTGTGGCTCCTCACTCAGTATGTTCGACATGTTGAACTGACGTGTATCGTAAGTTACTTAGAGTAACTTACGGAAAGTTCCTCTGTGTATCTTCATTTACACACTGTTAAAATCAATCGGTTCTCTAACTGAATGTAAACTAATTTAAGTAATTTGGACGACCTCTCCAGGTAGACGGGAGGTCAGCTGAAATTTCATTTTGCGTTCTTACGGCATGGTAAGGTGTGATAGTTGTCTACCTTACCGAATCTCGGATGAGGGCCTCAGTTTAGTTCAACCTGGACTGAAACAGCTTTACTGAGGGCCTTGATCAAGGAACGGGTGGAGAGGAGCGGGAAGAGGTAAGAAAGCGTTTGCATTATCTCAAGTTCAACGACTTTTATACACTTCAAATAACTGCCATCATTTATTGCAAACCGTCAAGCTTGTCGTGGAGTTTTTAGCCGAAGACATCTATATGGTCCCAAAATATGGTGGACTCATTGATCAATGACGACGGAGGCATCACTCGAAGTTCATTTACGGGCATGCCAAAAATCTACGCTTGTCGGAAGTTTGATCTGTACCATCCGCTTCTGCCCCGTCTTGGAAATCCCCGCCCACTTTCTTTTCTTCACACTAGATTGATGTTGACTATATTCACCATATGACGTGGTCTAAGTTTGTGCTGTTTTCCGAGCCCCATCCTTAATCACATAAGACACGAGTAGGGAAATGCTCAGAATAATCACCGCTTTTATCCTTTCGAGCAGCTGATTTTCAAACTATTTTTGGAGCCCATCTATGTAGAAGCTTTACATCTGTGATTTCGGTTCATAATCAAACAAACATCTCATATTTTGAAAGGTTCGTGACGTTTTGAAAGAACCCCAAAGAACCTTGGGTTTTTGCGTTAAGAAAACATAAAAAACGGTATACGCGGCACAGGAATGAAGATTGGCGATAATTCGAAGACTATTTTGCGCCGAATGCGAATTGATTTTTAGCAGCTTTTAATAATACCAACATTTCAAACAAAACTCCTTGAAATTGAAATCTTTAATATCAAATTTTTGGTAGAGTTACAGTAAAAAACCCTAAAAAGTCTCAAATATCTACTACATGTTGAGCCCAGCGCATTTAAAGCTCTACTTCTCTTAAAATTCCCAAAATGCTTTTTGTAAATGCGCTCCGAAAACGTCTGTTTGTTTGTAATTCAAGATATCCATTTAGCTTCTGCCAACGCTATGTTATATATTGAGTTTTTTGATACATATTGATTGACGCTAGAAAAATTCCTGTGTCCTCTTCGCGTTTTCAGGAAGTTCCAATCTACTCTGAAGCTAGAACAATTCGGAGCTTCAGAACAGCTTCTGCTTCGCGCGAAGAGTTGTAGTGGAACAATGGTGCAATGCTTTTTGTCGACGTATCTATAATGTTATTTGGATTCATTGCGGTACTTCTTGGGGCTTTGGAAGGAAGGCCAGGATAATGTGGTTGCAGTAGTAAAAACACCCATTTTTGTAAAATGGCGTGGCCAAACTCTCAGCATTGGAAAAATCTTGTGGTCAAACACAAAATCAATCACACAGCTGTAAATACAATACCGCTCATAATTCGTCAAAGAAATCGCCGGACTGAGGCGCACTCCGCACTGCGCTGCAGTCCACTAGAGTGCAGCGGGGTGCGCCGCACTGCACTGCAGCCCGCCAGAGTGCGCTGCAGTGCGCCGGAATGCGGCAGAGTGAGGCAGTGACTCTGCTGCTCTCTGGCGCACTCCACCAAAGTCCGCCGGAGAGCAGCGGAGTGCGCCGCACGTCACTAGAGTCCGTCGGGATTCGCGTCGCATCTCCATATCTAGCTTCAGAATGGACGAATTCTGAATTTGAGGACATCGTTAGATTTAGCTCGGCGAGACGCATCATCTAATATATAAAAGTACCACAATCTAGCGGGATATGATAGATATACGCTAGACAGTAAGTTTATGCTCAATTTTGCAGATTTTTGTTTGGTTGAATTGTTCAATGTGCTGATAACAGTATTGCTGTTGATGTGTCGCTGATGACACTTAGAAAGTACACTGTAGAAGGATGGTAGAGAGCCACTCTGATCAAATTTGTTCTAAAATCTGCTCGAGACCACAATACCGCTCACAGAATGTGCAAAATTTTCGTGAACTTTGCGGAATTCCGGAAATTCCGCCAGAGTCCGCGATAATTCGGGAAGTTTGCGACATTACAAGGCAAGTATGTAATGCAGCGTCTCTGCAACATAAAATACTCCAGTAACCACTATTCGATAGTACCGTTCGTGTAGGTTATCGTGCGTTTGAAAGTAGCTGCACACTATCTTCCAAAAGAGATAGAAGCGTTGACGAATTTTGGAAAAATCACACGTTCTAAATTCTACTCGCCGTAACTTCCTTCGGAATGAATACATTCTTAATGCGAAAAAGTTTTATGCCCTATTCATCAAGGCACTTTCTATACACAGCATGTCCTTGATATTCCGAATTTCAGTGTTCTCAATCTGTGGACGTCTTTTCGCAGAAGGTGTAAAGCAGCGCGCATTGCTCCTAGTAGACTCCAGCAAGGACCGTTCGATAGTACTGTTTCTGTAGATTATGGAGCGCTAAAAGCTAGTCACAGGCGTCTTCCCAATGGAGATAGGAGGGCTGGTTAATTGCAAAATAATTTTGTTGTCCCAAATTCTACTCGTCGTAACCCTAGAATACGAAGCTATCTTGCTAAGAAGATTTGAGCTTTGTAATTAGCAAGTCGGATAACCCCTATGAGCAAATCTGAGCTTCGGGTTATTTAATTTTCTCTCGTAAGCTTTGAAGCTCGCCAGTGGGTTTTGGTCAAAATGTTGATGCTCTTGAATTGTAAGCAAACTTCGCTTATAGAGGTTTTCGAACACGCTCTCTACGAAAATCGTGGTCTTTGAGGATTACAGGGTCTTTTTGGAGAGTTAGGTGAGGTGACTGTAACTGCACCACGAAAGTGCGTAGCTTTGCCCGCACTTCTCGCATATCTTTCAGAAAATTGCCTGCTTGCCTATTTAAGTCAAATACTAGAAACTGTGCTATCGAAGGTGCATGACTTAGGCTCCAGTCTATAATTCGATGAGATAAGTGCCTACGAAAACACATCCTCATGCATTTTGCACAAAACTGTAAAGATCGCATACTTCGTCTAAATTTCACCCTGAGTGGTTGTATGACATTCTGATAGTACTGTGTTCATTTCTCCCAGGGGATACCAATGTATTGAATATGGTATTTGGGTTTCTTCAGCTGCTTAATTGAATATCAAAGCAGCTTCGTAGCTAGAGCTCAGATCTACTAATAAACAAATCCAACACAATGAGATCCGTTAATCGATGTGAACAGATTTGAACAGTATGTTATACAACCGGTCACGGTAAAATTTCGACGAAGTACGCAATCTTTACATTTTGGGCAAACATGAGGACGTGTTTTCGTAGACTCGCAACTCGGCGAATTTATAGACTAAAACCTAAATCATTCGCCATTCGACTAGTAACTTGACTCAGAAAAGCAAGCAGGCAATTTTTTGAAAGATATGCGAGAAGTGCGGGCAAAGCTACGCACTTTCGTGGTGCAGTTACAGTCACCTCACTTAACTCTCCAAAAAGACCCTGTGATCCTCATAGACCACGATTTTCGTAAAGAGCGTGTTCGAAAACCTCTATACGCGAAGTTTGCTTACAATTCAAGAGCATCAACATTTTGACCAAAACCCACTGGCGAGCTTCAAAGCTTACGAGAGAAAATTAAATAACCCGAAGCTCAGATTTGCTCATAGGGGTTATCCGACTTGCTGATTACAAAGCTCAAATCTTCTTAGCAAGATAGCTTCGTGTTCTAGGGTTACGACGAGTAGAATTTGGGACAACAAAATTATTTTGCAATTAACCAGCCCTCCTATCTCCATTGGGAAGACGCCTGTGACTAACTTCTAGCGCTCCATAATCTACAGAAACAGTACTATCGAACGGTCCTTGCTGGAGTCTACTAGGAGCAATGCGCGCTGCTTTACACCTTTGCGAAAAGACGTCCACAGATTGAGAACACTGAAATTTGGAATATCAAGGACATACTGTGTATAGAAAGTGCCTTGATGAATTGGGCATAAAACTTTCTTCGCATTAAGAATGTATTCATTCCGAAGGAAGTTACGGCGAGTAGAATTTAAAACGTGTGATTTTTCCAAAATTCGTCAACGCTTCTATCTTTTTTGGAAGATAGTGTGCAGCTACTTTCAAACGCACGATAACCTACACAAACGGTACTATCGAATAGTAGTTACTGGAGTATTTTATGTTTCAGAGACGCTGCATTACATACTTGCCTTGTAATGTCGCAAACTTCCCGAATTATCGCGGACTCTGGCGGAAATTCCGGAATTCCGCGAAGTTCACGGAAATTTTGCGCATTCTGTGAGCGGTATTGTGGTCTCGAGCAGATTTTAGAACAAATTCGATCAGAGTGGCTCTCTACCATACTTCTACAGTGTAACTTTCTAAGTGTCATCAGCGACACATCAACGGCAATACTGTTATCAGCACATTGAACAATTCAACCAAACAAAAATCTGCAAAATTGAGCATAAACTTACTGTCTAGCGTATATCTATCATATCTTGCTAGATTGTAGTACTTCTATATATTAGATGATGCGTCTCGCCGAGCTAAATCTAACGATGTCCTCAGATTCAGAATTTTAACTATGGTTTCGTCCATTCTGAAGCGATATATGACGATGCGACGCGAATCCCGACGGACTCTGGTGATGTGCGGCGCACTCCGCTGCTCTCCGGCGGACTTTGGTGGAGTGCGCCGGGGAGCAGCGGAGTCACTGCCTCACTCTGCCGCATTCCGGCGCACTGCAGCGCACTCCGGCGGGCTGCAGTGCAGTGCGGCGCATCCCGCTGCACTTTAGTGGACTGCAGCGCACTCCGGCGGAGTGCGCCCCAGTCCTGCAGCTTTTTTGACGAATTATGAGCGGTATTGTACCTCGTGCTCAGCTTTTCATAGGAGTTTTCATGGTTTTTAACATTCTGCATCTGATCTTCAAGAATTGTGAGAATACCATAGTTAAAATTTTTAATTGTACGTCTTCTTTTGAAAGAGAGCTAAAGACTCTCACACTATCTTGATCAAAGCGATTGACTCTAAGTATGGATGCACTTTGCCGTAGTTGCTCCTTTGGTAAATTGTGCCAGAAATGCAATAGAAGTTATTAGGTTGTCCGGAAATTAATGCAGGTTTTAAATTCCAATCGCAATAAGTCATAAACTTCTTATTTTTAAGTAGGTTGCACAATACCATTCGATAGAACAAAGCAAGCTCTACAAGATGGCGATCTTGCTTTAGCAATAGCTCTAATCCACCATGAGTTTCGAGCCAAAAATCAAAAAGATTCAACTGCCCGAGAAAATGGGAAAAATCGTAACTCAGTTAATAAAAATACTACAAAAATTCTAACTTGCTCATGTAAAGAAAATCCACATAGGGCATCTATTTATGCCTTTGCCGTATTTTTTCTCTTTTAGAAATCAAGAAAACGGAAATTTTCGTGCAATTGCCAAAGTGATGCTGTGCCGTTCCCACATAAGTAGTTGTATACTACAAACCTACAGAAGTACAAACGTAAATTTCTAGTTCTCTACAAGCTTTAGTTCTCGAGAAATTTGAATTTCAGCTTGGACCAGTCGACTAGAGAAAACTGTATCTGATATTTCTCGAGAACTAAAGCTTGTAGAGAGCTGGAAATTTACGTTTGTACTTCTGTAGGTTTGTAGTATACAACTATATGTGGGAGCGGCACAGCATCACTTTGGCAAATGCACGAAAATTTCCGTTTTCTTGGTTTCTAAAAGAGAAAAAATACGGCAAAGGCGTATATAGATGCCCTATGTGGATTTTCTTTACATGAGCAAGTTAGAATTTTTGTAGTATTTTTATAAACTGAGTTACGATTTTTCTTATTTTTTCGGGCAACTGAATCTTTTTAGTTTTTGGCTCGAAACTCGTGGTGGATTAGAGCTATTGCTAAAGTAAGATCGCCATCTTGTAGAGCTTGCTTTGTTCTATGGAATGGTTTTGTGCAACCTACTCAGAAATGAGAAGTGCATGACTTATTGCGTTTGGAATTCGAAACCTGCATTAATTTCCGGACAACCTAATATTTTGATGCCCACCAGAACAAATTGGCAAGGGAGTTGTTCACAATGAATGTATTAGGTCGTTTCAAAAGTAATTTCGCTTTTTTCAAATGGGCGCCACATTTGATTTGATAAAGGTTCCTAAGAGATCTTGGTATAATCGTCCTCACCCCACTTGTCGGTCGGTGGTCAAATTTGAATTCGAACTGGAGCAGGCCGGCCGCGGCAGAGCGCGGCAGACCGCCCCTCAGCCAACCGCTTGCACATAAGCTTTTCCCTTATTTTCTTCGTGTTTCTTTGCTATCTCTCGTATTGCGGCAATATTCTTGATCAGATTTTTAGATTTCGTACTCTGAGCCTGCAGCTGACCCGCGGCTGAGTGGCAGGCGTGGGCGGAGACAACGTCACTCCCCTCTCAAAGCTGTCATTTAAGCGATCGAAGCAACTTTCTCGCTTCGAAAGCGACTTTTTACAGCGCGAGTTGGGCAATTATACAGTTGGGGCTCCGCTACTATTAGGTATTGGATTCTCATCGACTCCTTTGGGTGAACGGTGCTTTTAACGTGAAGATACAAGTCCGATACCGAGCTACAGGGTAGACATGGAAGTTTCGCAAAATTTGCGATTCAAACAAGGGGCTCATCTATTATAATCGTGAATATATTGAAGCCCAAGTTTTGACTTCTGCTTCCACTCAAATCGATGAGCGGAGCCCTCGTGACCGCTTTTACCTTTTATAAGCGATTTTCTCTCTTTGGAATTTGTTTTTTTATAACAAAGCATGGGGTGATGCTTGACTAGAGGTCCGCTATTATATAACATCAAAATCATCACCTCCATTTTGGGTAGACGGTGAGTTTGAATAGCGAGTAAGATGATCCAGAATAGGCACTATGAGTCGTAGCCGCTTGCTCAAAACAACACCTTAAAAACACCTCCGAATTCTCGAGGGCGCCAGAGCCTGATTGTATCGACCTTTCATTTCTTTCTTATGTAGCGTAGTAAAGAAAATTTATTAAAATACTATCGACATTTCTGACTGCTATGCATGATAAAGGTTGTGCATTGCTTCCCTTTTCTTTCATAACCAAAAACACCGCAGTGAGGCTCGGTAAGGTGGCTTACGGGGCAAGTTGTATCATTGGAAAAACAAAGGGTTCTTTATAGAGGGTTTGGAGAGGAGCTCCAAAGCATTTTCTACATCTTCCCGTTCACGCGGGATTCGCCACTCTTGTGAATCTCCTTCATTGTTCTTGTTGATGTTTGGTTCTCATCTATTCAAATTCTCTCAGGTCTGATTGG
The DNA here is from genome assembly GCA_958299035.1 of Cylicocyclus nassatus. Taxonomy (NCBI): domain Eukaryota; kingdom Metazoa; phylum Nematoda; class Chromadorea; order Rhabditida; family Strongylidae; genus Cylicocyclus; species Cylicocyclus nassatus. Next base: position 77,851,760 of record CATQJL010000001.1, read on the forward strand.
ATTTTGTCTATCCATCTCAGTTCTGGTCTTCGTTTCTTGGCGTCAGGGAGCACATTTAGTGATATGACGCGTCTAGTCATGTGGCTTTTTTCTTTTTTCTTAACTTAAATTTTTGAAAATTCAAAAATTCTTTATTATTCACGAGATTAAACAAGTCACTTGCACACTTTTATAACCCAATTAAGAAGATTTCATATATTTCACAACTTATTCTCAGATTGGAAAGGGGAACATCACCTTCTTTTGTCCGCTGCCTTCATCACTGCCTACTAGTAGTAGTCAAATTGACCATGCTCAAATTAAATAAATAAATAAATAAATGAAAATGAATAAATATGCTTGAATTAGGATTATGTTGTTCCAACAAGGTAAAAGACATTACTGTGAGGGATCCGACTGATTCTTGGTGAAACAATATTGTTATATTCAAGCATATACATTCAGTCTAAACGTTCAGTTCGACATCACTAGAACGCAATCACCAAAAGAACGCAAATAGTTTTTAAACGTTGGTCAAGAAGGCTGAGGACATCACATGGGATACACGAAATCGCAAACACAAACAATAAAGAAAGCAAAATATAGAAATCAAAAACAGAATAAAACAATGGTTCTAACTCGCGTCAAATTCATACCTATTATCGCGCAGCAAAAGATTCTCCAATCTATATCTGACACAGAGATAGAGTGGAATGGATTAAGCCAAGAGTTTTTTTTTGCAACGAAATGAATGGCATTTGCAAAAAACTTTGAGCGTTGTTCAAACTCAGAGAAAAGGAAGGTCAGCAGCAAGTATCTAAATAGGATCATGTAAAAGACAAGTTAAGTCTAGAGCGTACTCAATATATAACACCACCTTTTCAACTTTTTCGCCAGAACTGTAAGATGGCATTTTCGCCTTTTCTGGTCAGATACTTTTTGAACATCGGCATCACTAAATTTACCACTCTAAAAAAACCATACAAAACTTCTGGTAGCATTCACCTGACCCTGCGACTTTCAAATAGCATCACCCAAGTCCTAATGACTTTGATACTACGTTTGTCCGTCAGAAAAGCGTAATCCAACTGAAACTCTTTAACAGTTTAGCAAACCGGACACTTTGAATAAATCTAACCGATGTTGCGGAAAAAAGGAAGAAATCGTCAAAATTATAGGAGATGAACCTGATAGCCCTCATACCACTACGTCACTCCCTCCCCACCCTTATGTAAACTTATAAAAACATATGCTTTTCCAACGTTAGTCCGTCTCCAGACGTCATACGATCTCAGACCGAATGATGTCTGGAAACGGACTAATTTAGGAAAAATTACTTTACTCGAATTTTTGAAATTTTTCACATAATCTACAAAGAATATTCTACGTCTACAGCACAAACTTGGTGTCATATGTCTTTTGGCGTCTACGCTGTAAACAAGCGGTATGTTTATAGCTCAACTTCTAAATCGCGGCGTTTTCGCAAACACGGCGCATCATCACGTCTACCTTGTGAAAACTTGTTTTCAAAGCTTTTGTTCGACTGATTGTCACTCATTCCTGAAGCAGAAAAAAAAAACTGAAAGATAAGGACTTTTCTCGACGCTCTTCCATGTCTACGCTATATTTTTGGCTATCATTGACTTGAAATTTCCTCATGTAGCCGAGCTGCTGCTGAGAAGGCTAATCGTGCATTAAGCGATTTTCACACAAGTCAAAGATATGGTTGTGTTTTTTGTTTTTGCAAGTGATGAGGAAATTTTTCCAAGCACTGCCATAACCGTTTAAAGTCTATCAGAAAAGGTTCTATAACTGTAAAAGAAATCCAATCGTTCAACGAATGCGGTGTTAAGCCAGCTCAAGTGAGTAACCTCTTTTGCTATGAAATCCATTGCTAATTTCAGAACATTCCAGTTCTCTAGCGTTTTGGACACTACATTTACGTTTCGTGAAATTCCCCAAGATGTAATGCTTCACGTTTTGGCAAGTGTATTTGATATACGATAAAAGTTTTAATAGCTACTCGCAAAGATGAACTTGAGGATGACTAGTGTCATATCTGTGATGATGTTGCTTTTGATGGACAAATGAGTCTGTTTAAGCTTACCTTGCCCTGCTTGAAGAATTAAATTTTATTGACGAGGTGGATAGCAGCTCACGATGGCTACCAACTCATAGAAACAGCACTGACAGCAATGTTCACCACACCAATGAAAAAATTATAGGATGATCCAAGGTCAAGACTACGATAACTGGCAGCCGCCCGCCCGCTAAAGAGATGGCCCGGCGCTGGTAGGTGCAAAGTCCGCTGGTGGGCACCACCTGCAAGGTCGGCAGCAAAGGCACGTCGCTCGCCCGCAACAAGACCACCAATTTAAAGCTCGCGCTCCGCCCGGCAAGGCGAAGGCTTGTTGCTCGTCCGAGATGTCTGATAATAAAGCAAAATTTTTCGAATGTGACAGTGGAAGCGAGCGGTCGCTTTTTTCTCGCTCTGTATTTGTTACCGAGTTTTTGTAGCTTGTGCTCACTTCTGTTGCTTTTTTTATCTTTCCTTGATGTTTTTCGAACTATTCCATGTGTTGTAGTCCCTGACTTTCTTGGGTTGAACCGGACACAGTGGAATACTTAGTAGTTTATTGGCTGACCGAGAATACTGAATGAATGCGAATGAATCATCAATTGGCTATGCTACCTATATATACACACGCGGCTGTGAGAACGTACCATTCGGTACCAGGCACCGAGGAGAGCTTCATGAGAACAGGCGGGAACTCATGGGAAAGAGTTTGAATCTAGTACAACGAGGTATTAGGGAACGAGCACAAAAAAAGGATAAATGATACAAAACAATTACTACATGTATATATACATCACTCCCCAACACCATGCTTCTGAATTTGAGTCTTCACTATTTCAAACTAAAACTTCCTCCATTCTTTCTTGTTGTCATCACTTGCTCAACCCTTTTGTATCATCGATATTGTAGAGCATGGGTCCAAAGATTGCTGGGGGCAAATGTACCAGCACGCCTTTTTTGGCGCCTCGTCTTTCAAACGCAAACCCCTCCTATGCTAGTTTTAACGGTCCTGAGTTTCATGCGATGTCTGCTGAAAATCTGCTGAAATTTTTCATGGCCCTTAATAAGAACTCTACCGTGGAGAAAATATTAGGTTGTCCCGAAAATTTGTCGATTTTTTCAAACCACTGTAAGACCACGCACAATAAAGACCTGAGTGAGTTTCAACAAGCATTCGATGCAGCTTTTCCTTCTCTTTCTTATGGTTACATTTTCATACCACAATCTTGTATGCTTTATTTGATAATTGCCAAAATTCTCCACCCGTCAATTTTATCTGCTCAAAGTTAGACTAATTTTTAAAAATTTCATTCCAAAGTTTCGAAAAGGTACGGATCGAATAGAGCAACTCTCGGTCTACAAGCTAGCATTTTTAGATTCTTCTAATCTGCTGTTTTTAGCTTCAAGAAATCATTTCTCCAGAGGTCTCGAGTTTTGGGAAAGTCATGAAACACACAACTCCATCAAATACACGAAAGCTTTTGAAGTTTCTGCTTTTCAAAACATGATTCTTACTAAACACTATTTATGCAACATAGCCAACTTTGATTCGCTTTGAAAAGAAGCTTTTTAATATTTTTGATACGTTTACATGTTAAATTTAATCAGAAGAGCCGCGTTTTTTATTAACTAAATAATTATAACGGACTTGATAAACGCGGCTCAAGTAATCTGAAATGGATATAATGTAGCCAAAGGTTTGCCCTACTTAACAGTTACCAGCATTCTTTGAAAACATCAGAATAAAAAATCCTAAAATTCACTAAAGATTTGGCGTTACTGCTGAGCTGCTCAAAAAGCCATGACGATAACATTGCAAAGACAGAGTAGATCAGAGAGTAAGTATAACGGTAAGAAGGAGGATAAAAATCTGAATCGAATGGTTCCAAAGACGCCCATGGATAGGAATTCTGTGAGTTTTAGTGAGCGACGAAATGAACCGACAAAACTTTCGGGACAACCTAATACTTCTCCTTCTCTCTAAAAAAATGTTAGATGATTTTGTCAGTAACTGCATCCAATCAAAATTTTGAAGCAGTAGCATAGCCATCAGTGGCCTTGAAGAATTAGATGAGGATATATATCTCCACCTGAATGCTAAGTAACTAGCAGTTAAAAATGTCAAAAGTTCTGTTCTTGATATCTTCAAAGTAGAATGTAGGCTAAAAAAAGTAATGCGTACAGGTGGACTCCGTCCACGACTGGTCTAAGTGGTCCCTTCTTCGAAAAAGCTTTAGCAAATGTTCGTTTGCTTCAAACAAGCCGTACTTTCACTTTTTATTGAGCGAAGCATGACCCTGAGGAAAGCCAAATGGCGTTTGCGCTTTGCCAAATAGCCAGGGAGCGGATTAGTGGTAAAGTGAGGCAATGGGTAATTTTCCGAGACGAACTGAGAAGGATTTTGGAGCTGCTTTAACGTAGCACTCAGAAATACTTCTAAAATTGCATGAAACGCTGAATACGAAATGATCAAACGAAATGTTTTCTCACTAATGCTCGAAGCTTGGTCAAGAAAGTTTATCAGTTACAAGTTTTTTTGAGTTACGAAAAACCTGATGGGTTTTTCATTACTGAGACTTGAAAACAACGAAGCTGGAAGAGTGTAAGATAAAATTTTTCCGCACAAGTTGTTCAAAGTTAATAGAAAAAAAAGAAAAGGGAGAGGAATTTGTTGTTTGGTAAAGTTTTCCATCGTAGCTTGCGAAATCAATTACGGTTTTAGCTTGCATGCAGACATTTTTATCGTCGAAGTCCTTTTTTCAGTATAACATAACTAGGCATATGAGCGTGCGCCCTCCGAAATTTATTATAATACGTTTGGAGAAGGAATCATAAATCATGTAACTAGTAGTGATCACTACTAGTTTTAAATCAGTTTTGTAAGGAGCCTTCAACTTACAGACTGATTGGACTAGAAAGACTTTGCCGAATGCAGTAACGAAGAACTTTGTGAACATGGTTGATCTAGCAATTTCGCGCAACTCGTGACGCCTCCCACTTACGAAGATGCTGTCTTGGGTCATATTATCGCTTCCCGAACATATTCTTGATCTATCAATCTTGCCATCTATCGTCAATCCCGATCATAGCGTTGTCAAATTTTTGTTTGTCAAAAACAAAAACTCCAAAATTCTGCCTTTACATTGTTATTTCATGCTGATTATCTTGCAGTCTTTTCTTGGGTACCATTAATTGGCTTTGAGTTTTTAATGGACATTCCTCAATTTCTGATGTTATCGTTATTTCGCAGTAAGGTGTATTCCCCTTGTTTGTTCACCTTCAAACGCTCTGAATTTTCTGAGATAAAGTATTTCGCTCTCTCAAAAGGTTGGTTACTTAGAAAAATCGTCTTCGAGTCTTTTGACAATTTCTTGCATACTGTTCTATACAAAAAAGTTTGCTCCGATATTGATCACTACCTAAATAAATATTCTGTTAATGAAGAAAACAGATTAGAGAGAAAAGAGACTAAGCTGTGCAATTTTTTCCTAATTTTTCCTCTTTGAGAATGACACGCTCAAATTTTGCCATTATGTAAGCTCTGGCTCAAGCTACAAGTGCAGTTATCCTGTTGAATACTGCCATCATACTGAGGATTATGGTAAGTGTAAGGCGGTAGAAAAGAAAAACTTTTGGATCATCACAGATTCGGCTGAAACGGGCCGAGCATACTTTATGCGATTTCAGTCGCGACGCGATCTGGAAATGTTCCAACTGCCATAACTCACTGTAGCATATTTCAAATGTCCAAAAGATAGAGCCTTTTTCTAATCCACGTAAGTTGTACACATATGCATGTGCAGGTTGCTAACGTTGGAACTGAAGACTTTTTGCGAATTGCGAAACCGCGTCGCGACTGAAATCGTGTGAACTATGCCCGGCCCTAACTTGGCATAGAGTGGTTGACATGCTGATCATGAAAACAGTGTAAAGTTGCTCGGTAGAGCCATGGAGTTTCGCCGCAAACACGAAAAAAGAGGTTGAACGAAAAGTACTGTTTTTGTGTTCAGCAGGTCAAATTACTCTCTTGTGCCACGCTCCGGCAAATTCTGAGTCTCCAGTATATTATCTCAAATCCTGATGGTTGCCCCTGAGCAGCCTTGCGTACAGGGACTTGTTCCATTTCGTGAGAAGGCCAGATCTGGGATTATCTTCAAATTCCGTTTCTTTTTTGTCAAATCGAACAAGACAACCTCTGGCAACAAACTTTATGTAATTGAATAGTTGTAATCCAGGTCGTAAACGGCTTTATTTTTGCTCAGAACCCCATAAATCTCCAAATTTCACTAAATCTCAAAAAAAAAATGCCTAGATTTTTTCAATTTTATCGCTAAAAAGGAGCCGTTTGCTTCATTTTGTAGACTGATTCCCATGTTCCAGAACTGCTCCCGCACAGTTCTCGCACTGTGATGGAACTGTGCGAGAACAGTTCCAGAACTGTGCTGGATGCGTTGCAGCTGCTCCGCACCATTTTGAACGGCGGGAGTTAAAGTATTTTTACCGTTCTCAACAGTTCTTTCAGATTTCTCTCATTTTGGCCTTATTCCTCCACCCCGCTTCCCTTTTTGATCAGCAAAATTTCTAACCCGAAGCGGCGGGGTTGAAGAATGAGCGCTTTTCTGCTCTGCGTATGCGACAGAACGTGTGTTCTTGTGCTCGTCCATTTTTTTCGCTTAATTTTTACTCAGACCTAATCCATTTGTTCCAGGAATCCGCTGCGTAGTTTCCACAGCCATCTGCCACGAAATGTAGAGCAGGAGCAATTCCGAAACTGCATGAATTGGGACTTGTCTCTTGTTTTTGGTGATTTTGGGCGTTCCCAGCCCCTTTCGTTTTTCCATATCGTTGCTTCTCCGTTCTTTCTTCTATCCCGCTTCCTTGTGATGAGAAAAGCTGTGAATTTGAAGCAGTTTCGAGAAATGAACGTTGTTCTTCTCTACTTATCCGGAACATGCACATGAAAAAGAACAGCGTTTTCTCATCAACTCCGCTTCAAGTCCCCAGCTTTTCTCATTACTAGGAGAAGCGGGGTAGAAGAGGGAACGGAGAAGCGATACGATATGGAAAAAGGAAAGGGGCTGAGAATGCCCAAAAAAGAAATTTATCAGAAAACAAAAGCAAAGTTCCCATTTCCGCATCTCCAAAATGTTCGCATGTCCTAGTTCGAGACAGACGCCTGCGGAAACTATGCAGCTGCTTTTTGAAACAAATGAGTTAGATTTGAGGAAAAGAAAACGAAGCGAGGATGGACAAGCACAAGAACAGGGGGGTTGTAATCTGGTCGAAACTCCGAGTTTAAAGCTGCGCGTCAACTCAGAGTTAACTCCGAGTTTCGTATTTGAAACTCAGAGTTTCGTCTTCTGCTTGCGGAGCCGCTATGGTTGTTGGGGAGCTACTACACGCTTCATCGCAAAACACTCCGACTAGATCGGGAGTTGAACTTCCGTTGCTCGGCACGAAGTGCCTACTACTAGCCCATCAGGCTAAAGAGCCACTGCCAGTTGCACAATTGCCGCAACTGCTTAGTGAATCTACGTAATCAAGATCTCACATGTCAAGACACGTGGAGAGGCGTTAGGCTTGCCTGTGAGGTGCCTAGCAGTGGCGGTATCAGAGCGATTCCGAGGGGAGGGGGGAAGGGCGGCAAAAAAATTTTTTAAAATAAAGGTGCGTGGCGTTAGCCACGCACTCTGAAATTTTTTTTGAGGTGCTTCTCAAAATTCTTGCGGGTCTAAAGCCCCCGAAAATTTTTTTACAGGGCTAATTTGAATTTTTAAAAAACTCTAAATATTACTTTGATTGTTTACAAAAATAAACAAGTTATTTGCGCATTTTTATAACCCATGTAGGTAGGTTTCATTCCCGCCCCCTTCAATCCGCTACTGGTGCCTAGCCATAATATATCCTAAACATTCTCAAAAAAAGTAGCAGGATAAAACATGGGCATAGACAGTAACTTAACAATTCGTCCCCTTCCCCTCTCACCATGTTTTGATATGCTGTTATACTTGATAAAATTCGAAATTCTGTTGATTTCCAAAATTTTTCGAATGAGCTAGATCTATAATTTGTAATCTTGAAATAGACCATTATTTTAGGAAAATAGACTTCAAGTAGTAAACAAAGTCTACAGGTCATTCGTAAATCGACTGTTAGAATTTCGAAAGACCTCTGAATAATGTAGCAAATTTCGAAAAATTTTTCTCGAGGTTTCTGTTGACACAATATAAAAGAAATAATTTGAAAAACACTCCCTGGTATCATTACTTTTTTGCTAAGAAAGTTCAACTCGACCTGAGATTTTTGCCGCTTTTCCGTATATGCCCACCGTAATAATCTTCATTAAAAACGGACAGCATGAACATAATTGCACTGCCAAATGAACTCAGTGGCGAATTTTTGAGCATTTCAGTAAGTTATTCCACCACATCTACTGCAGCCCCATCGCATAGTCTTGCAGTAAGAAGAAATAGTAAGTATCTAACAATGGCGGCGAAGGGGAGGCTCCCCCTCTCCTCGGCATGGGTCGCGAAATTTTTGAAATTTACTTACTGTGTTATAAAAATGTGCAAATGACTTGTTCGTTTCTGTAAATAATAAAATTATCTTTTAAAATTTCTTAAGATTCAAATTAGCTTTGTAAAAAAACTTTTTGGGGGCGTAGCTACATACAAGCCCCCTTTTCGCATAATTTAGGGGTATGGGCCAGCAAAAAATGTTAAGAAGCACCCCGAAAAATTGTCGCCATGCACCTTCACTTGAAAAAATTTTTTGTCCCCTTTCTCCCCTCCTCTCGCACGGAAATCCTGCGATCGTCACTGGTAACTAACAAGGAAGAGCTCCCAAGTTAGCTTGGCCAACCCGGGTGATTCATAGATCATCATAACGGGCTTGAAACGCTGATTCCAAATCGGTATTCCTTTTCTGCGGAACGACTCTTCGAAAGAAGTTATGAAGGTTAGAAATTTTGAATTTGTCATGTTTGAAGTGGATTATAATTAGCAAAAAACTCTAAAACAACATCTGGCGGACTTCCACTAGCTATTTTCCGTCCTTGCAATCAGTATACTGAATACAAAACTAAAAACCCACTTTTACGTGATATTGTGCAGCTTTCGCCAATCTTACGCCACTTAAGACTTTACAAATTTGGACTTTCAAACGCTGATAACTTCCTTTGTAGAGTTGTTCCGCAGAAACCAAAAGCAGATTTGGAATATGCATTTCAAGCCCGTTACGGTGATATATGACTCATTCGGGTCGACCGAGCTGACTTGGGAACTCTTCCTTGTAAGTATTTAGCTAAACTTCCCCTGAAAAAAGTTTTAAGTGAGATTTTTTTGTCCATCTACCGTAAATCCATCGAAACCCCTTTTTGAAAGGTATTTTCAAGCGACTATGATATTCCTGATTAACGTGCGGAATTAGCGAAGCCAACTTTCATGATATCCTGTGGTTTTGGGTGTCTACCGTATCTCTTCTCCGCTATAAACCGCTGTAGTGAAAAACGCGCAATGTGACCGTAATCAACACACCGCATAACGCCACTGAGCCAACCAATTTTAAATCTGTTATGGGACTTTGGCTCTCACCAGATTCCTACAGTAACCCTGCTCTAACTCTCCGCAGTGAAAAATGATTACCACATCCGAATTAGCGCAGCGAATAACCCCGCCAGACCAAGTTTCAGTCAACTTCTTGACTCGCCCAACTACCGTAATCCCACCGTAACCTCGCTATGTGGGCGAATGGCGAAAAATGACTATCATAGTCGTTATCAACGTGCCAAATAACCCCACTATACCAAGTTTCAGCCACTTTCGTGACCTTCGCCCAACTACCGTATACCTACAGTAACATCGCTAAATGGTCCCGCAGTTCAAAATGAACATCATATTCGTGATCAGAGTGCCAAAAAAACCCCACTGTACCAAGTTTCAGATAATTTCGTGATTTTCGTCTAACTACCGTATACCTACCGTAATCCCGCTCCACGGCCCCGTAGCGAAAACTAATGTTATATTCGTGATCAGCATGCAAAATAACCCTAGTGTACCAAATTTCCCAACTACCGTATCGCTACCGTAACCCCCCTATGTGGGCGAATGACGAAAATGAGCATCGGATTCGTGATCAGCGCGTCGGATAACCCCCGGGACCAAAATTTTACAAAATTTTGAATTTTTGTGTTCAACGGTGCACCATGATACCCCCATCGTGCTTGGTGAAACTCGGAGCAAAATCTACCCCGGAGAACTTTTTTCTGGACCTCTGCGTTTACGCACTATTTCTCTTTCTCTAACCAAACTCAGAGTTAACTCCGAGTTTTGCGGGCGCCTGAAACGCGCAGCAAACTCAGAGTTAACGCGCAGCTGAGCTGCGTGTTTCGTCGCCTAGCCTCTCGCGTGGAGCGAATTACGCTACGTTTTCACACTTGGCATAAAGTAGGTCTTGCAGGATATCCTGCCATATAGCCCTTTCCCCAATTTGGTTTGCTTATGCAGGTGTTAATGGTCCCTGAAAGGTGCGTGATAACTCAACGTTAACTCTGAGTTAACTCTGAGGTTGAGCTGCGCGTTTCGACAGGTTCACTACCGGCCCAGACATTGTGTCGGATACGGAGACCGAAAAGCGCTCATTCTTCAACCCCGCTTCAAGTTCGAATTCTTGATAATCAAAAAGGGAAGCGGGGTAGAGGGATAAGGCCTAAATAAGAGAAATCTGAAATAAAAACCGTTGGAAACGGTTGGAATTCTTTAACTCCCGCCGTTCAAAACGGTGCGGGCAGCATGCGCATGCAGCACAGTTCCGGAACTGTTCCCACACAGTTCCAGCACAGTGCGAGAACTGTGCGGGACTGCGCGGGAACAGTTCCGTAACATGGGAATCAGTATGTACCCAGCCTTACTTTTTTTGATTTCGATTTATTTTGTAAACTTTGAGCTACGGGGCTGGGAGTTCGCAAGAGGGGTAGTCGAGCATGCTGACTACGAATACAATATCAGCTCTTAAAATTAGCTCTTAGTTTTTTGATTTTGATTTTTTTGTAAATTCTGAGCTACGGGGCTGGGAATTCGCACAGGAATAAGTGAGCATGCTGTATCTAACATAGCGGGAATGAGGTGTTGGAGTTGGTATGTAGAAGTGGGCACAGAGAAAGGTTGTACAGGTGGGGATAGGAACTTTATAATAGTGTTTTGACAGGGCCGGGCGGAGCCGGGTAAGCCAGCTAGTGTTGTTAAAAAAGCTCGCCAAGATCAAAGAGCGAAAAGTTACGGAAGGGGACAAAACAGCCTAATATTTAATTCTATTCGGAACAATAACTCCCAGCAAGCCATGCCTGTTCTTAAGGAATCGCTAGGCAGATTGTTTACCACAGACGAGAAAAAAGCTGAAAATTTAGCGAGATATCTGCGAGTGTATCTAATTAATATCATGCTTTGTATAGAACTTCGATAATGAGCGTTTTTAACCCAGATGCGCTGAATTATTGAATCGAGTCATAAAGTATATACTGAAGCATCTAAAGCCATCTGCGTCCCTTCTGACGCCATCCCGCCAATAGTGTACAAGCAATGTGCTTCCTCACTGTGTAAAACATTGACATTCTCAACCTTTCCATTAGTACGAGTTTCTTTATGGAAGGAAGCAAATGTAGTGCCAATTCCAGAAACTTTCAAGCGCAAGTGAATCTGAATTCAGACTTATTAGCATAACTCCCACTCCAGTGAGGTCATGAAAAAATTGATCAAAGACAAAATCTACCCTGCCGTGAAAACAGCATAGACTTCTGACAGGTTATTTAACAACAGAATCAATCTTATTGATTGTTCATATAATTAGGCCAAAACATTAGATGCAGGGCTTTAGATTGATGTCATTTCTCTAGCTTTTCGAAAGCTTTTGTTAAAGTTGTTCTATACTCCTATCAAAATTAGAAGTTGCTGGGCATGGTGGAAATGTTTGAAAACGGTTCAAATCTTAATTAGAAACGCGGCACATAACATGAAGGTGCGAAACAGCTTTTCGATAGGCACACGTACATTAGCGGGTATCACAGGAAAAATGTTTTATCTCCCTTATCGCTTTTGGTACAACCGACCTAATTCTATCCTTCAGATTTTTTAGTAAATTAAAGGCTGTCCCAATAGGGAGCAGACTGAAGGGTTTGCGTGCATTTGTGAGCTCGTAGCGCTAACGGTATCTCCTGCACAGACAAACATACAGACATAAAAAGGCGAACATTCAGTTTCATATACATGATGGGCATGTTTACTTACCCCCATGTGCGAAGTTGTAGCCCTTCAAAGAGTAAAAAATAAATAAAAATTTTTTTATCTATTTTTCAGCCCAATGGACGCTTTGGATGCAAGTGCAAGGAATTAGATAACAACGGGCGACAAATACGTGGACTGCTGTTTTGCATTTTCGAACCCATGTCACTCATCAATGCCACTCATCCACTCATTGGAAAGAATTATACCTCAAATAATGGAACTGAGAACTTATAACATGATGGACTAAACAGGACAGTATCCGGGAAAAAACATCAAGTCTTTAGCATGTTTCACTGTTTAGTCTCTTGTACAAAGCTAAAAACAGCCGAATAATGCCAAGTATGTTTTCTATTAGCACTATTCAAGCAAGCATGACCGCACGGAACTTCAGGTAATCTAAAAATTCACCTAACTACTTTACTGACGGCTGCGCTATTTTGCTCTCATTGTGAAAGCCGTAGATCCTAACAGCACATTCAAGTTAATAGAATTTAATTATGTCTCAGACTCTAACTTTTTCAACTTACTCTATGGCACCGTCCACCCAAGTTGAGGGGTGATGGGTTCGATGCTATATCAATCGCCCAAGCATGGCAAAGTTATTTTCTTTACTATATATTTTTTTGACAGAATTCGTATCAAAACTATTGAATTTTACCAAACCTGTATAAGAAACAAACGTATCAAACAAATTAAACTTTGGGAGTTGAATCTTCCGAATAAAGTTTATGCCTCAACACTAACACAAAGCAAACAATCAGTCACAGATTCGATATAGAAAATCTCATTTTTGCTCAGCATGAGGGCGTTCACATACATAAATTATGTTAATTTTACCCTCAAATTTCAAACCGAAACGGAAAAGCATCTTAAAAAGGGGGAAAAGCTGCATCGAATGACATCCAAAGTGCTCGCTTGTTGCTTTTGTAGGAGATCTGGGTTGACCAAATATGAAAATGACAGCATCGAAAAACTTGACTCGTTAAAGGTTAGTAATGTCTTAGGTACACTTCTGAGATCCTTGATTAATTTGTGATAAAAATAAGAACGTTGTGGCAAGTAAAAGAAACTACATAAAATGCGCCTCAAAGCACTCATCTTTGCTTTGATCACGCTCAGTACTTTCGGAGTAACCTGATAGGTCCACCAAAACTTTCACATCCAAGGGCTCTAGAAACTCTTGCAAAATTTGATGGATAGTTATTGAGCTTCCCAAGCTTTTTGAAGGGCAAGGTATAAGACCAAACGAAAAGAGTATGTTTTTCGTGAAAAGTTTGCACCTGACAATTACAAATATACTATCTGAGCCATGATTGAAGCCCGAATGTACATAGTTTACCTATCTCTTAGGTTTGATAATAAAAAACATTTTACGATTTTTTCGTTTTTTTCGCAACATTTTTTGCGCGCCTATTTTACTGCCCAGTAGATCTGTGTTGTGTACTGTTGGAGCTCGACCTTGCGAGAGGCTAAGAGAATGTGTGGGTGCCAAATGTTTCTAACAAGGAGAGGATACTTAGTCGAAAGCACCAATCCAGGTGAGACACATATAAACTTAAAGCGCTTGAAACGCTGATTCCAAATCTGTAGTTTTTAGCAGCGGAGCCGTTTTGTAGAAGGAGTTATGGGGGGTGTTTCCTTTGGGGTTGAGGCGCCCTCCAGCAGATCTCCCTTTATCTATGAGCACTGTAGAGGATACCAACTGGTGGCAAGTGGCCTAGTGATAAGTGCCTTGCTTGATAAAGAAAGCGTCAAGGTTTTAATCTTCTTCTCATGCAACTTTATCGCAATTCTTATGCTTTTAAATGGCTCTAGAGCCCTAAAGCCTGAAATTTCGGATGACATTGATGCTAATTGAAATTGGAAGTGTTAAAAAAATCAAAGTAATACAAGTATTATAATCCTTAATGTAATCTTCATTCAAATTACTTACCACTAGCCAGTTGCTACCAGTTGGCACCAGTGGGGTAAGGGGAGACCTGCTGGAAAGCGCCTCAACCCCAAAGGGAAACACTCCTCATAACTCCTTCTACAAAACCGCTCCGCTGCAATATACTACAGATTTGGACTCAGCGTTTCAAGCCCTTCAAGTATGTGTCTCATCTGGATTGGTGCTTTCGACTAAGTGTCCTCTCCTTGTAAGTAACACCGAAATTTAAGAGGATCTAGCATTATTTTTGCTTAAACAAAATTCGCATATTTTTAAATAGCATACTGTACTGTTGACAGAAAAAAACGGGTTGCTTTTTTTTTCTCTAATCGAAAAAGATGGAAATATTGGCACGATAGCGTCTTGCAAATTAGTTGCCGTTCCAAAAATTGCAGATTCAGTAAAGCTCTTTAGTGAGTTTTTTTTAAACTCGCTCCAAATCCAGCTGATACTGTTCAGATGTGCAACGCGATTAATTGAAACAATTAATCACGTTTAATAGTAACCGGGGACAGTGTTCTTACGACATATCTGAGTCTTACAAAATAGATTTTACGATAAAGTGGCATACTTAAGTACAGAATAAACGACCGAGCATTTATCTGCTAATAAGGATTCTTACTTAATCGCGACAATACTGATTTTGACTGAGGCACTTCTACTTTCAGAGTTCAGCGCAAGGTGGCTTTAACAACTTTGAGAAAAAGAAAACTTGCAAACACTTGATATAAAGAACGGATAGAAAAACACTTCGTCCACCGCGCATTACCGCGCGCTTCAAGCAGCATTGCTGCCAGCATTCGCAAAGTTCAAGAGGTAACTAAGTTGAGGGAGTTTATAGCTGTTTGGAACCCTATAAAAAAGCATGGGCTGTAGATTGAACAACACCCCAAACAATCTTCTAGCTATATACAATACCGATCATAATTTGTCAAAAAAGTCGCCGGAGTGCGGCGCACTCCGCCACACTCCGCCGCACTCCGGCGCACTGCGCCGCACTCCGCCACACTCCGACGCACTCCCACGCACTCAGGCGCACTGCGCCACACTCCGCCACACTCCGACGCACTCTAGCGCACTCCGCCGCAGTCCGGCGACTTTTTTGACGAATTATGAGCGGTATTGTATATATAATTATAACAGATTTTTAATGCCTCTTGGTCATCTGAACAGTACCAGTTTACCGTGCATATGTGCACGTTACAATCGTTTTATAGATCCAAGTCACAAGCATATAGTTACAGGTATTATTGAACTTTTCAGAGATAGTATATATGATGTTCTTCTCAAAGGTACCAGGTTTCGTTTTCAGTCTCAACAGTCATCTATTCAGATTAGAAAATTTTGGATTGAGTTTGTTTGGAACAATTACCGTTAAACATAAAAATAGACACTGTCTTTCCTCCAGTGTCTCAAACATTTTATACAACACATTATTTAGACATTTTTTTAGTAATAATAATAGACTTATACAGGGTGTCCCAAAAGTAAGTACACACTTTTCAATCGTTAATATCTCTCTTCCCATTATGTCTTTTTCCGCCGATCAGGCATTATTTTGTAGAGGAGGCTTACTTAGATTTACAGTATGGAGCGAATCACCGATCGCTCTTTGTTACTGTAGGTTTACGGTAAGAACTTCCAGCATGTGAAACATTGTGAAATATGCCAAATGACAAAATATTTTTCAAAAAATTTGAAAAATCGTGTACTAAAGTTTTCGCGCACGATGGTTCCACTACACAACTTTTTACGAGTGTTTTCGGGTTTTTTTTTTGACGGTTTAATCACATTTCTGACAAGTACTGGGAACTCGGTTATTACGGTCTACCTAATATAACTTTGGAAAGAAGCATCACAATAAAGTAGAAATTTTATATTCGAAATAAGCGGCTTTTATTACCCTAGTATTAGAGTTTTTGGCTTGTTTGTTCTTGTTCTGGGAAAGAATATGGCTTCCAATGTCTTAAAATCCTTGTCAAAGTTCTTACCGTAATCCTACAGTAACGAAGAGTGATCGGTGATTCGCTCGATACCGCAAATCTAAGTTGAGGCGTCCTCTACAAAATGATACTTGAATGGCGGAAAAAGATGCAATGGGAAGAGAGATATTAACGATTGAAAAGTGTGTACTTACTTTTGGGACACCCTGTTTATTACAATCGCAAGCCAAATAATTATAAGTTTCCTATCCATAAAAAAAATTCCAGAAATTCTTCATATTCTGTTCATTAGGTAAGGCTAGCTCAAATTACGGTATAATTTGTAAGCGTTTTTACTTAACCGTTCTTATGCGAAAAATGGGAATAGAAGATACTAGCAATTTTCGGTTAACCATTTACAACTATAATCCTGATACCAACCTTAACAATATAATAGCTAAACACTCAAAGTTTATACGCAATTTGAGAGAATTCAAAAGACACGTAACTCCAATACAAGTTTGCGACGCCTTCAATTTATATATTTTTTCTTGATATTTCATGAATTAGAACTAGTTGTGCCTCCGCATACCAACTGGTGCCCAATATCTTTCTGTTGTAAGAAGCCTTTTTATTTTAAAGCAAAATTTTCAATTACCCGCTATTGCACGGAGAGCATATTAGAGCGGGGATCGCTAAAGTATTGAAGAGTCTCGTCGCCCGACGGTGAGGAAACAAATTGAGTAGGGGTGGCTGTGGTGGGGAAGAAAGTTGAGAATATGCATTTGTCCCATGTGACAATGTCGATAGGAATCAGTTTTTGTAGAAAAGAGCTGCAGAAGCTTTTCGAATTCAAAGGCGTAATTGGCAGCTCTTCGAAGTTCTTTCACTTGGTTAGTTTCATATAATTATTTATATTTCATTAATCAAGCAAGTAAAAAAATGAAACGTCGGCATGATTCTAACATCTCTAACATCTTTTTGAGTACGCTTGGAATTGTTTAATTTTCTGTTTACGTCAACAAACCAATACTGCAACGCCGAAAACGATATTAAGTGTTTGAGCCAGTACAGCTTTCCAGCTCTTCCAACTTCGAACGCATTTCAAAAATAAGTCGGTAGCTGTCTTGGCCAACAACAACCGGGTTCTAACATTTATTGATTGAATTTTATTGACCAAGTGTTAGGTTCGTTAAAAGCATTGGATATCTCACGAGCTGCTCCCTCGTCCGCTTCTCTTCCTTTTATACCGTTAGCGAGGCCCGCCTTCCTTACATCGTGAGAATCACGACACTCCGGCGACCGAAAGATGACGTCTAAAGGCTAAAGCTCTGAAATATGGCCGAACTTGCGACCCTTGGCTGAACAGAATCTGTTAAGACGAAGAGGCCGGAGTCACTACTCGTGACTTGCGAGCTATTTATGATTTTTTTTAAATTATTGATTGTTGTTTTTATTTATTTATTTATTATCTGTTCTATTTGAGTTTGAAAACAATTGTTGAGTGTAAAAAGGAACCCTTTTTTATGTAAATTGAAAGAACTGAAAGTATGCTTTTATTGGAAAATTACATAATGAATATGCCGATGGATGATCACAAAATAATCATAAGAAGCATTTTTTGCGTTAATTGCCTGTGGTCTGAATGGAACTTTTTTTTCCAAATCTCTTCTCAAAATTCTGCCACTTTTCGTTTTTGCTGTTAGTGCGGTTTGAACTGTTCCTCATTTCCGTTTTGAGGATTTTGCAGTTTGCGTTTTGCGGTATTGCTTTTTGAGGTTTTGCGGTTTTTGCGGTATTCCTTTTTGCGGTTTTGCGGTGTGCGTTTTGCGATATTCCCTTTTGAGGTTTTGCGGTTTGCACGTCGATAATGCGCGTGGGTTTATGAGTAAGTCTGTAAAGTGATTGTTGAAAATAAGTCGATTGCTAAAAAAGAAATGTTATGTTTCCAACGCTTGTTTGTTGTTTTGCTTTGTTTTTTCCTCTTACATATTGAATTGGTACTGACAGAAGACGGAGTGATGTCTCGTCATTTCTGCCAGCCGCATTGCCTTCTTACAGAAAAAACAGGTGTTTTTTGGTTGACATGAAGTGGCCATATGTGTGACCGGGCCTAGGCAGCGCTCGCATCTATTGAGTTGAGCGATGCGCTGCCTACGCTCGGTTAAGGTGGAATAGATAGTACAATCAGTCGACCAGTGGCGAGTCCCGCAAAAAATGCAATTAGATGGTGGTATTTGCGGATAAATTGCCTGGGTGTCGTTTTGCTGGATCTGTAGACGTTGTTGTTGTTGTGGTAGTGGTAGTAGCGCCGACGATGTTGGACGATCGCACTGGACGGCCGCAGACCTCTGAGCTGCTTCTGGCATGTCGTGGATTCCGAGGACGCAGTCCTCCATATGGTCGACTAGGCTTTCCACGGCGCCCTGAAATTGACGTTGATTTTTGTTCTTTGTTGTTTAAATTGATTACCTTTTTTATTTTTTGTTTTTGTTCTTCATGTTCAAATGTATGTTTCCGTTTTCGCTGCAGCTTCAAAAGTTTGCTTTAGTCTTTTATTACGTAATGCTCTAATTGTTATGCCTACCCTGTGCAGTTTCATTTCTCTTCTCAGTTCTTTGATATCGTGTTGAATTGCTGACATCATTGCGCGCAGTTCGCCGGGGCTGATCTCCGGTGAATATGCCCGCTCATGGCTGCTTGGCCTTTCTTCTTTCGGTTCTTTCGAGTCTTCTCCCTCATTACCGCACTCGTTATCTTGCATCTCAATATCTTGCGATTTTGGACTTGGACTATGCTCTTCCGACATATCTGAAATTTGAAATTTTGAAAGTTGAGAATGACTTTGATTTGCGTAGAATACTACGGCACTACATGTGTGAAATGCGTATGAACAGCTTATAAAGACTATAAACGCAAAGGAAGGGTGTGCGCAAAATTAGACGGATCGTGCGCATGAGAAGTCGAAGTAAAAGAAATGGAAGCTTGAAAGGCAGAGGCATTGCATATTGTAAGATATTTTGATAGATATTACGGCGATAAGCTCTTCGGCTTGAGCTATGTTGCCTTTCTCGACATAGCGTGGCTGTTGCGATCAGCATGGTGATAAGCGTAAGAAATACGCATGTTGAATATATGATGTATTGTTTCATTATTGAGAAGAACTCGGGTATGTCTGGTAATTCTAATTTGAAAGTGTCGGGCGAGTTTGTTTTGGTGTTATATTGTAGTGCTTTGATATCATAAAATGGAAACATACTTTTTATGAAGTGTAATTGTCCTGTTATCCAGAATATTTGCTGATTTGTGCCGCAGTTTGCTCGACATGTTTCATTGAAGACGGCCTTGTTAGCGTAGAAGTGTATCTCGTTCGTGTATCCTGTTGGTGTACAAGTAATTGTGAACGATTGTGATTGGCAGTTTATTTCTGCTACAGCATGAAAGATGTTAGAGAAGCATGACAGATAAGTCACTGCACCTTTCAAGCAGTTATAACATCCTTCTATTGTTGCGCTTGGTATGCGACATTGAAATTGGGCGTAGATGAAACGGATGTCGGAATTACTCGCGTTGACTAGCAAAGCAACCTCCGTACTCGCCTCTTATGTTCGTATTGTTAGTCTATTAACTGTGCTTTCGACATTTATGAGTGCGTTTGGCATTCTAATTGGTAGAATTTGACTCAGTTCTAAAGCTTGAGATAGGTTGTTATGTGTGCAGAAACAGTCTACGCTATTTTCCGCAGGGTTGCAAGAGCAGGTGTCGCGGATAGTGCATTCCTTTTCCCTTTGTAGCGATGAATCATTTTTCGCATTGACGCAGGCGTAGCTAAAAGTGTGTTGTTGTTTTAATCGTGCTGTCACCTTTGAGTTCCAATAAACGTGTCTCCTAGAAGCGGCATTGTCGGTATTTGTATTGATGTTATCTTTATGCTCATGCCGTTGAAATTCTTGCGAACATTTTGTTCGAATTCCATAGTGTAAGTCTTTGGCTTCTGCCGGAATTTAGCTTGAGCAACTGAAAGTGCCACTTTTATTGACCAAGTAGGGCATTGAAACACTTCGTACAGTTCTTTGTCTGTTGGCACATGATAAATTCTATAAAAAAGGCACCCTGAGGACGGGAATCCACAAGAGCATCCCAGCCCTCTACAGGATTCTGTGCAGTACGTTATTCCGGTGTAATTGTTTGACATTGCGAGTTCCTCTATTTTTGAATCTGGGGTGACTTTGGCGCATTTTGATCCCGAACATGAACCCATATGTGGGCAACGCTTGCTATATTGTACTCGAGTTTCTGTATTGCGAGTGTAGTAGAGGGTCTCTTTATTACACCTTAAGATGACCTCTTTCAGAAGAAATTTTGTTTGTGATATCGTGACGTTTTGTTGTTGAACGTGGAAACAAGCTTCTGGTTGCAGTGAATTTATCTTCATAGTAATGCATGCTTTTTGGTGCAAGTGTCTGTTGAGTCACATTGTGTTATGTCCGATTGAAGTACGACTGTTTGCTGACACGCAGACACTCTCACTGTTGCTGTGTTAGTGGATATCATTACTATGGCGAGGATTTCAACTAGAGTTGATGGCTTCCATTTTTCTTTTGCATGCGCACGCACTTCTACTAGTGGAATAGTTTCATTGTTTGATTGGTCGTTCCTCACATTCTTGTAACATGCTTGTATGAGGCGCAGTAAGAAACTGCCAACATTGTAAACACATGTGCAAAGGCAACGTCGTGTTTTGTTGATGCAGAAGAGAGATAGAGTTATGGTCATCAATGTTGAATAAGTGAATATTGCAATGACCAGTATTGTGGTTTTTGGCCAGCAATGAGGGCTACTAATCATGACATTGCAAAATGTGCACTTTATTTGTTCGCAGAATGGGCTTGGGGGACATGTGAATTGAAATGCTTGGGTCGTATCTGCTATTAAAGTTTTGATTAAAACATTGTGTCGGTGTAATATTACCTCTGGTGGAAACTGGATTGTCACATTGTCTTTTGGATTATTTACTTTTACACAGTGATGTTCGCCGCATATTTGTATTCTCTGTGTTGTTCCTACTCCATGTATATATACTCCCCCACGAATGCATTCTGTTTTAATCGATGCAACGGTTGCTTTTTGTGCTTTGTTTTGGTGAGGGAAGAAAAGGAGTAATGTCATCGCATAAATCCATGCGTACCATTTGACCTTGAACGGACTCCCAACACCTCCACCTTTGGGTTGTATACGTAATGCACATTTTCTTTCGCCTTCCTAGGCAATGAAGGTCGCGTCGTGTGTCTTTGGTCTTCGTCGTTGCTTTTTGTTTCGTCGACTCTCTCATCGTTTGGTAATGACTCATCGGTCTGAGCATCTTTGTGCGTTTGTTGGTTCTCGCTATCTAATTCTAGCGGTACTAACATGTTTATCGACCTCGTGAGTCTTGTTCTTTGCGCTGTACGCAACGTCACTTCTCGTATCTCCCCATCGGGATCGTATTTGACTGTTTCGACAATTCCCATAGGCCATGACCCTCTGTTTGTATTCTCATCCATTATGAGAACAACTTCGCCTTTTGCAGGGACTTTTCTAGTGAATGATTTTTGTCGGATGCGTTTTTGGTGAAAATTTCGCAGTTCTAATAAATACTGCGCGGTCCACAACGACCATAGGTTGTCTAGATATTTTTTAGTGCTCTTTAGTTTTTGAAGTGCTTCTTCTTTGGTTGTAAGTACTTCTATGTAGTCTTCGTCGTCCTCGTCAACATTGTGCGATGCTAATATGTTTTGTGTCGATTGCGGCATGAGAAAATCGATAGGGCGCACGATCAGTGAGTCTTCGAGTGAACTGCCGCAATATGCAAGGGGGCGAGAATTTATTATTGCTTCCGTTTCTGTGATTATGGTTTGGAACTGCGTTGGAGTTAGAGATGTTTTTCCTATTGCTTTTCGTAAGCACATTTTCATTACACCAATCAACCTTTCGTAAAATCCTCCTTTCCAAGGGGATGATGGTGTTATGAATTTCCACTGAATTTGTTTCTTGCATGAAAATTCATTCAAAGTATACTGTTGTTGTTGCTTTATACAGTTTTCCGTTTCGTTAGTGATGATTTCTTTTCCTAATTTGAAATTAGTTGCGTTATCTGTTATGATTGTTGATGGAACGCCGCGTCTTGCAATGAATCGTCGGAATCCATTCACTAATGCTTCAGAACTCAAATTTTCTACGATTTCCAGGTGAACGGCTCTTGTTGCCATGCAGGAAAACAAGCATACCCATTGCTTTGTCACTTCTGAAGAGGCACGTAGCAAAAATGGTCCGGCAAGATCGATTCCTACGTGATGGAAAGGATGAGATGGTACACTCTACTTTGTGGTAACGCCGGACTAGCGGGATAGAAGTAAGGTTTGCCGTTCCACTTTTTGCATTTTATGCAATTTTGAGTATTTTTCGAACTACTGTTCTTCCCTTTGGAATTCAATATTTTGTTCTTAAATTTGCTAATGTGCCGTTTACTCCTTGATGACCAACATTTTCGTGAAATTCACGTGCAATCTGTTCTGTGATTGTGTGGTTGGGTGGAAGAAATATGGGGTTGTTTGTTTCTATACATAACTTGGAGTGTTGTATGCGGCCATAACATCTTAATATCCCATCCTCGTCCTTAGACAAGTTCAAATGAGAGTATTTATCGACTGCTTGTGGTTGCTGTTTTTGTGTCAACTTGATGAGTTGTTTTTCAGCACATCGCATGTCAGCTGAAGATGCAGTGTGCAATGGAGGTTCCAGTGATACACTGATTATTTCAGGTATGTGTTTTTAAAAATTCTCTTGTCTTTTCTTGCTTATTCTTAAATAAATACGTAGTTTGAGAATTTTTAATATTAGTGTCATGTTTTTTTGCTTCGATACCACGATGATGTGTGTATTACTACTGGAATTGTGTTTTGTTTATCAACTTCTTTTGTTGCAACTAGGATTGGTATATGGTCACGATGCTCATGTGCATCTTGCTCTGAAATCCGGTTTCTTTCGAGTTCTATTTTCTTCGTTTCTTTTGTATCCTCAGGGAAGTATGTAGTATGTTTCCATGTTTGCTGAGCTTGACTCAGGAACGTGGGTCCTTTCCACCATATATGTTCAGTAAATTCATTGGATCTAACTCCTCGCGTTGCGCAATCTGCCGGGTTTTCGTTTGTGGGAATATATGCCAATTGACATGTAGTTGACTTCATATCTAGCTCCGATATGATCTCTTTTATGGTAGTGACGCGATTTTCAATAAAAGTGCTCGTTCTCTTGTGGTTTTTCATCCATTGTAAAGCTATTTGAGAGTCGCTGTAAACGAAAACTTCTTCAATGGTTAAGTCCAATTCCCTCCAAATGAAACGTGTTAGTTGCATGCCTAATTGGAGTGCTAATAGTTCTAATCTTGGAATGGTGAGATTTGATTGTTTTATTTGGAGCCTTTTCGGTGCAAGTCGATTGCGTGCGGCAACAATCTGTGAGCTAACCTCTCCATTATATTCCACTGTTCTCAAATAGGTGCAGGCTGCAAAACATCTAAGAGAGGCATCAACGAAAGTATGTAATTGATATTTGTTGTTTGTTTGACGGACTACTACCTGTCTTGGAAGGCTTATTGTAAAGTTCTCACCTTGCGAACATATTTCCTTCCAATGCATATCATCCGTGGATGATAATGGTGTGTCCCACGCGTAATTGTATCCCATAGATCTTGCAAGAATAACTTTGCTGGTAGTAGTATTGGCGCTAGTAGTCCTAACGGATCAAATGTACTTTGAGTGTTTCTCAGAACTGTACGTTTTGTTGGATTAGAGTTATAGTGCAATTTTGATTGCAGTAAAAACTGATCGCTTTTAGGTTTCCATGAGATTCCTAGAATCTTGTGTTCATCATATTGTGCCAAGTCTTTCTTTGGTACTGCTGCGTTGCACTCCTCGTCGTTGGTCATATATTCTCTCAAGTTCATTGCCATATCTTGAAACAATTTCTTGCTCAACTTGTACTTGTTGATTAGCTCCTGTGGCTTTTCCGCGGTCAGGAGGACATTGTCTACATACAGGTTGCGCACTAGTTCTGTTGAGACTTCGGTGTCTTTGCTGTGTTCGAGTGAGTAACGGATAGACACTGCAAGCAGAAATGGTGAAGCATTGATTCCGAATGCTAGCCTTCTAAACCTCATAATTTCGATGTTGTCCGGTGTAGGAGGCTGCGTTGTGCCAGTCAACCAAAGAAATCTCACCGCGTCTCGATCGAGCTTATTGAGGTAAATGGTGTGGAAAGCTTTCTCTACATCTGCTATGAGAATTTTGTTGCCCACCCTTGCCCAAAGTATAATTCCGGTCAAGTTGGGTAAAAGAAGTGGTCCTTGCTGTACCACGTCATTGAGGCTCAATTGGCCTTTGCATTTGGATGATGCGTCCAAAACTATTCTAACTTTAGTTGTGTGACTACTAGGTTTCAATACCGCTTGGTGCGGAATATAGTATATTGGGCTTGTACAGGGATCTTCTTTCTTCACCTTTTCTATGATACCATTATTCAGTTGGTCACGGATTATCTTGCAATATTCTTCCCAAAGTTTTGGATTTCGATGTGCTAACTTGTATTGTTGATGTAGCCTACTCAGTGCAAGTTTGTAGTTGTTTGCCAACTTATCTTTAGTTACTTTCCATGGCAGGCGGACGTATATCCTTTTATCGTGAATTTCTATAGTTTTGTAAAAATTCTCGATTATTTTTTCAGTTTCTTCTTGTTCCGATAGAGAATTGGTAATTCCCATACTCTCCAAACTATACAGATTGGAGTAATCGAGTTTATCTTCCATTTGAGTGAAAAGCGCATGTTGTTCCTTGTATGTGTCAGGCTTTGCATGTGAGTGCTTTCCTGAGATTGTGTATCCAAAGAACGTCAGGTTCAAGTAGAGACCTGAAGGAAGCCTTATTGGTTGCTGGTCGGCAATGAATATATCATTGAAGTAATCTATACAAGCAAAATGCTCGGTTGTGATGTATTGTTACTGTTGAGCCTTGCGTTGTCAATCGATAATTGTCTTCGTATGTAAGCGAGATCTTCCATAGTGAGGTCGCAAAAGTTGAGTCGATCTGTGATTTGATCCTGTGTTAATAAAGAGACATTCAAGGTGTCTCCATGATGGTTGATGAGCGTTGTGCTCACGATCTTCGTGCTTTTTCGTTCTGCGTGACCCCCAAACGTGGAGACAACTATGGTTTGTTCGGAAAGAATTGACAAATTAAGTTTCTTGGTTACCTCTATTGTGATGAAAGAGGAGTCCGAAGCAGAGTCAAGTAAAGCTGTTAGATTTTCCAATTTCCCTGTCACTTTGTTGCGTATGTACACTGGCACCGTCATCAGCCTAGTACATGATGGACAATCTGAAACTCTCAAAGCTGGAGTTGATGAAATTTTGTCTTGAACGAATGCGCCGGAGTTGTCTTTTGAATTGATATCTACTGAAGGGTCTTCCTCAGCTCCGAACCTTTGTATCGCAGCGTCTTCAGTGACGCCCGCGTAATTGATGAATGTAACCCTTCTTTGCGATGAATTGCGAGTTAGTGAATTATGAGAAGATCTACTAGAGCTTCTGCTTCTGTCTCTGTAGGTAGTCGGTAATATGTTTTTCATTTCTGGTCGTGCTGGAGATGCACTTCGTGATCTTACCTGGTAATTGTCGCGATAATTTCGGAACGGGCGTGCAAAATGTCTTCTAGGAGATTTGCTTTGTCTGAATACCGGTGTTTTTGAAGTTCTTGGAGTAAACTGATTTTTTTGAGCTAGACTATCTTCTTGTTGTCTTCTAAAGGAGGTTCTTGTTGGGGATTTCAGTCTCTGCGTAGTTTTCTCCCGCCAGTTGCCAAAAGTGTCATTCTTGTAACATAGTAATGGATGATGGTTACCATTGCAGTATTGACATTTTGGCCTGTGGCAAAGGTGAGCTTGATGACGCTTGCTGAAGCAGATCAAACAAGCATTCAACTGCCATAATCTGTTTAGTTTTTCGTTGCGTGTTTTGTATCTAGTACAGTCTATAAATCTATGTGATCCGCCACAACCTGTACAGTTTATTGACGGTGGCCTTGTTTGGATATGAAAAGTTGATGATTCACTTGATTCCGCATCTCGTCCTTGTATGAAACTAATATGTACTCTTCGTTTTACGATGACATCTAGGTTATCTAGCAATTCTGCCATCGTCCATATTCTGTTTGAATCGTACTCGCGTTTTGCTGCTTCTTCCTGTATGGTTTTGGGAAATTTGCTTGTAACCGTTTGCAGTAGATTAGTGCTGTCTACAGCTTCTCCTTATCTGCGCATCTCAGTGATCAATGTCAAGATATCGTTATAGGTATTTTGAAGTTGGCGTGGGTTATCGCCCACTCTTGGTAGTGATTGCAATTTTCGCAGAAGCATTTTATTGCGACGTTCGTCTTGATATTGAGCTTTTAGCTGTTGGATTGCTAACTGGTAGGATTTGGCGCTGCGCGGTATCATTTTTAGCGTTCGTTCAGCGTCGCCTTTACAGCATGCTAGTAGTATGGATAATTTTTCCAAATCAGAGTATGGTTGATTGTGTACCAATTCTTGAAATAGCTCCCAAAACGACTCGAATTCTGCTGGTTTGCCATAGAAATCGATTACTCGTAATTCATGGCCATAGAGATAACGCCAAGAATGGGGGTAGGTCGGTCGGTCTTCCCGGTTGGTCGTTATACCAGCAGTTGTTTGATTGCTTTGTGAAGGTGTCTGATTGATTCCCTTTTGTTGATGATCTTCCATGGCTTGGAAAAGTGAAGTACAACGCTGACTTGTTTCTTGTATTGATGGTTTTGAACTCTGTTTTCGCATTGACGAGGCCTCTAGTGCCTGCTGTTGGCACTCTAATTCCACGATTCTGGTCTCCAATTTTCGACGAGTTGAGACACTGATGTCCAAGCTTTCGTCTGCCCTTTTGTTTTCCCAATAAGAATCGAACTCTTTTTCAAGATTCTCTCCATATTCTGTGTTAATTGACTTGAAGGCTTCCAGAGCACGAGCTTGATTGCTATATTCAGCCATGATTTGGTCTTCCTTTGTTTTCATCTGATTTATTAGGTTTCTCAATATTGCTGTGTTTGCTAGTATGAATTGAAGTATGTCATCAGCATTGGTTGGGTATTGCCAAGGTTCTTTGAAAGTATTTGCTTCATCGATCATGTTGGCAAGCTCATTGAGTTGCCTGGTCAAACGTTGCTTGCAAGATTTATGTTGAACTCAGAAGTCATTTTTTCAGGTACGATAGAGGAAGAAGATATCTCAAATGCGCAAGAGGATGTGTTCATCTCTTTATATATGTATTGTTTTGTTTGGTTAGATAGCGGAGGTTGATAGCGTGCATTTGTTTTGTTTCTCATGCCGATCCAATAAACATTTTGTGTCGTTATCTCATTCTTTTGCTTTAAAATCCGCTTTGTTTTGAGAACTTGATGACTAATGCATACCTCAACGCGTCGTTGGCGTCGTTGCTTTTGCTAAAGACCAGATACAGATAGAGTTCTCCTACAATTTGTAAAACTTGTTATGGGAATAAATTCAACACCAGTGAAAGTTGCGGGTATCCTACATGGCAGTTATTTCAGGTTGCCTGCCTTAGACAATTATTTCGGGTTGTCTTCCCTAGGCAGTTATTTCAGGTTGCCTGCCCTAGACAATTATTTCGGGTTGTCTTCCCTAGGCAGTTATTTCAGGTTGCCTGCTTTAGACAATTATTTGCCCTTTTGGTTTGTTTTTGATGGAGGCGCCTTGATTTGATGATTTTAGCTTTGTAGCGCGATAGAGGAAAGTAGAATACGGGTAAAAGATTATCTGCGGTGAAGGTGATCAGGCTTCACAACATTTCGGTCGCAATAAGAAAGAAAAAAGGAAAGAAAAAAAGAACAGTAAGAGAAGAGAGAAAGTCTTGACAATTCTTCGCGCGTTTGCTTTTGAAATGATTTGTTCATGGACCCGGCCGATGCACCATGTCTTGGCCAACAACAACCGGGTTCTAACATTTATTGATTGAAGTTTATTGACAAAGTGTAGGGTTCGTTAAAAGCATTGGATATCTCACGAGCTGCTCCCTCGTCCGCTTCTCTTCCATTTATACCGTTAACGGGGCCCGCCTTCCTTACATCGTGAGAATCACGACAGTAGCTTTTTCTCAAACATCGCAACTTCTAGCTTTTTTGGCAGATTTGCTTCGTTGTCATATTGTTGGAACAATGATACATAGACTTTTCACTTCTTCTCTCCGGTTTTCTACCAAAAAAATTTAGAAATAGAATCTGAAGAATCTCTCGCGTTTTGACTTCAAACTCAATCGATTGAAATCCGAAATTCAAGACTTGCAAAAGGTTTTGTCCCTTTTTATGCTAAGGATAATTCGTGCTGATCCACCTATCAGTTGATGTGAGCTTACATGCATGTGGGGAGCTTGAATATCGCACGCAATGAGCCTCCTTTTCCCCCTCCCTCAAA
This sequence comes from Cylicocyclus nassatus, assembly GCA_958299035.1. Taxonomy (NCBI): domain Eukaryota; kingdom Metazoa; phylum Nematoda; class Chromadorea; order Rhabditida; family Strongylidae; genus Cylicocyclus; species Cylicocyclus nassatus. Next base: position 77,880,476 of record CATQJL010000001.1, read on the forward strand.
CGCAAGCAGCACCTTGTAAAACTACTATTCAAAAAACAAAAAACGCTCTAAAAGAGGTGTGCGTTGGTCTCACATTACAACGAGCCATGAATGCATACTGTCCCTGCTCGAGACCATATGCATCCGCGGTCTTACACCATCAAATCGGTCTTAGGCTTAAGGCACACCTCACGCGATTTCAATCGTTGTGCGATCTGGCACTGCAACGACTCTTTATTACTGATTGTAAACGCACTTTACCTGGGCCGGACCTGCTGCATTTGTCACAACTCAAGAAATCTACGCGCATATGCATTTAAGAGCTGCACATGCTTGATCTGCAGACATCTGGCAAATTGTCAAGTCGCGAGGATGTGGCGATTTCACGAAATTGCGAAAGGTATGCCTTAAACATTACACCATCAACTCCGATACCGTATACTCTCACACCAACCAGTTTCGCCGGCGGTTGTTATAAAAAGGGGAAAAATAATTTGTTTCCCACTGCTTCATGCACTCAAAAAAATCTGCGACAGTTATCTCTATAGAAAAGCTCATAAAGGGGCATTGTAGTTTCCTTTTTCTGATCGCATCTAACTCGGATCTAGTTTAAATCTGATCTTGGGCCGCATGCACTAACATCCTCGCGGGGAGGAAATCGCAGCTTAAGAGAAAGCTTCATAACCTGGAGCTCCAGATATCTGGATTTCACGTTGTGTACGTAACCGTAAGTGCTCCTACTATCCTTCACTATGAACACATTGAACAGCAGCGAGAAGCTGTACAAGCCGCAGGTTTCCAGCATTTGTATGATCCCCGATGATCCTCGGCGCTTTTCTTTGAAGTCATCTCTTTTTCTCCAAAGTTAACGAAAACTTTCTAAAGTTGTGCAGATTATCTAACCCAACACTGCTTAGATGTTGCTGATAAGAACATGTGATGTATCGGAGTCATGAAATTTGCGATGCCACAAGTCGAAAGTCGTGGTTTATTGAAAAATTAGATTTTTCAAAAACTCATATGTTCTCATCAGTAACATGCTTGGCACTGTTGTGTTAGATAATTAGTACAACTTTGGAAGGTTTTCCATAACTTCAAAGGAAGAAAAATGACTTTGAAGGAAAGCGTCGGGGATCGACAAAGCTGAAAAATGCGGCTTGTACAGCTTCTCGCTCCTATTCGATATGTTCATAGTGAAAAATAGTAGGAATACTTGCGAACAGGTAGACAGCGTGAAATCTAGATATCTGTAGCTTCAAAATATGAAGCTTTCTTCTGAGCTATCCCCTCCTCAGCGGGGTTGTTAGTGCATGCGGCCCCTTGACACCGCTATGACGTTTCCCATACCTTGCATGGGCGCCTTATTTGTAGGGCTGTGACTTGGTTCAGACTAAATATTTTCTGACCCAGCTTTTATACTTCTTAGCAGCCATTGTCAATCAGACGTCTTTCAGTTGATGGTGATAATGTTATAGGTCCAGATGTAGAAGACTAAAGATGAAAAAGTTTCAAGTTTTGAACTTTTATCGCTACAAAAGGTCAATATTATGGATTTTGCGAAAAATAGTGCTCTGAGTTTGACAGTCACATATTAACAGGTGCACTGAGCTCCAAGAAGATTGTGTTGAGTGAACGATTATATATAGGTGTCCCAAAGGTTTGTATACACGTTGATTTTGAATAACTCCCTTGCCAATTTATTTTGGTGGGCATCAAAATAACTTCTGTTGTATTCCTGGCACAACGTGAGCGATTATATACAAGTGTCCAAAAAGTTTGTATACAGGGCAGGGCTCGGCACGAGCTGGCACCAGGGAAATTTCAAAACGAAGTCCCGTTTGATATTGAAAATTTCGTACGAAGCCCCTTCTGACCTGTTTTGAAAACCCGCCATCATTTTTTATTATGTAAAAAAACGTATAGTGTTTTCGTGCATTTCTGATTTCATGAAAGAACTTTTCACAGCTTTTTGAGCTTTTTAAGTGGTCGAATCACATCTTGAAAAGCAGAAAAAGCCGATTTTTCGACAGCGGAGCGGACCGAGTGGTTTTCAAATTGCTATAAAACGCTGGAAAGAGAACATTATGAAACTGTTTCTTCTCCGTATGTAATCTTTTACAGCGTAGATACATTTTATGTAAAAAAGTATGAAAACTTATGTGAGCAAAGTGTCGGGGCCAGCTCAGCTGGCACCCAGCTGGCACGGTGCCAGCTAATTCAGAAAAAAGTTGGGCACAGCTTTCATTCACATAAGTTTTCATAAATTTTTGGCCCGTAGTTCCGGTCCACCAACGCGCATGCACACACCAAATTTGGTGTCATACTATTGCGTCTTGGCTGAAAACAACCCCTTTGTTTGTTGATGGACAGCTTGCCAATGGCATGCCGGTGGCATGCCGGCGGCATTTTTGCGGCAGTTAGTTCTCCGCCTCGGCCCCTGTAGGAACGATATCCCCTTTGCATTCCGCGCTAAAAACGATATCCAGCTTGACCCGGTGCCAGCTGTGCTGAGCCCTGATACAGGGTGTCCCAAAAAGATGTGCACACTGTTTGATTGTTAATAACTCTCTTGCATTGATGTTTTTTGCCGAGCTTGAGGTACCATTCTGTAGATCGAGGATAAACTTAGATTTACAGTGTGGAGGGACTTATCAGCCGCTTTTCATTACTGTATGATTACTGTAGAAATTTCGAGGAGGAATTTAATCGATGGAAAGCTGTATTTTGCCTCAGAAAAGAACCAAATAAGCCAGAAACTCCTAAACTGGGTTAATCGTAGTCGCTGATTCTAAATATGAAAACTGCACATCACTACATTGTTTCTTTCATGAGTTATTTCAGATTTAGGATAACAACTGATTTTGCAATGTTCAGCAGAAACGTGAATACCCCATCAAGAAAGCTCGAAAAACTGATGGGAAGTTATGTAGTGAAATCAGCACGCCTGAAAACCTTGCTACACAATTTTTTAGATTATTTTGAAGTTATTCCATCAAAAGGCTTATTCCACAGTGATGCTGTATGCTAAAAGTTCATACCATAATCCTACAGTAGCAAAAAAAGATTGGAGTTTCGCTCAATACTGTAAATCTAAGTTTATCCTCGCTCTACAGAATGGTACCTCAGACTCGGCGAAAGACATGAAAGCAAGAGAGTTATTAACGATCAAACAGTGTGCACATCTTTTTGGGACACTTTGTATATTAGGTCGTTTCAAAAGTGATCAAAAAAAAGTAACTTTTTTCAAATGGGCGCCACATTTGATGGAACAAAGGTTCCTAAAAGATCTTGGAAGCATTCGATGCAGAATTTCATTCTCTTTCTAAAGATTATGAAATTTTTGCAAAACAGTCAATGAGCTTTCAGAAAATAATAAAAATCTGCGACCTATGCTTTTTGAGATAGTCAAGTTTCACAATTTTTCAAAACTCTTATATCAACCCTCCAAAAAGGGCAAGTAATGTCTTTATAGAGCAAACCCTACAGAATGCAAAACTACTTTTTTCTCCTTTCCACAGCTTGTCATCCATTTTTAACAGAATTTTAACTGATGCTACCGATTTCCATACTTGAGTAGCTAAGTCCTCGTAGAACATCAAAAGAAGAGCAGCTCGCGCACTATTCAATGCAGATTTTTCTCTTCTTTCTTACAGGTGTTTTTTGTTTCCGATTCGTTTAGTTTTCAGGGGAAAATGATCATAACTCATGTTTTTAGCGAGCCCCAGGCTGTACCCGAAAAACTCGAAATTTGACACTTCGAACCCGTAAACCCTCACTTGCTTTGTAAAATTAATGCTTACTCTTACTTATCTTGGTAGTCTCAAATTCCGAAAAATTATGATGTTTGATTCGATTGTTGCTAAAGTGGGCCTGCCAAAATCCGATGGTTCTGTTGAAAAATTTTTTAAAAAATCACAGCGAGCTACGAGAAAGGAAAAAACGTAGTACTGTATTCTATAAGGTTTGCTCTATCAAATCTTTATTTGGATTCCTTTGGAGGGTTGATATGAAAGTTTTAAAAATTTGTAAAACTTGACTATCTAGAAAAGCATAGGTCGCAAATTTTGGTTATTCTCTGAAAGGTCGTTGACTGTTTTGCAACAATTTCAAAACCATTAGAAAGAGGATGAAATGCTGCATCGAGTGCTGTAGTCGTCCTCACCCCACTAGTCGGTCGGTGGTCGAATTCGAATTTGAAATGGAGCAGGCCGCCCGCGGCAGAGCGCGGCAGACCGCCCCTCAGCCAACAGCTTGCACATGCTTTTCTCTTAATCTCTTCGTGTCTCTTTGCTATCTCTCTTATTGCGGCAATGTTCTTGATTAGATTTTCAGATTTCGTACCGCTAAATATTGTTTTGTGCAGTTGTGCTCGTTTGTTTTACACTTTTTCCAGGTAAACCGGGAAGAAGGATGCGAGTGGAGATTTTTAAATGAAAAATCTCTTTCTCGGTAAGTGATGTATGCACAATTGTGATTTGTGTCATGTTTTTCGTCAGAATGTGTACTTTAAACTTTTTTTTTGCAATAGGGCTTAAATTCTCTCAAAAAGTGTTTGTTTCAAAGAGTCAGGGGGCAGGGTGCGCACTCACATGATTTAATCGGTTTTTTGACTTTTGCGCGTGCTAGGCGAAATCACTGCGTGGTCGGGCCAACGTCACGCCCCACTCAAAACTGTCACCCAAGATTTTCGAAACAATTTTCTCGCTTCGGAAGAACTTTTAACAGCGCGAGTTAGGCATTATACAGTTGAAGGCCCTGCTACTATTAGACACCAGAGCCTCACCGACCAAGATTTGGGTGGACGGTGCCTTTAAAACCACAAAATACTGGCTAGCATGACATAGCCTTCGACGTGCACCGAAAGCTGTGCACATTTTGAACTCCTCAAAAGCAGCGTCCTACCAGACTGAGGATACCTGGCTCTGGTAGTAATCCAATGGTAGAACCCCTAACTAAGCGATCACAGGAGTTTGCAGCGCGAAAGCGGGTCTACGAAATCTACATATCGCCCCTCAAGTGGCCCGAATCTTACGGTAGGCCCGAACGCCGCCCACAGATCAGTTCCGAACGGCAAGGCTAGAGCACGCAGAGCCACACACACAATAATGTGCGCAGGGTCCCGCAACGACTCTGTGTCTCTACCTCGCATGCGTCTCGCACTCACCCGCCTACCGTAGGCCCGAACGCCGCCCACAGATCAATTCCGAACGGCAAGGCTAGAGCACGCAGAGCCACACACACTCTCGTGCGCAGGGTCCCGCAACGACTCTGTGTCTCTACCTCGCATGCGTCTCGCACTCACCCGCCTACCGTAAGATTCGGGTCACTTGGGGAGCTTTCAGGTTTGGTAAACCCCCTCTTTCGCTCCAAACTTCAGCCATCGTTTAGGTAGGGGCCTATTTAACATTGCCACAAAAACCGGCACCCATCTTTTTGCCGGGACGCTGCCTTTGAGGCAGTCAAGATGCTGATGCTCTCCAGTTCTTGTGCACAAGGGTGTGCCGCTTACTCGTATGCACTGATCACCGCATTTTAAGATAAAGATTTTTTGATTTTTTGAAAAGGCCTGGCTTTCTAGACGGGCAGATGATACAATCAGCATTCGTCAAAAATCTTCAATTGCGTCTAAGTTGTTTTTTCGAGGGCAGCAAGTGGGATACTGGGGACAAGTGACGCAGTCGTATGAGGCGCCGCTATGAACAGATCAAACCTAAGTTCGATTTCCGCTCTCCTGAGCTAACAAAGCCCTCTACCATCGGGGTCGCTGAATTGTACCAGAGTAATCTGGGAAAGCACTGATTTGGTAATCGGCTGGCTCCCGCAAGTCACTGTAATTGGGTCGCACGCTTTTAATCGCCTTTTTGACTATGAAGTAACGTGCGTTCGGCGCATGCCCGTAGAGGGTTTAAGACGCCGAATTCTTTACCCTTATTCATTATCTGGGATATACGATGATGGAGTTTCTGAGGCCCAAAACAAAGGCAAACAAAGACCAAATCATACGATCTCGCCAATCAAGACCTCTAACGTCCAAGAACGATAAATTGGTTCCAGAGTAATTTGAGACGATAGAAGCGTTGACTTTCTTGTCTGCAAAAGGTACGTCAAGACTTATCTGTAAGCAGCAAATCAGAGCGATCGAAACAAACCAAGCATCAAAAACACCGCTCTGTTTTCCATCTATTTTAGACGATTTCAGTTTCAAAGGGCCTCGAAAACTGCGTCAGTGTTAGCAACCCTTTTGAAGGCAGTGTGACTGAGCAAAAAGTCGATTACAAGATTCTGCGCTTATCCAGGCCTACTCACTATGCTGAATCTAGAAAGTCACGCTGGAGAGCGCGAAAACGTTAAAAAGAGGCTCTAACGAAAAGAATTTAGCAGGTGGGCGAGGTTTTTTCCAGTGTGCATTCACGCTCCAAGCTTTCGTAGCAATCTTTTCGATTCCGCTAGCCATCCTGACATCGTCACCGCCAAGTGCGAACGTGTGAGTTGAAATCGGCCGACAAGATCTCTCCTGAAGATAAAAGCGTAAATGCACGAGAAGACCCCTTCCATCTGATGATTTCCGACACCCTTGAACCCCTTTTTCCGCCGTTTTCGTGCTTTCCAGTGTAAATTTTCTGATTCAGCATAGCGGATAGGCCCAACGAATCTGCACAAACGCTAATGGTATCCAATTGCCCATCTGGTGACGTCATGAGAACCATTACCTTGAAGTCATTGCCGTGCCCGAGTTATTAGCCCCGTAAAACAACACCGAACTCAGACAGTCGAAGGGATTCCTCCGGCGGGCAAATGGCGCGAGTCTGCCACTTCGCGCTTTGGAGCGCTCCGGAGCCCTGCCATTTCACGCATTTTGCTGCTCCGGGCTCTCCCAAAACTGGCGCACCTCCGGAGCCGAAATTTGCGCGCCCCGGAGAGGGTCTCATTCGTCTGCTTGCGACGTCACCGTGACGTCACCGCGAGGTCACGGTGAACGAATGGGACCCCTTTCCGGGACGCGCAAATCTCTGCTCCGGAGGGCGCCAGTTTTGGGAGAGCCCCGGAGCGCTCCAAGGTGCGAAGTGGCAGACTCGCGCCATTTGCCCGCCGGAGGTATCCCTTCGATGTCTGAGAAGAACAGCAAAGATGAATGCATCACCACAAACGGCAAATGATCTTCTAGCAAACACTAAATGGATTCTGGTAACGGGTTCTTCTATATTATTCAAGTAAAAATTAGGGCAAAGGATTAAAGATTTGGTGTCTTCGCACATTGAATGCAAGGTACCTCATAATCGCGGTCACCAAATGCGGCCTGTTACAAAGACTCGCGGGGGCCAGCCGATAACCAAGTTAGTGCTTTTATCCTCCCGAATTACTCTGATACCAATTTACCGGTCCAGGAAAGTAAAGGGTTCTTGAGAACCAGGGGTGGAACTTGACCTTGGTTTGACCTGGTCAGAACGGCGGTTCATAGCACTACGCCACTCGTCCAGATAAAGGATATTGTTGAAACCAATTGTCATTTTTACTCATGCAGCTGCAAAGCGCACTGGTTACTCCGTTTTTCAAATTCGATTTGACAAGGCTGAGACAGGTTTTTCAACATCTACTGCCACTCCGTTACATAACTAGACTAGACCTGTTGCCAAACAAGGGTTCAAGAGGTCAAATCTTTAATATGGATCTTTCAGGAGTCTCTGAAGACGGCTGACGCGCCGTACGGCTCTAACTGATAATAAAGCCTTGCTGCCAACCTTGACTCAAGTCTATAATATAAACCAGTACGCAATGCCGAGTTTCTCGAGAGTCGAGCAGATCGTCTCATTTCCAGGTGATATGAAGTTTCATGCGGCTATGTTTGCTCGAATAATGCAATGAAATGTAATGGCTACACTGTCGTCTGATATGTACAAGAGAAACTACGATGCATGCTGAAGACTTTACGATCTAGTCAAAAGATTTGCGTTCTTTGCTAATTTCACAAATCGTTTTTGCAAGTAAGACTTGACTCGACATCAAAAAAAGTCGATGAAAACATGCAAAACACCATTCCAACGGCCCTCGTCGTCATGTTGTCCGGATTGTCGTTACAGGCACATCCATAATATCCGTCGGTCTGAAATATCAAGTAAGTTTCTGTTTCTTTTCTCGTTTTACTCTTGAAGCTACAATTCGTCATAGGGATTACTCAAAGGCAGTGGCTCGGGAAAATTGCAGCTGCGCACTTTCTTTCCTCCTTGACCTTCTGGATGCTTTAAATCAAAGCTGCGCTTGAAATCGAAGAAATCTTTTTATGGCGCACCCTTGGAAACTGCAGGAGGTTGGAGCGGAGAATCCTGCCAAAGACACGAGTTACTGGCTGCAACTCATCACTCATTTTGGCGGCAATTGGCCGATTGGCCCAAGCAGCCAATCGCGACTCGGCTGAGAAAATCCTCGCTTCAGCCTTCTCAGCAATCTCCAAGGCCAAACGCCGTAAGAAGCACTTTTTTTACTTTTCAAGCACAGCTCCGGTCTAAAAGCCAGAAGGTCAACGAGGAAAAGAAAGCGCACAGTCGCAAGAGTCACTGCTATGCATGCTCATTCGTATAAGGTTAGCGGTTCTGCTACACTTCTTATAATTTTCATAAAGCTCAGAAGCTCATTTTCAGTCTCGTGTTTTAGAGTTGTAAGTGTCTAACCCTCGACAGCGTGATATTCGCATCCGTGCACCGCAAAACACCGTTTTTGAGCGGAGTACTAATGAGCTGACATTCTTTTGCGTAAAAGAGAGGAAACCAATGGTGATTGTGCAGGGTGTAGTCCATAGCTTATCTATCTATTTATATATATATATATATATATAATTCAAAAATAGTCAATTTGGAGGGTATGTGCGTTATAGAAACGCGTGTCACTCAACCGATTCAGCTGAAACTTTGCGCACACATGTTTTCGGCCCCTGCGCGGATGATAGGCTGCTTTTTGCGGCGATTCGTTGAGTCCTTCTATCGATTTATTGATTTGTTTACATTTTCCTAGGAAAATGAAGCTTACCACGTTTAACCAAGCATTTTTTCACAGTCATTTAAAGGAAGGCGGTAAAGCTCATTTTCACCTCAAAACCACGAGGATGCGGTTTCGAAGCAGATGTCCCAGGGCAAGTCATCCATAACATATAGGGGGGGGGGAGGATCGCAGTGCAGGTAAACAATGGCCCGGGCTGGACCGGGAAAGCCAACTAGTCTATATATCAACTCAAACTTTGTAGGTGTGTTCATTTAGTTGTTCGTTCGTTATAAAAACGCCCGCCAGTGAACCAGTGAAGCTGGAACTTTGCACCATATATATTCGACCCCGGAGATGGCTCAGCGCTACTTTTTGCGACGACTCGCTGGTATACTTGGGTCCGAATCGAATAGAAATTCGATCATTCGAATAAAACATTCGAACATATTCGTATTCGAAATTCGATATTCGGAGTTCTTCCATTTTCGAATAGTAATCGAAACTCGAATAATTGAGAAAACGAGGTTTCGAATAAAATTCGAAACTCGAATAATCAAAAAACAGGGTTTCAAATATCATTCGAAAACTCGAATAATCAAAAAACGAGGTTTCGAACATTATTCGAAAACTCGAATAATCAAAAAACAGGGTTTCGAATAGATTTTATTCGAATGTTTTATTCGAATGCTTATTCGAATTCGTACTCGAATGTACTCCGTATTCAGATTATTCGACTTTGTTGCAGAGCCAACTGTGAGTATCAAGCTCAGTTCGTCCGCGTTTTTTCGCAAAACTCGGTAATGCATCTTTTGCAACCGGTATACCTTTGAACTGTATAGAGAGTCGCATTCTTCCGACTACTTGCGACAGTAAAAAAATCATATGTGGATTCTAATTGATGTTTTTTCGATCAATGAGATTGTTCGCACTACTATTGCCACCAAATCAGCAAAGAAGATATCAAATTCAAGCTCATGTTCTGAGTTCATACTGAATTGAAATGGCTGTTCTTCTTTCTTTGCATTGCTCATGCTTGCGGTACGCAAAGCCCACACTAGTGAGCACTCTTGCTCGCATAAATTTTTGCAAAACTGCCTATTCGCTACCTTGGAGTTTTTTGCGAATTGGGGTATATTGAGTAAAGGACATCGCAGGTGTAGTGGAGGATTAGACGGTTTAGATTGCCGTACGCGATTTGCCAGTTACGAGATGTCTTCAGATGTAATGGCAGCTTACCACAAATGTTTAGCGTGTACAACATACTAAAAAGATAAATGCCCTGCATTCTGTACTTTCAGAATAGGTTTTGGACAATCTGAGTATTGCCATACCACGTCGCCACAAATGCCTGCAGTATGCCCGGGGATAGGGGCATTCGTGCTCGCTTCGCGGAGGAAACCACATGCCTTCGTCCACGACTAGCTTATACCACACAAGACGAAAGTCTCCGATAAACAGGCAATGTATCGTAGCATTTGTGGAATTTAAGTACATATGTGGCCACTTTATTGCTCCAAAAGATCGCAGACCTAGCGCTATGAATCCGAACAGCTCGTTAGGTGCTTACACCAAGTTGCAACGTTTCTTATTTTTAGATATTAGCTCCAGCCATTTTTATCTTTACTCTGCTAAACGTCTTTGAAATCTAGTGGAAGTCTGACAAATAAGGTCTGCTGTCGAACAAAGCCGCAGGACCAAAGTGTACAAACGCGGTTCTTACCCGTACGATGCATAACGCGCAAGGATCACGAAGTGCAGCCACACGACGCTCGCGACCGCTTGAAGATGGCTGGTGCACCTTCGTCCGACAGTAGGCTCCTGGCTATAAGTCTCAGAAAATCCCAAATGAAACGAGCTGTTTTAGCTGCGGGGCTGGGAGTTGGTACAGCGGGGTTAGTGATTGTGCTGATTATGAACAAAAATTTACTTTATCGATTTTATCGATTTTTGGAAAATCTTGAGCTACGAGGTTAGGAATTGGTACAAAGGGGTAAGTAAGGGTGTTGATTAAAACCGAAATCTATTTTATTGATTTCAGCAATTTTTGGAAAATTCTGAGCTAGGAGTTGGTATAGGGGATACGAGGGGGCTAATTATGATTGGATCGGCTTTAGCCAGATATGTCGGCAAGTTTGAGATGTGATTGCTTTAGTTATTCGATAAATCATTCGAATACTTATTCGAAATTCGACTTCCAATGTTCGAATATATTCGATATGCATTCATTCGATATTTTTGATTTTCCGAATTTATTCGAAATTCATTCATTCGATATTTTTGATTTTCCGAATTTATTCGAAATTCATTCATTCGATATTTTTGATTTTCCGAATTTATTCGATATTCGTTTATTCGAAATTTTTCCTTTTCGAATTTATTCGATATTCATTCATTCGATGAAAAATTCTCGAATTACCCAATTATACTCGCTGGGTCATTCTATTGATTTATTGATTTTTTGGCGTAAGATTGAGACTCGATTTTCGCGGTAGGAAGGATGCGGTGATTCAAGACCAGCCTATTGTGGGTGAGCTACTTCGGCACAGAAACCCCTTGCAGCGCAGCATAACGGCAGGTTGGGAATAGGAAGCGTTGTGGGGGGGAGGGGAGAGGGAGGGTGGGAGCAAGGATCACCTGAAGCCGTAACCCGGGCTAGACCGGGAAAACCAGCTGGTGTCAAACATGGGAGGATGGCGCAATGATGTCTACACATTTTCATCTGAAGAATATGTGCCCGTGTCAACGCATTTTTGGAAAGAAAATCCGCACAGTTTTGCGTATAAAATTGAACGCTAAGCACACAGGCAAATTTTTTTTGTTAAAATTTGATTTCTTCACATAATTTCCACCCTTTGACAATAAAGGCGTCAGAATGCGGCCATAGGAGAACAGTCTAAGATCTTCACTTAAAGATTTTGCCAAGCCATTTTTACTCAATTACATCAGTACATGGTGGGAATATACTAGGAGTTGAGCATACACTTTTTTATGCTAGATTACAAAGAACAAAATGACTCCGCTAAAACAGTTCTGGGTTAAAAGCAAAAAGTTGAGTAAGTTATTTAGCACTTCCGCCGCTTAAGTTTTTACTATTAAGTTTTTACCCTTAAGAAGTACTAGTCTTCGATTATATGCACAGGGTGCGCCAAAATTTCACGGCGTGTTTCCTTGGGTGTCAGAAAGTACAAGAAAGGCTCAGCGAAAAATCAAGGATGCCTCGATTTTCATCAGTCATTATATACAAAATGTGCCGCTCCACTTTTCGAAAAAAACCTCAGATCTCCTGTTAGCAGAAGTGTATCATTTACGCAGCACAACTTTATTGTTTTAAAAACCTTTACTCTTGGTGAAATTTTGCACTAAAGTAGAGCAAGCCTTCATCTTTAACATATTCTGTATAAAATTTGAAGCAATTTGTTTTGCAAGTGCAGTTATAACTTGACTAGCCGGCTTACCCGGCTCCGCCCGGCCTTGTCAAAACGCTATGAAAAGCTCCCAGCCCTATCCCTCTACAACCCTTCCCTGTGCGTACCTCTACATACAAACTCATTCCCTATTCCCGATGTGTTAATTACCAGCATGCTCGATTACCCCTTTGCCAACTCCCAGCCCCATAGCTCAAACTTTGCAAATAATCGATAGTCGATAAAACTACTGGATAATTTCAAGAGCTAATATTGTATTCGTAATCAGCATGCTCGATTACCCCCCTGTGCCAACTCCCAGCCCCGTAGGTCGAACCTTGCAAAAATCGATAAATTCGATAACGAAAAGTAGCCTATGACACCCGCCTGGTTCCGAAGTGTATGTGTGCCAAGTTTGGCCCGGATCGGTTCAGAAATGGAGTTTTCTATTCGGAACAAACGTACAGACAGGCAGACAGACATACAAATAGACATTCAGCTTTATGTATAAGATAATGCTAAGTGTGCTCTATATTTGTTGGAATGGTTTATAAAGGCTTTGGTTTCATCTGATTGCAGAGTAAATCAGGAAGGCAGTGGCGTACCGAGGGCCCCCCCCCCCGAGAATGGGTCGCGAAATTTTTGAGAGTTACTTATATGGGTCATAAAAATGTGTAAGTGACTTGTTTATTTTTGTAAATAATTAAAATAATTTTTGAAAATTTCTAAGAATTCAAATTAGCCTTGTAAAAAAATTTTTTTCGGATTTTTTCCCTTTTTCCAGATTTTAGGGTCGGGGACCCGAAAAAATTTTGGGAAGCACCCCCAAAATTTTTTCGGAGTGCGTGGCATACGCCACGCACCTTCTGTAGAAAAAAAATTTTTGTCGCCCCCCCCCCACCCCCCGAGCCGAAATCCTGGGTACGCCACTGCAAGAAGGTAGTACAAATTCCATTCATGCTTTTCAAAGGCAGTGTCCGGGCAGGAAATCGATTTGAGATTTTGTGCTTACTCGGGTTTATATGCTATGCTGGGTCCGAAAATGCACATTGGAGGGCGCGAAAACGGCGAAAAAAGAGCTCTAACACGGGAGAGAAATCAGCAGGTGGGCGGGTTCCTCCCCACTGTGAACTCACGCCCCCAGCTTCCGGAGCAATCTTTTCGCTTCTGATCTCAGGTCAGTCGTTTAGCCGGTGGCGAAGTCAGGAAGGCTATTGGAATCAAGAAGACAGCTGGAAGCTAAGGAGCGTGAGTCCCCAGTGGGAATGACCCCGCCCACTTGCTGCTTTCCTCCTGCATTAGAGCCCTTTTCGCCGTTTTCGCGCTTTCCAGTGTGGATTTTCGGATTCAGCATGGCGAATAGGCCCGGATAAGCACAAAATCTCAAAATTGAGTTTTTGCCCGGACTCTGCCTTCAAAACTGCTCCTCTGATTTTTTTTTTGATTATCACATTCTAAAAAAAGTTTTCTTAGTGTAAACGGTTTTTTGCAGAGTTTAATCAGTGCATTCTAAGAAGGGAATCCTAGAATACATCTCCCAGTTGTTTTTTCGTGGCACTGATGCAAACCTCGCGCCGCTACTGGCGCACCCTGTGAATTTCCGTAGAGATGTCCGATCACCCGAACTTTCCTTTGTTAAAAGGTAGGTCATAAAATCGAATTAGAGTCAAATTCAGATCTAATTGAAACATTTAGCATTTTTAACGACCGGGACTCAAGTTTTAGGATTTTCAGCTTTATAATGAAATGACATTGTAAAAAAGAAAAAATTCAGAAAGTTTTGACTATTTAATAATCCTTTAAAAGACCCTACTTATTATTAGGAAATTTGTAGAACCAGCTTTAGCACCTTTCAGCGTTATTGCATTATTTCTCGGAATTCAACAATTCAAGATCCTTCCTGATTTATCTGTATTGTCGCGAAAGCCGACGGTAACGCTCGCCTTCAGCACTTTCAGTCTGTAGCCACTGGAAAACGAAAAGAGAAGCCAGAACCAACGAAGATTGTTATTTACATCATGCCTGCAGTAGCTCTACGTGGCTACCAAATCTGTGAATCATTTTCACAGGGAAAACTTCTAATATAGATTTCTCCTAGAAATCGTCCGTGAAGTGTAGGTAAGCAAACAAAGATTTCGCGTCACTTACATCTCATTTAACGAGTTTTGAACAAGAAATTACAGTATTCGTACGTATCAGTATCAAAGGAACTTCATAATAGGTGGCTGAACGACTGATTTAGTCACTCAGTCAACTCTCCCATGTCTTCGCTGCGAAAAAATCACTCCTTAGCGGTGCAATAAAACTCCAAAATATCTTCTACGGTAAGGTACACTTACGAAGTGCGAAGAAAACTTTTCAAATCCTTACTCCAAATGGAACATACTTCATTAAAAGGTCGCAAAAGGAAAAGTGGTATGCATGTAACAGGGCTCGGCACGAGCTGGCACCAGGGAAATTCCAAAACGAAGTCCTGTTTGATCTTGAAAATTTCGTACGAAGTCCCCTTTGACCAGTTTTGAATACCCGCCATTATTTTTAGATTATGTAAAAGTATGTATAGGGTTTTCATGCATGCTGATTTCATGGAACAACTTTTCACAGCTTTCTGAGCTTTTTAAGTGGTTGAGTCACTTCTTGAGAAGCAAAAAAAGCCGATTTTTCAACTGCGGAGCAGACCGAGTAATTTTCAGATGGCTATAAAACGCTGAAAAGAAAACATTATGAAATTGTTTCTTCTCTGTATGTAAACTTTTATAGTGTAGATACATTTTATGTAAAAAAGTATGAAAACTTGTGTGCAAAGTGTCGGTGCCAGCTCAGCTGGCACCCAGCTGCCACGGTGCCAGCTAATTCAGAAAAAAGTTCGGCACAGCTCTTATTCATATAAGTTTTCATAAATTTCTGGGCATAGTTCGGGTCCACCAACGCGCATGCACACACCAAATTTGGTGTCATACTATTGCGTTTTGGCTGAAAACAACGCCTTTGTTTGTTGATGGACAGCATGCCTGTGGCATGCCGGTGGCATTCTTGCGGCACTTCTCCGCTTCGGACCTCAGAAAAAGATATCCCCTTTGCTTTCCGCCCTAAAAACGATATCTAGCTTGACCAGGTGCCAGCTGTGCCGAGCTCTGGCATGTAATAACGACCCAACAGTGAATTTATTTTTGATACTATAACAAGCGGCCAATGTACGAAACTTAAGACTTCACAAGGACAATCTTACAAACGTGCTTATTAGTGCTCTATATAGGCATTCACTTGTCCCCCTACGTCATCAATAATGACTCATTATGAAAAAGCTTACAGGTTTCAAAACTTTAAAATCTTAAAAGGAATCTTACTGCGTGTGTAACTGTAAGTATATAGATATTCAAAACAATGGTGACATGATAAAAACAACGACACTCTAAACATTAAGAACTTCAATTTTTTATAGATTAACTTCTCAAATGATCGTCGCTAAATTGAACAGCCGCCAAAATTTTCACAAAATTGCGCAGGCACAACTTATTTGACGAGTTACACAGCATTCGAAAGTGGTGCTAGAAATTTGTCTCTGTTTGACATAGCACAACTATACTTACAGCGAGAAACAAGCCATACTGGTAAATAGAGGAAAGTTATGCTGATTTGAAGGCGTGCACCATTGCGGAAACGGGGAATCACAATTTGGTCCAAATTGAAAAAAAATCGATTAATCGAATGTATTCATTTGAAACTTCCAGCTCGGAATTTTCCATTTCCAAATGAAATTCCATAACTCGATCTAATCAAACGAGTTTTATAAAAATTCGAAAACTTGAATTACCAGAAAAAGAAATGACGAACAAAATGCGAAAACTAGAATTACTGGGAATTGCGATTCCGAACGAATATTATTGTCGATCGCATTCGAGTTTGGCAAAGCCAATGACGTATATAAGGCACCTTTTTCAATTCTGTTGGAAGCGCGAGATCTGATGCCAGTGGCGAAATTCCGTTTGAAGGGGAGGGGGTCAAGAATTGCTTTTTGCTGAAGGTGAGTGGAGTTAGCCACGCCCTCCGAAAAAAATTATGGTATGCTTTCCGAATTTTTCGCTGACCATAATCCCGATGCCCCAGGAAAAGGGAGCATGGCACTAGCCACGCTCCCCATAAAAATTTGTTTGACTTTAAGTCTTCTAAAACTAGATTGAATTTTCAAAAAAGATTATCTCAATTACTTACAATATGAACAATTCACTTGCATATTTTCGTAGCTCATGTATCGTCGATTCGTTGACCACATGGACTGCTTCAACGAACGGCTGCAGACCACGAGCGGAGCGGCTGAAATGTTGCGAGAGCACGATTTCTACAATGGCGAACATGTATTGGTGCAAACGTTGCACCTCGCTGCGCGTGCTCCTGATATCCAGTCCGTGCGGTCAACGAATCAACTGTAAGTAACTTTTAACCAATTATATCATATAATCAATTATATTCAAACAGCGAGGGTCGAAACGATCGATAGATTCGTTCATTAAAAAATTAAATTAGCAAATTTTTGCTAGTTCATTCGAAACTTTCAAATCCAATCCAGACGATATTTGTTTTTACAAAATTATTACGTTTCGAAATTATTCGATAATTGTTCACTCGACAGAAAATTCTGAATTTATAGCAAAAGTATACAAATACATTTATCTATTGATGCAGTGAGGTCTTAAAGGGCTCGGCGTGAGCTGACGCTAAGGAAATCTCAAAACGAAGTTCCCTTTCATCCTAAAAACTTCTCACGAATCCCCATTGACCTTAAACCATAATCTGAAAGCTCTAAAAAATAAAACGTGCTATTTTTGTGTCTTTTTAGCCACAAAAACGATATCCCCTTTGCTTTTAATCCCAAAAACAATATTCAGCTTGACCCGGTGCCAGCTGTGTTGAGTCCTGGGTCTGTTTTGCAATTTGTGAACATCTGATTGAGCAAAAGTAGTTTTGCACCAAAAGCTTTCAATAAATCATGACATTTTTTAAACTTTTGCAAAGCCAACAATTATGAACGTAAGCTCAATGTGAGGGCCAGAATCGTATCAAGAACACAGGCTTCAAAAATACTTGCTATCATGACTCGTGTGTGTGTGTGTGTGTGTGTGTGTGTGTGTGTGTGTGTGTGTGTGTGTGTGTGTGTGTGTGTGTGTGTGTGTGTGTGTGTGTGTGTGTGTGTGTGTGTGTGTGTGTGTGTGTGTGTGTGTGTGTGTGTGTGTGTGTGTGTGTGTGTGTGTGTGTGTGTGTGTGTGTGTGTGTGTGTGTGTGTGTGTGTGTGTGTGTGTGTGTGTGTGTGTGTGTGTGTGTGTGTGTGTGTGTGTGTGTGTGTGTGTGTGTGTGTGTGTGTGTGTGTGTGTGTGTGTGTGTGTGTGTGTGTGTGTGTGTGTGTGTGTGTGTGTGTGTGTGTGTGTGTGTGTGTGTGTGTGTGTGTGTGTGTGTGTGTGTGTGTGTGTGTGTGTGTGAAAGTCATGAGCTGCAGCCAAGCTATATCGAGCTATAATTTTGCATAACATACCGCACCAGTGTTAGTTTACCATGCTCAAGACGAGCCGGTTTGATAAGCGGGTCCTTCAAAATTCGCTCCTCAAACGGGTTCACGCGGCTTTCGGCAAGAAAAATTAGGTCGCTAATCACGACTTTTTGCAAAGTCGTGATTTGCCTGCCAAGTAAATCTGCGCCCCAGGATTTCTAGCCAGAAAAGTGCTCAGAAAGTTTGCTTTTCTGCTAAAACAGCGCCAAAAAGTGGTGATTGCCTAGGTAATCGATTTGGCAAGGTTTTACCTTGAAATTTGAAAGGATTTTTACACGGAAATATAGCTCAAAGTGATTATTGTCCTTATGATGACTATCAAGCCAAAACAAATTCAGCAATCCATTCAAATTCGCATTTGTGCCTTTGCAAAAAAGTTTTTCTCTCAAGATTACCGATCTTATATTTAGATGCTTCAAGAATGAGCAGTTATTTACAAGCAACTCGCCAAGTAGCTAACATAGTGCAACTGTTAGAGCAACTTCCATAAAAAAAATTGCTGCAAACTTCGCAGTTATTAGGCTGTCGGATAATTTCTGTTTCTTTTCCTTATTTCTCAAAAAACTTAGGATCTTTTGAAATTCTTATGTTTAAGAGTTTTGATAGGGTGCGAAATCAATCCACGATACTGCCAGATCCCTGATTCGTGAGTAAAACACACACTTTATCGGGAGTACGTTTTAGGACATTTTGTCATGGTCTGGCATTCTTCCAGGTGGTCAGGAAGAGACAGCACGATGTAGTAAGGCATTTTAACGAACATTGGGGGATGGCACAATTATGTCCGCACACGTTCAATTGAGTTACCCATGTTAACTCCAATCACATTTTGGCATAAAGAACAATTTTTAGAGTTTAAGGAAATTTTTCGAACTCTCTGTATCAAAACTTACACAATGCACACAAAAAGGGAAGTTTTCGGTTAAATTTAATTTGTTCCTCAAAGCTAGCGGCACCAAGGTCCTGCCACAAAAAACCGTGCTAAAATATGTTTTAAAAAAGTTACGAAAGAGAAAAAATACAATTTAACGCAGGAAAGAAAACCAAAGAAAACATGACAATTTTGATGTGCTTACACAGTTGTCGTAAACTTGCTAGCATTGAGTATTTGCGGCACCAGTCACGCTGCTGTGTGCGTCTTGTCGTGCTCTACATATGAGCAAATTTAAAGATTCAAAAAAGCTTCCGGAATTCTAGTGGGCTACAGGTGGGCCATGCATTTGAGTCCATCTCTCCTCAAAAAAAAAATTTAACCCAATTCTCTGCAATAGATTCAAGAGGTTTCCAAACATTGAGTTGGTCCAAAAGTTCCGTCGTACCATTTTCAAAAAGTCGTATTTCTTCTTGCACAAAGCTCCTTCTTGGCCTTAATTTTATTGATAAGGTCGAGTCACGCTCTTTCTAATGAAGCCTTGCTGACTTTCTATTATGCTATAATTGCAGAAATAAAAATGGGAAAATTTTCGAGATTCTTCGAATTGAAAAAACCAAAAATGTGCAATAAAACCGATATAAAATGATGTCATAAGGTTTCTGACGTTCTCTTTCTAAGTGAGTAAAGTTTGTGCCAATCAAGCTTTTCTTTGAATACGATTTTCGACAAAAAAGGCCAAAAAGCACCTTATTAGGAAAATTGAATTTTTGGCATTTTTGTCGAAAATGATAATTTTTCAAAGAAAGTTTGATCTGCACCGAGTTTGCTCATTGTCAGATAGAAAGAGCAGATCAAAGAGGCTTACGGTCTTTTGGATTTTATTGTACAGTTTTTGGATTTTCGGGCTTGTCTCAAATCGTCGAACCTCAAAAGATCTCACTCCATTTTCATATCTGCAACCAGAGCGTAGTAAAAAGTGTGCAGAATGTCACTATATGCAGCATAATTAATTCTTTCAACAGGATTATGTCGAGGAACATTGTGAGAAGAAAAAATTGCGATTTTTTTTGTGGTGCGACAGAGTTTTCGGAGAACTAATATTAGTTGTAACCCCCCTACTTTAGCATAAGTTGTCTTACACCCTACAAGTAAAGTGAGCACAATTGCTTTCATATTTTGCGTTATATCCCCAAATGCAAGAGCCGAACTAAAACACTATCTTTGCATATAGAAACGAAGATTTTCACCAGAATCACTTATCTCTACAGATCACAAGTAAACAACACAAGTTTCCTTTTTCTGCACCTATACTGGAACTTTCACGAGTACGACCCATGAAGCACGTGTAATGAATATCGTACAATTTTTGAACCGTACCGGCATATATAACCCTTAGTGTTTACTTTCCACAGTATGCTCATGCCACTATCGCATTGAATTTGTACTATTATATTGTAAGATTAATTACATTTCAGATTCTAGGCAAGGTGACTGTATCTCTTATTCAACGCAGTATTACGACAAATTATGGTGCTGCAATACATACACTGGGAAATTCATTCCAAAAGATATCCGCTTTGATGGAAGTCGAAGCTAGGTGGAAGACGGGCTTGTCGCAACGCTCTCTTTAGACAGGGCATGTACACTATCATAAAGTGCATGCAGTAATACATTGACGGTATATTGGCTACCGTAAAGTTACATACGACTTAAACTTGCTAAAGCGCATTTCTTTTTTGCGGCTCATATTTGAATGGAAGCAAGATTCGTCTTGCAAATTGATTACATTACTGTTTGCTACTGTGGAAAGCGTTCGAAACTTCCACCAGCAATGTAAATTTTGAAGTATGTGTTACCTTATCTTTTGTCCATAGTGGATGATAACCTGAAGCTGTTTCCTAGACATTATCGATTTTTTGTCAGATGTCTTTTCGGTGTTTATACCTCCGATCAAAAAAGAGAGTAAATTATAAAAAATATGCTCGTCGCCATGGCAAAGTTCTCTTCTATGTTTGGAGAAGGTGTTGAGACGCAAAAGATAATCGAACAACAAACCTTGTCGAATTTCAAACAAATGTGCAATGTTTGCATCTGTCCCCTTTTTTTAACAATGTTAGCATCACTAACCAGTGCCAGTTCATCCCTGTACGTAGCAGCTGCCTGTCCAGCAATCCAATCAATCGTATTCTGTTCACTAAATAAAGTTTTGATACAAAATGCCACGATGGAAAAGACTATGCAGCTTACCTATAGAGAAGCCCCTTACAGTGTATGCCCGGACCGAAGCATAGCTTAGCTTTGTCTTGATAAGTTATAAGCTTGCTCTAAAAATAAGAAGCTTCTATGTTTGACATTCCAGAGTTACTGTATTTTCAAGTTTCTAGCAACCCGCGTTATTTTTTATGAATAAATTTCTTCGAATCAAGCATGACCAACCATATTACGCGGTTTGTGCAGTAGTTCCCTCATATTGTCAAACTGCAAATCAATTTTCATCTCGGCCTGAGTAGTTAGCACATAGTTATGATTGTCGCAGAATCCTGATGCTCTCACGCCATTACTTGAGGCGACATTCAAAGCAAGCAGTATCTGAAGTTACACAACTGCTAATGCTAAATGTTCTCACTGATATTGAAAAAGGATGAGTCACCTCAAGAACAAAACGTAGACTCATCTCGAACGACTGGTGCACGAGCTTACACTTTATGTACCGGTGTCCTTTATATACCGGAGTCTGACGCCGTGGGGATGTTTCATCAATTCTAGCGCATCTGCCTACTCAAATGCGTATTTTTAGCTCTCAACAATTCTACCACTCGTTGCATTTTACTTCTATTCTATTACGACAGATGAAACACTTTTACAAGTGGAACTCAAGGTCAAACACCACTTTATTACATTTTTACTAATACTTGTAAAATGCGCTCCGTCACTAATTTGTCATTACTGCGGTTTTTGCACTGTTGATGTACTGAATACATTTTCTCGTTCGATCGCGCTAAGGACAATTCTGCAAAAATCTTAACATACTGTCAAGTCACTTCATATGATCATGTGTGTCATTACACACGATGCACATCTTGCTCCCCATCTTGGATTTTCGGCGCGAAAGCACAAAACACGATCGACTGTTACCAAGTGTACTGTGAGGGGTTTTGCATTCGAAAAGAACAGAAATCATAAAGAAATCATAAATGCTCACCTGAAGAATTATCCGCCGTTAAATTTCAGGATGACTGCAAACGGACAGCGTGTGCAACGATATCTATAATCAGATGAAATGACTAGATGTACATCAGTCAAAATTATGAACGGTAACAAGCAACAGGCAGTTATCTGTTGCTTGTTACCCTAATCTACTGGAGTTAGTTTTGACTTCATGATTATAGAGTCCAAAGTCGGTAGACCAATAAAGTAGCTCCAAAATTGATGCATTTGCAGGTTTAGCGAAGTAATACACGTTTTCGTCTCAAGAGTCGGGACATCACGCAATTTCTTCGCCTCGCAATTCTCCTGACAATACATTCTGTTACGAGTTTCATACTGATTACCTTACAATTCGGTTGTGATATAAGTTTTCCAAGCGACTAATGGAGCTTTTGGTGCAGTTTGCCTGAACCTCAGCGTATCTCTGATTTCAAACGACGCTACCATGTCGATAAGGGTTTTGTACGAGGGTTTTTTAATGTTATAAGGGTTTTTTATGGAAGGTTTTCTACAGATCTTTAGTGAAAGTACGGATTAGGCTAAGGGCATCCCTCACGCGATTTCAGTCGCGCCGCGATTTGGCAATACTCCAATTGTGCATAACTCACCGTAAGGGGTTTCTAAATGTACGAAATTTAGGGCATTTTATCAACTTAACAAAACTAAATATGCTGTGCATTTGGGGTCTGCCAGTATTAAATGTGAAGGTATCTGGCAAATTGCCAGATCGCGTGGCGACTAAAATCGAGTGAGGTATGCCCTTAGCCCTAGAGCATCTGCCTATGCGCACAAAATATTAGGTTGTCAAGATGATAATGTCGTTTTTTATTTGCTTGCATTACCAAAACAGCAACTCCTAACTCAATAAAGAGCAAGGAATACTGTTCGATAGAACAAAGCAATCTCTACGAGATGGCATTTATAATTTAGTGCCAAGTTTGATCTACGCTGAATTGAACTCAAAATCTAAAGAGTTCAGAATTTTTGAGAAAATCAAAATTAATAGAATCCCCGTCCAAATGATTTCTATGGACCTCTCACTTGTACAGGTCTTTACTTTTGATATCAAACATCCATATCGCAGTTGCTGTATTTTTTCCTCAACTTGAAAATAAAAAAATAAAAACTTTCGAGTTTCACTTGAAGCAAGGTTGAAGCAAAGCTGAGCCGTTCTCTCGTATGTAAATCTATACTGTAATCCTAAGTTAGTATAACTGTATATTATCAGCCTATTCCGAGGAGAGTTTTCGAGAAATGTCAAATTTTGCTTTCTTGTCCTCAGTTGCAGTGCTAAACTCGACACTGCGAAAACTATCGCTCGGAATAGGCCGAAAATCTACAGTTATACATAATTGAGTGTAGATAAACTTATTTGAGAGCGGCTCAACGTCGCTTTGAGAAAAACACAAAAAATTTTGTTTTTTTCAGTCTCAAGTCAAGGAAAAAACACAGCAACTGCGCTTATAAATATCTGATATCGGGAATAAAGATGTACGCAAATGGGAGGTTCTCGGAATTTTTTTGGACGGAGATCCGATTTATTATATTGTATAATAGTATTGTATTTATGTATAATAGCAGAGCTCCTACCAACAAGGGAAGCATGTTTAATCGAAGTAACCTTTTTAAAGGGAATAATTACCTTTGGAAGGCATGAAACACTAATTCCAATTTTGCCTCCCTAATTTGCAGAACGTTTATGAACGAGGAGTTTTGAGAGTTCATTGAAGCAGAAAATTGACTGTGCAAATAATTTGTAATATTCTATCTAACGCTTCAAGGAGCAGTGATAATTACTAGAGCGTTTTGTTCAGTAAATACTTTAAAATAAAAAATTTATACATTTAGTGGCTTTATCTGAGGGTTAGCAAGATTTTAGCAAATTTATTTACATTGAATGCACATTTAATTTACTTGCTTAAGTGGACGCTCATAACTCCCCGTTCGCGGACACTCCGCAAATAAGGAAGGCAGATTTAGAATTAGCGTTTGATTATCTTCGACATATTATAAATCCCGTCTAAAAAGGTCAATTCGATTGAACATGCTCTTATAAGGAATCGCTTCAATCAAGCCGCTAAAGATGAGTTTCGGAAGCGAGAAAATTGCTACAGAAGGTAAAAGAGGCCAAGGTGACTTTGCCCATTAAGTAAGTGATCCAAAAATAATGAGTTAAGAACTGGGTTTTAGAATAAAGAAAAAACGAAAATCTCGAAGTTATAGAGAAGGTCGAATTCATAACAACTCCAAATATCCGGTTGTAACATAAGTCTTGTTACACTATAACTTCTTAGCGATAAATCACAAGGTTCACATTTTCAGTAGGGGTCCAAAACACCATTCGATAGGGCAGAGCAAGCTCTACAAGATGCTTTGCGTTTGCACCAACTTCAATCCACTGTAAGTGTGCTTCCAAAATCTGAGTAGTACTGAATGCCCAAAAATCGCGAAAAATTCATACTCTTGCTCAAAAAATATCCTACAAATTTCCAACTTGCTCATAAAAAATGCGCACTACATCAGGAACTCATATTTGCCGTTCCTGTGTTTTTCCCTCATTTAAAAATCGAGAAAACGTAAATTTTCGTCGAAACCTTTGCCTAGCATCTTTTGAAGCTTGCTTGCTCTATCGAATGGTGCCCTGAGCCCTATTGAACTTGTGAATGTAAGACTTATCGCCATAAGAATTTAGATTGTAACAAAGCTTATGCTACAACCTCATATATCCAAGTCTAATGAACTTGTTATCTTCAGATCCCAGATTGATGGAGCAAAGTCACCTGGCCGCTCGTGTCTTCTAGCGCAATGTTCTTGCTTCCACAGACACTTCTTTTTTAAGCGGGACTCTGGCGTTCTTATTGTTAGTCAAAGGCTCCGAAATCATGAAGCAACAAATCTCAATATGCTTAATCAATGTAGACAATGCCGTTAGAGATAAGTTTTTCTTGCATTGATGTATAACCAGAAAGTCGTTTACTCTGCTACATTTGTCAAAAACCGCAGAAGTATATGATCCATTACGGCATGGTAGTCTGATCATGATCTCTCTCTTTTTACTGAAGCTAACAGCAAGTGGAACGTCGATGAAGAGTACGATTTTGATGTTGTGCCTTTTGGATTAATCAGATATATACATTAACAAATAACCACATGAACCTTGGGAACACTCAGAAGAATCTAAAGACAAATCTTAGACATTAAATTCATTTTCCCGTTAGAAAAAAACTGGATGATTACTAGATGAGGTTTGCATTAACTGGAAGGAAACTTTTTTATAAACAAGATCTTTTTTCGTGAACTTTCATAGGATATAAGAAGACTGTGCACCTGTCACGCCTGATAGATGTGACAGGAACACAATCTTCATGGTTTTCCATACAGCGCAAAAATTTTTTAAAAAACGGATCTAGCTAGTAAAAAGTATTCTTCCAAGTGATGATTATCTAATGTAATTGCTTCATGTCTTATTAGGTAGATAAATCCAAATTTGTCTCTTAAGTGTTCCGTCAAGACAGGGAGGTGGGAAAACAATTGAGATGACTAGAAGCTGACTCTAGATTTCTTCTTCATAGCTCAAATCGATTATTTCAGCGTTTTGATGGCTCAACGTTACTTAGAAATTATACAAGGTGTCCCAAAAGTATGTATGCACCGTTATATCGTTGATATCTCTATTCCTTAGAAGTCTTTTGCCTATCTTCAGATATCATTTCGTAGAAATAGCTTCAAGTTAGATCTACAGTGTGGAAAAATCAACGACCTTTGTTCATTACTGTAGGATTGCGGTAGGGACTTTAAGAAGGCTTTTGAGCCGTTGAAGGCCCTATTTCGCCTCACAAAGCAAACCAAACAATTTGGAAACTCTTACACTAGCTGATTAGAATCGCTAAAATCAGATATGAACTCTGCATTCGACCGCGAGGCTTCTCATAATTTATGCCAGGTTAAACCGTAACTGCTGTCTTTACAATGGTTCCTAAAATTGTGATCAGACCATTTAAAAGCTTTAGAAACGTTTAGAAAGTAGTGCTCAGCGCACGCAAAATCCCTGGTACACCACTTTTCACGGTTTTTGGAGATTTTTTTTGAAGCAGGACTAGTCCACAATGACGCTGTAAGCCGAAAGTTCCCACCATAAGCCAACAGTAATGAAGAGCGATCGGTAGTACCCCCCCCCCCCATACTGCAAATCTAATTTGAAGCCAGCTCTACAAAAGAGTATCTTAGTTAGGTAAAAGACTTTTTAGGAAGAGAGATAGTAACGATCAAACAGTGTATAAATACTTTTGGGGCGCCCTGCATTTTCTTCAAGTGTTATCATCATGCAAAGCCATGAAAGAATCCAAATAATGGCGTAAAGCCGTGCTGTTTGCTTCGCTATTCGTTGGAATCCTAACAGTCTTCTCTCTTTACGTATATCAATAAGTTTAGTTTGAAACAAGACGACATCTATCATTTCAATGTTACGTCGAATTATAACTAACACATCTTTCTTGGGCTAATAGCGCAGAGTGAATGTAAGAAACATATTATTCCAAACAGCAAAGCAACTTCTACGAAATGGCATTCAAAAACTTACAAAAGGTTTAGCCCACATAAATTTTGATGGCAATTTCAACCAAGGAGAATTCTAGAATATTTCAAGTGTCTAAAAATTCGGATTCCTTCCAAATGAAAGTGATTTAGCTTCTGCAAATGAGCGCCACCTCTTGCAAATCAAAAATTCTCCGAAGATCTTGGCTAAATTCAATACAATATCGTTCTCTTTCAAACAACTATAAATGCATTGCAGTGCTACCGGTGGGCTCTCGGAATCACCAAAAATTGACGTGAGCCTTGCCATTGTCAAGTTTCTCCACTTTCTAAAATTTTGTAACAATCCTCGGAAGAAGCATAAGAGGGGTATGCATAGAACAAATCGGAGAGGATAAATACATTCTGCTTTTCTTAATAACTCAGTAAAAGTTTGTGGTAGAATTTATTCGATGTTTCAACCATATGGTTAACTCATACCCCACGAATATCGGTGAGCAGCTACTGTCATTCGATGCAGTTTTTACTCGTCCTTGTAATAGGTATTTTCTGTTTCTGATTTGCAAAATATTTGGATAATATTAACATGATTCATGTTTCAAGCGCTGGCAATGGCGTATCCGAAAAATCAAGACGTGATATCTTCAAACCGTGAACGCCCGCTTGTCTCGTAAAATTAAGGTTGAATCATAAACTATCTTTGTAAGTTTTGATTTCTAGGCATTTACCGGTGTGCATGATGCGTTCATATCTAAGATAGCTTGCTAGTTTTAGTGGTTTATCATGAAACTAAATCATATGGTGAGATTTGAAAAAAAAAAGAATTGTTTTGTATCTTTCAAAATTACTCTTCTGTTCATATGTCACACGGGTCATAGCAAACCATGGCTTATTATTTTTGTTGATTTTTAAGAGCGCGTTGGTTGCAGTGCAATGCAATCATAATCATTTGAAATGCAACTGAGAGTTTCTAAGATCTTTTAATTTGTGGGATGTGGCGCTTGTTTGAAAAAAGCGCAACATCCCATTAGGCTTATGCAAAAATAATGGCCGAACTTTCAAGCCTTTTTTCAGAGCAACTTTTTCCACAATACTTCCTCTTAAAAATAGATTATGTGTACCATCGAAAAGCTGTTTTCATGCTCTACCAAATAGTGTTTGAAACGGGCTTCCATCTTCATCTGTTATAAAGTTACTAAGCTTCAAACAACCGCATCCAAAATCAGAATTTTATTGCATCCACCTTTTGGTTAGAATTCAAGCGCATATCAATGGCACTTCTTTGAAAATTTAGCTGTATGTAATGAAAATTACCTACATCATGCATACTTAGCTGTAAATTTTGAAGTTATCCAGACTGAGATATCGGCTTCTCAACATGGGTAACCGTTGCGGTTACTTCATAACTCAAAAATTTCTATAGAAGAAGTCATTCGCCAAAGCTTTGCTCAATTTTGTAAGCGTAATTCTAGTGCATCTTATTAGCAGTTTTGCAGAAACATCCAGTTGTTAAGTACGCAGAAAATCAGAAAATTTTAAATTTGGGACTTTGAGGCAAAGTGAAAAAATGTCGTAAAAACTGACAATTTTTGATTCTATTTTCCTTTTCATAAATTTTGTTTCTCCAAACCCGTTCCAAAGTATTTTATACTACTGGCTTGCGGCAACAAGATAAACCACTTGTAACTTGAGTTAACTAATTTTAGAAGCTATGAATTGTCAAATACAAGGTTAAAAAAACCTTTTTTTTTCAATCCGTATTTCTCTAGTTTGTGATATGACTGCACGCAAATGTGCGCTGTATTGTAAAAGGTTTGCTGCTTCTAATAGTCTTTACCGCATTGGGAAATGTGAATTCTTGACGAAGTTACGACGGGTCTAAGTGAGAATTCGCAAATCGGCCATTATTTTTGCATCAACCTAATATTTCCGGAACAACTCAGTATAATGGATCATAATAATGGGTTGATCCATAATTCTTGCTTATCACATAATACCGCGATATGTCATAACCGTGTTGCAGTGGCGTACCCAGGATTTCGGCTCGGGGGGGGGGGGAGGACGAAAATTTTTTTCTAATGAAGGTGCTGGCCAGGGCCCGGCGGGGGTGGCGCTTTCACATCATTCGTTGTTGATGCTACTCAATGTGAAGATTCTGTGCTCCGATCGCTAGCCTGCCCGCAGGCGGGAATTCAAACCGCAATTCTTGTAAGAGGAAAATAACAAAATAGGCTCGTTTTCAATGCACAAGTAACGATATGGCACCAAATTTGCTGTGTAGTTGGAGGACCATGAGCACACAAAAAAAGTATGAAGAATTATGAGAAACTTAGGTGAATTTAAAAAATGGTAAGTGTTTTTCGAAATTAGGTGGCTCCCGCGCCACCTGGGAGCCACCTGGGGTGGCTCCCTGCTTCCCTTCACACAATTTCCCGGATTTCTTTGCATAAATGTGGACTAGGTCGAGAGTATTACTATATGTTCAAATCCGCTTCCAAAACCACCAAGGCACCGCTTCGATACAGCCCCAAATAGGGTTCGCAGCGTTATGATCGGCCTCGGAAAGCGCGCTCCAATCGCAATCGATTATTGTAAATTGTAAAGTTTCGCAGCTGACTAATAAATGAGTAGTATCTTAGTTATATAAACGTCAAAGTTTGTGCAAATCTTGACCCTATGTTTTTTTATAGATTCCTTTGCGGATGAACCCATTGAGCTGAAACCTTGATGACCTGGGCTGGACCAGGAAAGCCAGGTAGTACTACTATAATAAGCGCTGAGGCCGCCCATCTTATTCTTTGTGTATATTGTTTGTGAGGGACTTACGGGGGTCAAAAATAGGGTCAAAGAGGAAGTCGTAAGAAATTTTGGCTTTAAAGGGGATATCGTTTTCAAAATTCTGAAATGCCACCTCCAGCCGGGCCCTGCGTGGCGTCAGCCACGCACTCCGAAAAATTTTTGGAATGTTTCCCAAAATTTTTCTGGGCCCCTGACCCCAAAATTCCAAAAAAAGGCGTGGCGGCAGCCACGCTCTCGAAAAAAATTTTTTACGAGGCTGATTTAAATTTTTAAAAATTTTTAAAAATTATTTTAATTATTTACAAGTAAAAGCAAGTCCTCTGCACATTTTTATAACAGCTTTAAGTAACTTTCAAAAAATTCCCAACATTCTCCCCCCCCCTCCCTCCTCGGTACGCCACTGCCTTGTTGCATTAAATAGGTTTGGGATACTTTTCGAAGGAGCAAAGCAAGCTCCAGTCGTTAAAAGCCGAAATATATACAGATCCAAGTGCACGAGAGGTCAAGGCAAACTACAACTTTGTTTTAAGATCACTGCAACATCCCTAGTCGCTTACGCATTTACATTTCACGAAGGATGTTCGTATACAAAGCTATTGCATTTTCTCAACCACAAAAAAGGCCAATCCAATCTTTTTTGATTCAGATTTTCATAAGCGCTGATTTTCAAAAAATATGTATTAGGTTGGTGCAAAAGTTCTTTCCGCCCAAATTCAAAAATTCATAACTTGTTGAATTCTCAACGAAACTGCAAGATCTAAATTTTGCTTAAGAGAGAAACTCATGCTCTTTGCATTTGTACCTGAACTGTTCGTTAATGTTTACAAGTTAGGGAGATAGAAGCTCAAAGCCAAAATCAGTCGAAATTTGAATTTTTCGTGTAGGGTCATAAAAAATCGGAAACCTGCAACAAAAATCGGAGCAGTCAGTATTGTAGGTTCTTTCACCAGCTCTTTCTAACGGTGCAAAGTTTGCGCTGATTGAGCGCCTCTATCAAAAGTTATGAATTTCGAGCAAGCAATACAAAAGGGCGAATTTGATTTATTTTGGCGTTTTTCAGGGAAATCATAACTTTTCATAGAGACGCTCAATCAGCGCAAACTTTGCACCGTTAGAAAGAGCTGGTGAAAGAACCTACAATCCTGACTGCTCCGATTTTTGCTGCAGACTTCCGATTTTTTATGACCCTACACGAAAAATTCAAATTTTGAGTGATTTTGGTTTTGAGCTTCTATCTCCTTAAGTTGTAAACTTTAACGAACAGTTCAGGTATAGATGCAAAGAGCATGAGTTTCACTCTTAAGCAAAATTTAGATATTGCAGTTTCGTTGAGAATTCAACAAGTTATGAATTTTTGAATTTGGGCGGAAAGAACTTTTGCACCAACCTAATATAAGGGGAGCTAGGTCCGTATCTGGACAGCTCGCTTTCGTAGGAAACTAGAAATCACCGTACCATTGAAAACTTGCAGTACGCATTTGCTATTCTGGGAAAAGCATATAATTTCTCCATTCTAAGAATTCTAGCACACGAAAGAATACAGCGACTGTATACACAACATCTCATATGGAAAGCTTATGCGTAAGCTAATAGGAGATCCGCTTTTTAGACGTAGCTGTATTTGAACTGGTTCTTCTAGGCATTTGAGTAAGTTCCGGGTCTTAGTTAAATAAGCGTGGACTAGCAAAGCCAGTTTTTCCTTAAGCCTTGCTTTGCTCTATCAGATGGTATCAGCGAATTTTTTTGAAAATCGCCATAAGTACGTTTATTGAGCACGAAGTATTACGGTAAATGCGGCTGAACTGCAACGGGTCTGAGCTATCGCCCTGTAGAATTTTGACTTATTGAACTTGTGTTGGCTGTCTGCAAATCCGCCCTTAAAGCTATCACAAATTAGAGCGCTTATAGTACATTCGACGTGCTGAACGAACTGCAGCTATAGATCAATAATGAAGTGCTTTCTAGCAGTAATTAAAAGTAATAGAGCTGTAAATGCCAGAATTCCACTTGCATAAACCTATTTAATAACAAATCTATTCTCAAGTAAGTTCACCAAAGTTATTTCTAGGCCCTAGGCTAAATTAGTTTTGAAAGCTTTGAACCAAACCTACTATGAAGAAGTAAAATGGTAGGAGATGATAACAATGCAATGAGCTAAACATAGCCTTTCATTAAAAGGCAAACTGTAAAGAACTATCGTTAAAATTTGTGTCTTTGTTGAAATTCGCATAACGCCAGTTTCCAGTATAAAAAGGTCGGCTTGTAAACCAATGAAAGTGATGCGATCTAAAGTGATGCTCACAAGTTTCGCTGTATTTGCGGTAACTACCTTCTTTTCTTATCAGTAGAAGCTTTTGACATCAAAATCTGTCTGATTTCAGTCACTGTTCGTGCTGAGCGCCGCCTCAGTCTCTGGCTCAAAACTCAAGGGAGCGCATTTTTGCGACAACAACATAGAAAGGCCAAGTGAAGATGGAATGACGGCGTTGTCACAGCTTTTCTTACGGATAGCGCATTCGATGGGGAGGCATGAAGTGGTCAGTCAAAAATAAATCAAAATTTTTTGTTTATTCTCAATTCACAGAATAGTGCTTACTTGCCCAAACCCAGGAAATGCGGAGCTTTTGAAATGGCAAACACTGTCACAGATATTTGAAGTCCAATATTTCTAGTTCTGGTCAACACCTCTTGCTACTAGAGCTCAGAATTGCTTCGAGTCATCTGCAGGCATGGACTGTCTTGTCGTCCTTTATGAGTAAGTTACATAATATTGTTCACCACAACATTCTTAATCACTGTTTCAAGGAAACAAAGTGAGATTGAATTCATCGCCCTATCAGCAGCTGCAAGATATATGGAAACACTAGCACTGGTCAGTGATGATGACAAAGATAGAGGGGGAGAGGAGAGGGGGGAGCCTAACTAGCCCGAACCGGGAGTGCCTGCAGGATACAGTCATGCTCGCTATCTGCGACTGTTCCTTAGGACAAAGCGATAATCCAAGTCCCGCCCCCCTTAAGAGCCTGTTTTGGAACCTGGCTAAGGAGTGCTGAAAATCCCAAGTAAACTTTAGGTCACTGAAACTGCCTCTTAGCCAAAAACCTTCAAAATGATCGTACGAAGGTGAGATTAGGTTCAAACAAAAGAGAAAACAGTGCCGTCATCACAACATATCTACTGGTTGGAACTGATGGAACACAGCATTCTTTTGTTTGTTCAAAAGTTTATTTGAATGTTAAAGTTTCCAAAATAATTTAGGTACTTTTCCGTTATCCGGACCCATTTTTTCAAAGAAACATATTGCTTCTATCCTTGTACCATATTTTCTCCCAGCTTCATAGGGAGGAGTGTCAACCCTCTGCCACGTGTCAAAAAAAATTTGACATGTTATCTAAATGTTCAACAGGTTTTAACAAGAGTTTTGTTACCCTACCTAGGCAATGTAAGTTCAATCTGTTTTTTAGTTAATTTTGGCCTCATTTAGATAAACATCTTGAAAGTGAACATTTTTATAATAATAATGACGTACTATCGTTGTTGAACCGATTAGACTTGCTCCTGATAGAGAGGTGCGCTAGGATTACGTCATTTAAGAGGCAAAATAAGCAGCCGCAAGGTACTTCAAACTATCATTTATATTAGGTTGGTCCGAAAGTTCTGTCCCACCATTTTCAAAAAATCGTAACTTCTTCCTAACACAATGTTTTTGCAGGATTAAAACCATATCGAAAACAGCAATTCGTACACTTTCCAAAACTACCTTGGCTGCTATTCACTAAGTCCTGAATGCAGAGAAAAAATTGGAAAAAGGAAATCACTTCAATTTCGGAATTTTTAAGCAAGCCCGTTGAAAAATCCAAAACTGCGCCATAAAATCCAAAACAGGCAGTATCCTGGGTTTTTTGATCCCCTCTTTCCAGCTGAGCAAGATTCGTGCTGATCGAGCCCTTTTGAAAGAAGTTATGATTTTCGAGAAAAAATGCCAAAAAATCAGTTTCTTAAGAAAATTGATTTTTTGACATTTTTTCAAAAAATCATAACTTTTCGGAAAACAGCTAGATCAGTGCGAACTTTGCTCAGCCAGAAAGAGGGGGTAAAATAGTCTAGGATACTGGCTGTTTTGGATTTTATGGCACAGTTCTAGATTTTTTAACAGGCTTGCTTAAAAATTCCGAACTCGAAGTGATTTCGTTTTCCCAATTTTATCTCTGCTTTCAAAGCTTAGTGAATAGCAGCCAAGGTAGTTTTAAAAAGTGCATGAGTTGCTGTTTTCAATATGGTTTTATTCTTGCAAAAACATTGTGATAGGAAGAAGTTACGATTTTTTGAAAATGGTGGGACAGAACTTTCGGACCAACCTAATAGTATTTTCGGCTAAATTCGTATGGCGAAAAAGGTTTGAAGAGAAATGCACTTCTGAATTACTGCTGGAAGCAAACAAGATGTTCTGAAATAAGTTCATGATTGTTTTGCGCTCATGTAAAACAGAAACAGCTTCAAAATAATTACGAATTATCTTATATCTCACCGGAAATGATTTCGAAAAAAAAACTTGTTAAAATGGACCAAAACGTGTCAATTTTTTCGTGGCATGTGGTAAGGGGGCAGTCCTCGTAGAATATCTGGAAAATTATTCTTACACTGAAGAACGAATAATTTGAGAGCCTTTTGAAAAATGGGTACGGATAACGAAAAGTACCATAATTTATTTGAGTGGTAAACTCAGTCAAAAGATTAACAAATTATGTGAGGAAGGATATTTCAAAAACTTCTCAAAAATAATAGCTATTTAGTGCTGAAATTCGGGCAAAGACTAGAGAATCAATCAAGAAATGACAGTTTGGAAATTTTTCATAATAATATTCTTTTATGTGGTGAAGTTAATAAAAGACATTCAAGAAATGACATTCGATAATTATAATTATCAGACAGTGGCGGTCCCAGGATTTCCCGGGGGGGGGGGGAATTTTTTTCAAATGAAGGTGCGTGGCGCCAGCCACGGACTCCGGAAAAATTTTAGGGGTGCTTCTCAAAATTTTTGCGGGTCTCCCCCCTAAAAATTGGAAAAAGGGGGCGTGGCGAGCCGCGCCCCCGAACCCCGAATAATTTTTTTTATAAAGCTAATTTGAATTTTTGAAAAATTTCAAAAATTACTTCAATTGTTTACAAGAATGAACAAGTCACCTGCACATTTTTATAACCCACGTAAGTAAATTTCAAAAATTTCGCGACCCATTCTCGGGGGGGGGGGGGGGACGCCAAGCTCCGCACCCTTGAAAGCCTGTTTTGCCCCCCCCCCCTCCCCTTCGGTCCGCCACTGCTATCAGAGTTGCCTGAAAAGAAAGATATGAAAATAAAAATCGAGATTATGAGAGTAACGATAAGTAATTTTCATACTTTGTGCCACCATTTATGAGGAAATTTCGCCTCAAACTGTTCTTCCATCCTTTTCTTGGCATAGGTTGATGTCATTGCTTACTTTTGGCGGATTTTCTTCGCGCACCAGAATCGTGTGTCGTTAACAGGCTGTTTTTGATCAGCAATATCAATAATGAATCCTTTAAAGGCAGTGTCTCACCAAAATTTAGTTGCCGAAATTTTTGCATTTTGCAAGCTTGTCGGACCCTGTCTAGCACTGTATGGGCTTAAAATCGCACGAAGTTCCCAAAAACCCCGTTTTCTGGAGGCCCCGCGGAAGCAACGTGGACGAGTTGTACCTTCCAACTTCAGCCTCAGCCACAGTGGCAGCAACAGAGGGGAGGTGGATGCCAAGTGGAGGGACATGTTCAAACGCGTAAGGGGGGAGACCGAAGGAATCGTCCGCGTACCAACTGGCTCTACGCGTACCACAGCGAATTTTTCTCAGCGTAGAGGGGGTCAAATTGAGTGGGACTTGTTGCAATGGCCTATCTAGAGGTCCCTACAATAGAATATGTAAAGATCCCCGCGACCTCAACTTTGGTGAGACACTGCCTTTAAACAGTCAAACTTGGATGATTTTCTAGCCTTGAACGAGAATTTCAGCACACATACAAGTACTTTGAAAAACTTTGACTTTCATTTACTGAATAATTTTCTAATCTTTTGCCCAATCATTAGAATATAAGTAAGCTATTATTCTTGATAAGTTTCTAAACTGTTATGTTTTGAATGGTTTCCAGTCTTTCGCCTGAATTTCACCACTTAAATTAATTATTTTTGAGAAGCCTTACTGCCAATTCTCAAATGATTCCCTAGTCTTTTGCCTCTTCAATTTGAAACTAGCACTCAAATAAATTATTTCTGAAGAGACTGATAATTTCTCCAGTGTTTTCTAGGCTGACAGTTGAACAATAAGAATGTTGGGTTCCATTAATTTCGATCAGTAGATATTTCGTTTGAACCTAATTTTACTGTGCGATCATTTTGAAGGATTATGGCTAAGAACCAGTCTCAGTGATTTGAAGTTGAATGGGGATTTTTAGCAGTCCTTGGCCAGGCTCCAAAACAAGCTTTTAGGGGGCGGGGCTTAGATTGTCGCCATGTCCCAGGGTAATCGGAGATAGCGAGCATGACTATAACCTGCAGGCACTCCCCGAAGCGAGCTAATTAGGCTCGGGTTCCTAGGTTTCGTTCCCCAAAATGGGATCATCGCATGCGATGCACAAAATTCAACAAAAACTTGCTGGGATGTGGCGTCGGGTACCTAGCTGAGATGTGGAGACCTTACACCTGTCAAGCAGTTGTATTCGCTAGGCCATGCCTCTCACTTGCTTTAGAGCGGGTATACCAAGCAGCATACGGGTTTGTACCTGCTAGCACAGCTCACACAAGCTCGTTTGAGCGTTAGTGCACAATACCTAAAGAATTTGTAGTGTGCCAAACTGCAAAAAAAATAAGGAGTTTTCTCTCAATCTAAACATGCAACGCTTGAACTTTCTTTCTCAGTGTGATAAATTTTCTGGACTAGCAGGCTACATCAGCGGACAGGAGCAAGTATATAGCAGCGTTATTTAATCAGTATTTGATAATTCAATAAGTATCATCTAAAGTATTTAGATCAAAGTTAGAAACTCTCAAATTAGTCTTTCAGTTCCATTGTTGTTCAAAGCTAATATGTAGTAAGGTTTTGACAGGATTACTAGGAATGAATTCTTTATTGTTCCCGTTTTTTTTTACTGATCGCGCACATTCAACAAAAAATTTGGGAAGGATTACTTTTTTGCACAATGTTCAATGATTAGCAAATCACACCTAATGACCGTCCCATCAACTACTGGATCACATTTCATCCAACTATCGGTGTCTGATGATTCTCGGAACTCTTTTTTTACACTGCTTTCCGATCTCATTGTCAACGATGTTTTGTAAGCAGGTTTGAAAGAAGGGGAGGGGGGACGCAGGAGTTCATAGCACCTCCATTCGCACCAGCCTTCACACTCAAGATGGCCCTTCGCAACTTCGCGTGGAGGTCAAGTCGCCCCATTAGTCCAGTCCTTTACTGCCTTGTTCGGAGCCTGCGGGCTGCGAGAATAGCATAGATATGCAAATGCGAGAACTCATAAAAATCGTCCTTGCAAGGCAAATCCCTTTGATATTGCATTTTATAACAAAGACACATTGACATCCCCAAAAGTCCTTACAGTACCCAAAGGAGCATTTATGATATTTTTGATGCAGAGAAGGTAATTTTCTCCGCAGAGGAATATTCTTCACAGTTTTTGTCTCCACATCACTATAGCTCAAAGCCCACGTTAACGGTACGGAGCATTGCTATGAAAATCATAGAGTTCTTGATAGTAACTATGGGCACCACATTATTTACAACCAAACTCAAAATTGCGAACTTTGAAGTGCTATCTTTGGAAGCTTGTTTCTCTAAAGAAACAAAAGTTAAACTGGAGTAGCCATCTTGAAGCGCAAATACCACTTCTTTTCAAACAAGCCATGAATTCACTGGATTTTAGTAGTAAATCGAAATTCGTTGATTTACGCGAGAACTTTTGCGTCGATGTAATAAGTATACTAGGCCGGACAGAGTTGTCATGCAAACAGAATCTACAAAATTTCAGCGGATAAATAGCTCAATTTTTTGCAAAAGTAGTACCAAACGTCTTCGCAGGAGGATCTTTCTCATCATTCATCAACATGGACACCCGAACATATTGGATTGATGCATAATTCCTGCACCAAAATGGGTCAGATCGCAATAATCCGGGATAATCCTATATCCCAAATAGGATTTGATAAATCATTAGATAAAGCAAACCTAGCTCTACAAGACAGTGCTTAAAGTTTTGCAGCAGCTTCGATCCAAGCGAAAACTAAAGCCAAAAACGAAAAAGATCCATGCGCCCCAAAAAACCAAGAAAAAATTGGAAGTCAGTTCAGGAAAATTCAAAAATTTCTAACTTGCTCATGCACTGTCATTTCGTATAAGGCACTTCTCTATGCAGTTGCTGTATTTTCCTCTCAGCTAGAAATTGAGAAAACGAAGTTTTTCATGTTTTTTCCAAAATAATGCTGAGATGTTCTAGCACTGGCAGTTATGTACTACAGGACTTTAGAAGCATAGATGTGAATTTTCAGCTTTTTACAGCAGCTGGTTTAGAAAAATATTGAATTTTAGGCAACTAGGCAGGGATTGTGAGGGATTTTCAATGTTGAACTGTCAGGGATTCTCAATGTTGAGCACCTATTCATACTCTATGAAAAGTCGTTGAAAATGAGGAAAACTCAATTCTTCTGCTGTGACATAAGTCTTGCTCCAAAACGGGTAAAAAACTACAATAAGTAGTTTTTCACATATTCCATATAGACTCTGTGAATATGTATTCGATAGATCAATGCAAGCTCTATAAGGTATTGTTTTTGATTTGCTTATTTGAACTATATGTAGTTGTAACTTTAAACTAGAAATACCCAAATTTCCGAAAAATTGGAGAAGTCGAAACTCCGTCAGAAAAAATTTGGAACACCTGCAACTTGGCCAACAGATGCACTTACAACCATACGCACATATGTACACTTATCTCCGCTGAAAATCGAGACAACGTAAGTTTCCTTACTTCCGACAAAGGGACACCCACACAGCGCCTCAAGGTCAAAGGATGGCTTAGTGATGAATTTTTTTTTCCCTATATTGCAAAGACAACATGTCCCGAATAATAGAGTTTATAATTTTCCGTCTATCACTTTCCATCCTTTGCTATTGATTCGGAACACCTGAGAACTTCTCCAAGCCTGCAGAACTTGTAATGAGTTTAACCAATGGGCGGGACAAATAAGCGGGGCCGTCTAAAAAGTGCGAAGGCGTCTTGGAGGTGCCAAGTACCCCTGCAAGGAAAGGCGGCGAGGCTTTGGGATTTTTTTGGCCGCCGCCGAAAAAAGGAAATATTTGGTGCTTTTGCGATAAGTCAGAAGCAGCTCTGGAGAAAACCTTTTCGCTATCAAGATCATATTCTAATTTATTGGAGTCCTACAAAGTTACAAATTTTCTGGAGTTTTGATGTGGTTGGTTATCTTTCTTATCAAGGCATAGTGTATTCGTTAGGTACCTGCTGCTAGCAACAAAGGTGTATTACCCTATTTGGCAACTGCGAAGTCTTCGCACCTCGGCTGAGTACCTAACGCCGGCTCTCCTCAGTCGCTCACTTCCTTTTCGCTTCCGACCTGTATGATACTCGACACAAAAAAGCCTTACCACAATCACGAATATTTTAACCACCGTTTTTCTCGTGCCCACTAAGAGCAGAGCAAGCCCAGAAATTGACGCCTTAGAAAGTCTGGAATGGTACGTACCGCACTTATATTTCTAGATAAAGCCAGCCTTTTTACATGGTAAAGTGAAACGTTAGGGTGACACTGAACCTTTTAGAAAGCAAAGTGTTCACGCCTCCAAACGAAAGGCGAAAAGAGAATTCCATAGTACAAACTTGGCACTGCATAATATCGTATAACAGCATCCTCAACACTACTTTCCAAAGCATTTGGCGCTCTGCTTATAAATTTGATTTTAAGTGTACAGACCTAGAGTTTCTGGAGGATTCTTTTCAGAGCAATGGACATTTTGGATGTTCGTGTAAGGACAAGTTCGCGAATGCGGATAACCAAAACAGCCCCTTTGGAAGTCTATACTGCCTTTTCGCACAAGAGCAGACTGTGACTTTGGAACACGACGGAGTGAGCTAT
Source organism: Cylicocyclus nassatus (assembly GCA_958299035.1). NCBI lineage: Eukaryota > Metazoa > Nematoda > Chromadorea > Rhabditida > Strongylidae > Cylicocyclus > Cylicocyclus nassatus. The sequence goes on from CATQJL010000001.1 coordinate 77,919,957, forward strand.
CTCTATGAAGATGGATATTTCAAACTTTCAGTGAAGAAGTCTCAGGATGACTAGAGCGTAAAGTCTTCAGCTGCATTACTGTCTATCGTGTCATGTACATATCAGAATCAAAGAATTACAGAGTTAATCGCCCCTCATTCAATGTCTAAATAAGCAGAAGCTACGCGAAAGATTGTTCCAGAGATTATTTTAATAGCTCTTCTGTTGACGGCAGAGCTTTAATGCTTCATGCTTCTCCTCGTTTTGAGAGCTGTCGATTTATCGGTATACTTAAGACAATAAGATGCGATTATGGCTTGTACCTTCACACGTTTTTTGATAGAATATGGCGGCACTAATAGATAAAGCAAGTGCACCTACCCTTTCTCGATACGGCCTTCTCTTGTTATGCAAGGAATGGTCAAAACTCAACCCAGCCATATCAAATGCGCAGTATATCATCGGGCTGCTCGCCTTGAAATGTTGACCACAGATATATGTTTACTATCTGCCAAGCCACTATCTGAGAAGAGGTATGAGCGATTTGTCAAGTGTTCTGTTGGGAAGTTCCACGAGAAACGGTTCACAACTACTTGTCTAGGCTTTTGGTGAATGTGTTTTTTCCTTGTAATCAAAATAACCAGAGCCACTGTAGATCCGCGCCATCACGCTATTTTCAGGGAAATATATTTGTTGACGCTCAAAAAATTTCTTGTATTTGAACACTTATAACTCTTCCCAGATAGTCGCTGGGCAGACAAAAATTATATATTTGCAATCAGCGTTCTAAGACGAGCCCGAAGATATAGAGCTTGCCTGCAATGGCTGGGTTAAGTTCTGGCCATTTTCTCGTAAGTTACCAAGATATATGTTTGATAATGAAAGACCTTCTACAAAAAGAATTAGTGTGGCCATGACGACTTGTATGAGTACTATAGTCAAGTGTGTTGATGCGATCTGGAAACCCCTTTTACAATCGAGTTTATCCGTCTGCACGTCTTTGCCTCCCCCCCCCCACTTTACCCTTTCCCACCACCACCGTCTCTATGATTTTGTAGCCGCATTAACTAGTGCAAATCACCTCAAAGGATGCTAATGGACCATAGTTGCGATAGGGGGAGTGGTGGATCTTACCCCCTTCACTTTGAGGCCAAACTCCCGATGACCCCCTTCACCTGGGCTGAGATTGGTATTGTACTCTGAGAATATGATAAAAATCGTTATTAAAAGGTTTTGCAGGCTAAGTACCTCAAACAACAAGCACACTCATAAATTTACTAAAGTAACGGTATTTATATTTATTTATATTATTTATTTATCCTCGTAGCATTCATGTGGAGAGCAGAAAGTGAGGGCACAAAATCAGTCAATTTTTGAAGCACATAAAATCCCTCATATCTCGCGACACAGAAGACCTAGAAAAGAGTCGACGGTCTAGGTCGATTCTCCATGATCTCAGCTTTCGAATGCTATACAGCATGTTAGGGCTTCTTTGCTTCCCGGCTCTAAAAATCATTTGCTCCGGTAACCGATAAAAGCCAATACATTGGTGGAGCCGGATTGGTGCAAGCTAATAGTAAATATCTCCACCCCATTTTTGAAAACTGGTCTGTTTTTTCGCCCAGCAACCTATATACCATTCGAAAGCTCAAAAGGGGATTCGATCTAGACCGTCGACTTCTTTCTAGCCCCCCTCTACCGAGAGATACACCGCATTTTATCTGAAAACATGGTCATTTTCAACAGCAGATTTCTGCCAAATGAAGACCTAATCACTGCTGCTTATCTATCTATGTTGAAGAGCAAGTCTTCATTAACAAACGTAGACCGTCGGCTTTCTCGTAGCATTCATTTGGAGAGCAGAAAGTGAGGGCACAAAATCAGTTAATTTTTGAAGCACATAAAATCCCTCATATCTCGCGACACAGAAGACCTAGAAAAGAGTCGACGGTCTAGGTCGATTCTCCATGATCTCAGCTTTCGAATGCTATACAGCATGTTACGGCTTCTTTGCTTCCCGGCTCTTAAAATCATTTACTTCGGTGACCCGTAAAAGCCAACACATTGTATAGATCGTCCCGGAAGTTTTTGCGGACGATTTTCAAAAATTCATAACTTTTGATTTTTCCGACCGATTTGACTGCTTTCATTTTTATTTGAAAGGGTAAGTCATGCTCTTTATAACGACATCTCAGTTGCTTAGTAATGCTCATCTATTACATAGATAGAAGCTCAAAACCAAAATCACTCAAAATTTGAATTTTTGTGTAGGGTCATAAAAAATCAGAAACTTGCAACAAAAATCGGAGCAGTCGGTATTGTAGGTTCCTTCACCAGCTCTTTCTAACAGTGCAAAGTTTGCTCCGATTGAGCGTCTCCATGAAAAGTTATGATTTTCGAGCAAGCAATACAAAAAGGCGAATTTGATTTATTTTGGCAATTTTCAGGAAAATCATAACTTTTCATGGAGACGCTCAATCGGCGCAAACTTTGCACTGTCAGAAAGAGCTGGTGAAAGATCCTACAGTACTGAATGCTCCGATTTTTGTTGCAAGTCTCCTTTTTATGACCCTACACAGAAAATTAAAATTTTTACCATTTTTCTTCTATCGCTCCTATCTATGCAACAGATGACCGTTACTAAGCAGCTGAGAAGTCGTTATAAAGAGCATGACTTACCCTTTCACATAAAAGTGAAAGCAGTCAAATCGGTTCGAAAAATCAGAAGTTATGAATTTTGAAATTCATGCGCAAAAACTTTCTGGACGACCTAATAAGAGCGAGGTGGAGCAAGTTAATAGTAAAAAATGTGCTGTGGATTGACATCGTTATCAGCACTAACGGGAACGTGAGCGAACGCGTCTATTTGAGCGTCCTTATCGTTGTTATATGTTTATGTTTTTTTGGTAAAAAATGCGCTTTTGATTGACAGTTATGCCATCATTATTAGCGCACACTCAAAAAACTATGGGAGATTGGTAAATTTCCACACCTTCACACAAAAACCTGCCTATTTCTGGTATCTATACTCTGTAAACTAGTGCTGAAGAAGGTCACTTTCATGAAAACGCTCTAGACTCACCTTACCTAATTTGTAGAGAACGTGGTTGAGTTCAATGAATCAAAAACTTTAAGACATTCAGAAGAATAACATGTTATTAAATTATTCCTCAATGTTTTGGAAAGGTTGGCAGTTTGAAGAGGAAACGGCAGGCAGAATGCTTTACAAAATCGCAGATGAGTTCCAGTTCAATAGCGAGACAGAAGGAGAATTTTACGCCGACGAAAATGTTGTCGACATTGACACAGAGTTGACAATTGAGCGAAACTCTCTGATTTCCTGCATAAGGAATCCAAGCAGATTGTCTAGTAACAATGAGGAAATGTCCAGGAAGTCCATTACCGGTCTTCAGGTTGCTGAAGAATTCAAGGCTGCTAAATTCACAAACATGGATAAGAACAAAAGGAAGGTGTTAGTACAAAGCATAGTTACTGCACTTAGATCCCCGGCTGGAGAGCGAACCCAACTCTGTGCTTTATGCTTTTGGAAGTTATTCGCCTTGTGACATTATGACCTATGATATTGAAAAAAAACCAACGCGCAGCATAGTATCTACTTTTTTTTCCGGCTATTCCGCAGATGCTGTTGAAGAAGAAGTTGAGCAGCTTTCTCGTCAGTTAACAGGAAGTATGCCAGAGGAGGTGAAGCCAGAGTTCGAAAAGGCCCAAAAAACTATGCACTATTTCCTTCTCGTGTTGCGAAAGCATATGCGATCTGGCTCTTTTCCCATTACTTACCGCAAAAATCTGATGGACTTACTAGCAAAGCTAGTTTCCATTCCGACTAGCACGGCAGAGGTGAAGAAAGAAATTTTCTATCTACTCTGTTATCAGAACACAACGCAGAAGTCGTACAACGATAGAGCATCTAAGCAAATACTTAAGATTTGTCACCTTCTACTAAACACATTGTTATCTAAAAACTTCATTTAAAGGATTGGTATAAGTGGTCCAGACAGGCTGTTACCGTATGACTTTTTGAAATATCCTAAAAGATGGTATGAAGAAACTGGTCACCTACCTGCTGACTTCCTGATGCTACCAGAGGGCCAGGAAAAAATCACAAAAGTGCTCAAAAGAAGAAGAAAGTTTCAAATCCATTTTTGACTTAGAACGCTTTGCACGCAATTCTACTTCCACTCCGATGACCTTTTGGAGGAAGAAGAAGATTTTTCAGGCACCGAATTTGTTGTCTCTGACGTTAGCGATAGTGATATTGTTGATGATGATGCGCAGGAAATGAAGTTGTTCCTAAATTCTACATCTTTTGGGATAAACCTTATTGCTTTTTTTGTTGATGCAGTGAAACAGGAGCACAGATCTTCATAATGAATTTTTTTTAAATTTTTAAATTTCTTTTGAAAAATTTTAAATTTTTTTTCAATTTGTGCCTAAATAAGGTACAAATTAGAGCTTTTCATACCACGCTTTCTTACCTTTTCTCTCTTCCCCCCCCCCAGACTCACATACCCGCTTCACCCTGGAAGGTCGGGAACAGCCGAGACCCCCTTCACCTGGGGAGATCCCGGCTCCCCCCTATCGCACCTATGTAATGGACCCTATTCAGAAATATCTACATACAAATTGGCCAGTAATGCTTGTTCGCTCAGAAAAATAGATTTGCTTAGATTGGGTAAGTAGGTAAATTCTACGAAGATATTGCTGTACTTCACCGTGGTCGTAAAAATGGATGCTATAAAGACTATCATTAATTCTGATGCCGACCTTCAGTCTCCCATCTCTCTGTTAACTGAATTGTAAACAGAACTGAAGTAAAATAACAAAACTTAGAAACACAGGGCAATTTACTTCAGCTGTTAAGACTGATTATTTTTGATGTTAGGTCGGTTTTAAGAATTCTTAACCAGTTTCTTAAAAATTTTAAAAATATTTTTCCGATGCTTTCACCTCAAAGAACAATAAGCGGCGAGCAGGCAGGGCGTCAATCGATGTACCTTTTTCTCCTAGTTGTTGACTCCTTTCGGGCGGATATTTAGGCGCTCAAAGGATTTTGGAAAAGAACATCATCACTAGAAAGAGTAAGAAATTCTGCGTCGAGCACTGCTTTGTTTGTCTACCGTTATTGTGTGTGGTGTGAGCATGGGTCTGAAATCTATTATCGTATTAGGTTGTCGAAAGTTTTGTCGGTTCATTTCGTCGCTCACTAAAACTCACAGAATTCCTATCCATGGGCGTCTTAGGTACCATTCGATTCAGATTTTTATCCTCTTTCTTACTGTTATACTTGCTCTCTGATCTACTCTGTCTTTGCGATGTTATAGCCATGGCATTTTGAGCAGCTCAGCAGTAACGCCAAATCTTTAGTAAATTTTAGAATTTTTGACTCTGATATTTCCAAAGAACGCTGGTAATTGTTTTGTAGAGCAAACTTTTGGCTACATTGCAACCATTTTGGATTACGTGAGCAGCGTTTAGCAAGTCCGTTATAATTATTTATTCAATAAGAGCCGCTGCTTTTTGATCAAGTTTAAAACGTAAAATTACCAAAAATTTCAAAAAACTGCTTTTCAAAGCGAATTAAAGTTGGCTATGTTGCATAAATGATGTTTAGTAAGAATCATGTCCAAATACGCAAAAATTTTCAAGCTTTCGTGTATTTGATGCAGTTGCGTGTTTCATGACTTTGCCAAAACTCGGGACCTCCGGAGAAATAAATTTTTGAAGCTAAAAACAGCCTATTAGGAGAATCTAAAAATATCGCCTTGTAGTCCGATGCTCTATTTGATCCACACTTAACCCTTTTCGAAACTTTGGAATGAAATTTTCAAAAATTAGCGTAACTTTGTGCAGGTAAAACGGGTGGAGAATTTTGGCAATTATCAAAAAAAAGCATACAAGATTGTGGTATGAAAATGTGACCACAAGAAAGAGAAGGAAAAGCTGCATCGAATGCATGTTGAAATACACTTAGGTCTTTATTGTGCCTGGTTTGACAGTGGTTTGAAAAAACCGACAAAACTTTCGGGACAACCTAATATATATACATACTTTCTAACGACACATAAAAATTCCTCCTGTGATTCATATGTGTTTGCCAAGTCATTTGTTATGGTTCTGGATATAAGAAAGCTTTAGACTAAAATGATATAGGTTCAATTTCCGTCTGCAACATCACTTATTGTAAAAAGAAATGCTACTATTGAGAAGTAAGGAGTGTTTGCGACCAACCCTTCCTACTTTCTGCACAGATCTTTCCACAAAACCATTGCGTCTTCTCCGAACGGCATCAAAACGGCATGAGCATGGGACTTGAAAATTCGTGAAAAAGCAGGGAAGGCGTCTTAGATTGGCCTTTCATATATAGAAACAATATAATTGAAATCGACTTTGAATGCTGATTCCAAATATGTTACTAGCTACGGCACATCCTTCCGAAGCGAGTTGTATAGATGTTTTTTTTAATTCTGCAACCTTGCACGGGCTTTACGCTATTATCATTTGATTGCTAATTTGCGTTAAGTTTCTTGTCAATAATAAAATACTTAATTTGATAATTTTTTCTTTCAGTTCTTCAGGACCGTATTTAGACAGATTTCCATCTACAGGCAGCTCCCCATATTGAATAGGCCAATCGTACACAGAAAAAAGCTTATGACTTGCTTTAGAATAATACGCTGCAGCTAGGAAGGGCATATTTAGAATCAGCGTTTGTAGTTGACAACATTTCTATATGTTTCTATCTGAAATGCCAGTCTGAGTTTGATGCCTTTCTTAGTTAGGTCAAGGAAAGGCTAAGAGAATGCAGTGAACAGGATGTGTACTAGAGGAGGACAGCTGAAAAAAAAAGTTGCAGCCATTCAGGGCAATAAGGTGGATTTTTTTGAAGATGCGCTTCCTACAAATTTAAATGCGATCCTCAAAGCCAAAAACCGGGATTTTGAGCTTGAAATTTCGCAACCACTAGAGGCGCAACGAAACAGTCTGAAACTGTTAGGATAGCAATAGCATGACTTCGTAATGTAGCAGAATTGCAGCGAACAAGCGTTCGTAGCTTCATGGGAATTCAGATGCGCCCCAGATACGACCCCCTTTTTTCACGCTTTGACGCCATACATAAAATTTATAAGAACAATTACATGCTATAAAATAGACTGAATTTTGCACAAATGTATTGGGGCATCTCCAAAGAACAGCGAAATGAATGTCACGAAATTCCGAAAATTCCGCGAACTTTCCGGAATTTCGCGAAACTCCTGAAAGTTCGCGACGTTTCGCGAAATTCCGGGAATTTCGCGGAATTTTCGGAATTTTGCGATATTCAGGGAAATTTTGCACATCCTGTGAGCGGTATTGTACTCGACGTGCTAACAACATTTCTTACATTGTTTTGCTGCTGGTGGCACATTGTAGGATAGAATATCTGCCAAATTAACGACTTTCGAATTTGAAAGAGAATTCATGAGAAGGCGATTTTGTAACATCATAATCTGACGAACAATTCGAATAAAGATCTGTGCTAAGCATGGTCCGATAGAGGTGTTCACAAAGTTTTCAACTTCTATCTCACTTTAGCTTTACTGTAAGACTCTCTAGTGCAAAATAAATAGGATTTTCGTAAAGATCGGGACCAAGAACCACTATGAGTGAAGTTTGCGGTCAATCCGAAAACCTCAATATTTTGACCAAATTTTGCGCCGAAGCCAAGAGTGAGGAGCGATCGCGCTATATCAATGTGTATTGCTTCTGAGAAGCTGGAAAAAATATGTAATGTATAAGTATGAAACAGGTGTCTAACGTGATTTTTGGGGGAATTACGGGGCAACTTTGGGAGAGCCGATTTTACGTCCTGAGATGCATGTTGGAGGGCTAATAACTCTGCGAATATTACAGCTACGGGGCTGGGGTTTGTTTTATTCGACAGATCTCTGAAAATATGATTTTTAGAGAGAAGGTCGTAGATTAACAAATTTCCATTGAAAGTGCCTAATTGACAGCCGAACTTGGGAAATCTGTCAACAAGGGCGACTTCGGCGCCTTATATCTCTACGAGTTGCAGGGGCTGGGGTAATTTCATGTGGCCATTGACATGTAGTTTTTGTAGCTCTATTTTTCTGGGGTAGCTTGTGCCTAGAGATTCCCTGTAGGAGGCGCTATATAAAGGCGATAGTGCATATTTTGAATTTTATCTCCGTGGAGACTAGGGATGACGGGCTGGGATAGCCATTCCTCAGTTTGTATTCGAGGGGGACACCGCATATAATTCGGAGAAAATGTAGGGGCTCCGCCTGTGGGAGCCCATCTATAAACCTTCCCGGACTTGTTTTTTTAGTTCAGGGTCTCGCAATTTCTCCTCTTTCTTCCCCCTCATTTTTCCCCTTCTCTTTATTTGTGCAGCGCGTGTGATAGTTACCCGCGGCCATCTGGACCTGGTTAGGGGGCTGAAATTGGCTAGAAAGTGGTAAATAAGCTTAGAAAAACGCGATTTTCGCTTAATTTCTCTTATTTTTTCTTGATTTTTCTTATTTTCTTCAATTTCGATCGTGATATGGGGGTATACAGTGGGCGAAGCTTGCTTGGAGGAGATTCAGCTGTATAAAAGCACTGGAAATGAGCTTATTATGGAGTTTTTCGAATTTTTCGCTTAGTTTTTCGATAATTTTACCGATTTCCGAAATCTCGAAACCTTCAGAATATCGATTTTATCGATTTTTGTCAATTTTCGGGATTTTGCAACCTTCAAAATATCGATTTTGTCAATTTTGCCGATTTTTAGGATATCGATTTTCGTCAATTTCTGGGATTTCGCAACCTTCAAAATATCGATTTTATCGATTTTTTGTCAATTTTCGGTATTTCGAAACCTCCAGGATATCGATTTTATCGATTTTTGTCGATTTTCGGGATTTTACAGCCCTCAGAAGACCGATTCTATCTATTTTTGAGGATTTGGTGGTTCATCAACCTCCAAAATATGGATTTTTCGCTTTTTAGCTGTGAACTGTAAGCCCCGCCCACTTATGATATTACTAACCGCTCACAAAGTATGCAAAATTTCCGTGAATACCGCGAAATTCCCAAAATTCCGCGAAATTCCTGGAATTTCGCGAAACTTCGCGAAATTCCTGGAATTTCGCGAAACTTCGCGAAATTCCGGAAAGTTCGCGGAATTTTTGGAATTTCGCGACATTTTCGGAATTTCGCGACATTTACGGAAATTTTGCACATTCTGTGAGCGGTATTGTATGTGTATTTCCTTCCACTCACTCCATATACAATACCGATCATAATTCGTCAAAAAAGTCGCCGGAGTGCGGCGCACTCCGCCGCACTCCGCCGCACTCCGCCACACTCCGACGCACTCTAGCGCACTCCGCCGCAGTCCGCCACACTCCGACGCACTCCGGCGCACTGCGCCACACTCCGCCACACTCCGACGCACTCTAGCGCACTCCGCCGCAGTCCGGCGACTTTTTTGACGAATTATGAGCGGTATTGTATGAGAAACATTACAAAAGGACTTACAAATATTGATGGCCATCGTTGGTAGAGATATGTGCTTTGTAGCGTGTGTTAAACTCAGTAAAGCCTCCAAAGCAATTTCTAGGCCAATCGCACACTCATCATCATTATCAGATAAACATACCTTTCATAGCGTTTGCGCTTCTAAAAAAAATTTTTTTTTTCAAATTTTTCAGTCACACTTGAGTCTAACAAATTCGATCTCCGTCTGCGAACACAGTTTGCAGAGAGAAAAATGCTAAGTCTAACAAAAGTAAGTAAAAAGATGAATCAAGTCATACTCTTTCGAAAGTGCAGCAAACAAGGCGTTTCTACATTCAAAAGTTCCACGGAAAATGTTGTTTATTCTATATATATGATACATTGACACACAGCATTCTAATGTTAAAAGCATGTGTTAATTATGCTACTCGATTTTCTCCTAGGCTTACGATAATTTATGCAAACTCTCTTTACAACCTCCCCCCTCCAAACGATGGGCCCCTTCATGAACTCGGTTGCGGCAAACGTACCACACGCTCATCTTGCTTTAAAGTATTTGGGAAACTTGAAAATACGTATCAGTCGTTTTGCATTCGTAATGAAATTTCTCCTGAAGAGCTGAATGTGCAACATTGAAGATGACCTCGGATCCACAAAAATGGCAATACTTAGCAGCACAAAAGCAGCTTACCCCTGAGCTTTATACTCTAACAAGGAAATGCAGTCGATAGTCTTTATCTTAATATTAGGCTGTCGCAAAGGAAACTCCCTCCAAATAGATTAAGCTATTTTTGTTTTCCCAGCAGATTAGGGTACCATTTGATAGAGAGGAGCAGGCTCTACAAAAAGACCACCGTAGACCATCCAGCTCATATAAGAAAATTTGGAGCCGAGCATCTAATTTTTTCAGCTACACTAAAAATCGGATCTATTTCTAGACAATTCCTACGGAGTTTCAACTTGGTCTTTATATAGAAGGCACATGGCAATCCTCAAAAATGTATTTGGTGGATTTTTTTGTGGGGATCAAAATTGAGAAGCAAAGATAAAGCTTCATAAAGCTCGATATGCTTCATCACATGATACCCTTAATCTACTAGAAAAGCAAAAACAGCTTAAATTATTCAAAAAGGTGTTTACCTTTGAAAAACTAACATGGTTGTAAATGTTCTGACCCTCTGGCTCTCAACAAATGTCATGGAGGAATGGTGTATAGCTTTTGCTTTCACATCTCGTCTATTCCCAAATAAATACATAGAAACTTTGCTGCATCACATGAACAACAAAATGGCATCAATGCAGCCCATCAAAGTGCTGGTCTCAACTTTAAAAGGGATCCGTTATACTTCGCCGAAAAGCGCTAAAAGCGCCCAAAGAAGCTTAAAAGCACTACAAAATGCCAAAAAGCTCCGATACTTTATTTTTCGCAGCACAACTTCTGTCGCTAAAGCAAAAGATCCTAGGAGATGATACACACTGAAACTCACTATTAGCAGAAGAATATGAACTGTTTGTCCATCAAACTTCATACTGTGAACCATGACGATGATCAGGCAAGTTTCAACTATTTTACATGTTTGCAGAGAAATAGAAGCGTTTGGTTGCATAGTTTTTGGATCAGAACAACAACGACTGTGTATTATGCATCATATTATTCTCTAAAGAAAAGTTAACCTTTCAGCACTGGGTAGAGCATCTTCCTAAAACATGAATCTACGCGCAACTCGCTTGAAGTCGCATCAAGAGAACAAGATTAATTTGGTAAAGCGTGGACACAAAGCTTAATCAAAAGATAATCCGTTGGATGTGAATGAATGTAGCCGCTCTACTATTGGACATGATTTCAGAACTTACGCTCTGGCGCCAAATGTTGCGCGCATGAACATGACGGTGCTAGCACTTCCGGGCCTTTCTGGGCGCTTGTGAGCGTTTTTCGGCCAAGTATGAGGGTCCTTTAGAGCCAGAAAAGAAAACTTTGTTGAGAGGTGAGGTTAGTGGCATAATGACGAGAATATTTTTTGTTTATTGAATGAGTTGATTGTGAGTGGATACGTTGTAATCGGTTTCATTTAGCACCCTTTATGGAAGGTTTTACAATAAAATCTTGCTAACATTGCCAGTCTTGTTTTGTCTTCGACCCAACGAGTTAGGAAGACAACCTTTCTAATCATGCTTCTTTCTGCCTTTCACTTTTGGTTTCTACTCCGGCAGTCGTTTTATCTGGGTATTACGGTATTATCTGGGTACGAACGACACTTTTGTATCTGGTAAGAGCTATATGAAAATGCGTACCATTGATTTTCTCAAAGTCCATAATCTAATGGCTCCTGGCAACATTGCGTCTCTGACCAGAGATTCTCGTGAAAACCAGTTGCATGCTTTAAAAAGAGAACTCATATTGAGTGTACACTTTCGTTTGCTATGAGTTCCAGATGATTCCTGCCGTACTGTTGCTTTTCATCACTGCATCAAAGCTTTAATTCAAAGTACATAGCGAGTGCATTATTTTTCAACAAAATTAAATTACAGAGCTTTCGTATGCTAACCACCCTCGTACCAGACTCTGAGGTATGTACGTTCACACACTGTCCTCGAAAAGAAAGAAGTAGCTCATTCTTCAAACTGTATTTTATCATTTTTGTAGCAACAACCTGCCCTGCTAGGATATTAGTGGATAGCTACACATGAATGTTCTTTAACAATTCAATGTGATTTGCGGAAAGGACCAACAAAGGCACAATTTTTTGCATTCACTAAAGTATTAGGAGGTTGTATAAATAACGCATTTTCCCAAAATATAACAGATATAGCAGCTTTGCAGACCAAGTCCGACATTAAAATTTCATAACGCCAAGGAGCTATCGAGGGTTGTTTGCAGGGAACCATAATGATCTTGTTCCTGCCTGGGAGATTAGAAACACATTCAAGGCTATGGGGGCAGCCTGACCATCGTACCTCACGTCAATATCCTTTAAGCACAGACACTGGAAGCGGCTAACCCGCAGCCTTCATTTGACATAGGCCGCGGCTTGGCCGGAGTTTCACAAATTTCGGTCAGCGGCTCAGCCGCTGCAATGCTCCGCCCCGTCATTGAGGGCGGCGGTCGAGCCGGTAAGCCATAGATGTTTTTTGAACTATTCCATGCTTCTGAATTTGAGTCATTTTTTCCAATTGTAAAGTTCATCTCAGAAAAAATTATGCTGTTTGGACGTTTCATAGAAAGTTATGATTTTCGAAAAAGTGACAAATCAATCAATTTTGAGGGTTTCCAATGTAAATTCGAAAATTATAACTTTTCACAGAGACCTCCAAAAAGCACAATTTTTTCTCAGATACAGAGAATAGGTCATAAAATTTATCTACTGCCAACTTCAAATTTTTCTGCGGCGTTCTAGACTTTTGGCGATCTAACTCAAAATGGTCAATGCTCAAGTTATCTTCTTTTTCCATTTCTATCTCTGAAATGAATGTAAAGTAGAAGCTCTTCGAGGAAAGCTTACAAGGAGGAAGAATCCTTCGTTTTAATAAAGTTAAAAGAACGCAAATCCGTTGCGACAGTAAAAAGTTATAAATTCTTGAAAATGAAGCGACAGAAATTTCGGGATAACCTATATGTTATACTAAAAAAGGACAACGATAAAAATGTATGCATGCAATCCAAAATCGTTTTTAACTTCACAAGCTAGATGAAAAATTTACCAAACAACAAATTCTTCCGCCTTTTTTCTTTTTCTATCAACTTTGAACAAACTGTATGGAAAAATTCTTATGATCTCACAATCTTCTGGCTTCGCTATCTTCAAGTCTCAGTAAAAAAAACAAATCATGCTTCTCTAAACTCAAAAAACATGTGATTGATCAGCTTTTTTGACCAAGCTTCAAGCATTGGTGAGAAAACATTTCATTTAATCATTTGGTATTCGGCGTTTCATGCAGTTCTAGAAGTATTTCTGAGTACTACGTTGAAGCAGCTCCTCATTCTCAGTTCGTCTCGAAAAACTACCCACTGCCTCACTGTTTGCCACTATTCCGTTCCCTGGCTATTTGGCAAAGCGCAAACGCCATTTTCCTTTCCTCAGGGTCATGCTTCGCGCAATAAAAACTGGAAGTACGACTTTTTTGAAGCATACAAGCTTTTGCTAAAGCGGTATTTCATCATCTTTCAAAGGAGGGACCATTTCGACCAGTCGTGGGCGGAATCCGCCTGTAAGCAGTACTTTTTTAGCCTATATTCTACTTTGAGAATATCAAGAAGAAAACTTTTGACATTCTTCTTGCCAGTTACTTAGCATTCAGGTGGAGATATATCCTCATCTAATTCTTCAAGGCCACTAATGGCTATGCTACTGCTTCGAAGTTCTGGTTCGATGCAGTTACTGAGAAAATCATTTGCTATTTTTTCAAAGAGAAGGAAATGTATTTTTTTTACAGTAAAGTCCTTATTAAGGGCCATTAAAAATTTCAGCAAATTTTCAGCAGACAACGCATGAAATTCAGGACCACTAAGACTAGCATAGGAAGAGTTTGCGTTTGAAAGACGAGGCGCCAAAAAAGGCGTGCTGGTAGATTTGCCCCTAGCAATCTTTGGACCCATGCTCTACAATATCGATGATTCAATAAGCACTGAGCAAGTGATGACAACATATAAAAAAGAACGGAAGACCAAGAGTATATCATAAAACTTATATACTGATAATTTCAGATTTTTCTGCGACGTTCTAGACTTTTGACGATCTAACTTAAAATGGTCAGAGCTCAAGTGGTCTTCTTTTTCCAGTATAGTAGAAGCTCATCGAGGAAAGCCTACAAGAGGAAGACATTTTTTTCATGAAATCAGAAAGACGCAAATACGTTGAGAAAGTAGAAAGTTACAAGTTTTTAAAAATGAAGCGACAGAAAACTTTCGGTACAACCTAATAACTAGGCATACTAGCGTGCGCCCTCCGAATTTATTATAATACATGTGAAGGAGAAATCGAAAATCATGTAACTGAAATGATTACTACTAGTTATGAATGAATTTTGTTAGGAGACTTTAACTTACAGATTGACTGGAACACAATGACTCGCCAAATGCAGTAACGAAGAACTTTATAAATGTGTTTGATTCTAACAATTTCGCGCAACTCGTGACACCTCCCACTTATGAAGGTGTTGCTTTGGATCCAGGGCTCAGCACAGCTGGCACCGGGTCAAGCTGGATATCGTTTTTAGGGCGGAAAGCAAAAGGGATATCGTTTCTACAGGGACCGAGGCGGAGAACTGCCGCAAAAATGCCGCCGGCATGCCACCGGCATGCCATTGGCAAGTTGTCCATCAACAAACAAAGGCGTTGTTTCCAGCCAAAACGCAATAGTATGACACCAAATTTGATGTGTGCATGCGCGTTGGTGGACCGAAACTACGGGCCAAAAATTTATGAAAACTTATGTGAATGAAAGCTGTGCCGAACTTTTTTCTGAATTAGCTGGCACCGTGCCAGCTGGGTGCCAGCTGAGCTGGCACCGGCACTTTGCTCACATAAGTTTTCATACTTTTCTACATAAAATGTATCTACACTGTAAAAGATCACATACGGAAAAGAAACGGTTTCATAATGTTCTCTTTTCAGCGTTTTATAGCAATTTGAAAACCACTCGGTCCGCTCCGCAGTCGAAAAATCGATTTTTCTGCTTCTCAAGATGTGATTCGACTCCTTAAAAAGCTCAGAAAGCTGTGAAAAGTTCTTTCATGAAATCAGAAATGCATGAAAACACTACTACATTTTTTTACATAACATAAAATTGATGACGGGTTTTCAAAACAGGTTAAAAGGGACTTCGTACGAATTTTCAATATCAAACGGGACTTCGTTTTGAAATTTCCCTGGTGCCAGCTCGTGCCGAGCCCTGTTTGGATCATATCATCGCTTCCCGAGCATATTTTTGATCTTTCAATTCTGGCATCTATCTTCAATCCCGATCATAACGTTGTCAAACTTTTGTTTGTCAAAAACAAAAACTCAAAATTCTGCCTTCACCTGGTTATTCTCATGCTGATTATCTTGCAATCTTCTCTTGAGTTCCACTGATTGCCTTTGAGTTTCTAATAGACATTGCTTTATTTTTGATGTTATCGTTATTTCGCAGTAAGGTGTATTCCACTCATTGTTTCTATTGTTTGAACTGTATTGAACGCTGTGAATTTTCTGCGATAAAATATTTTGCTGATCTCAAAAAGTTTATTACTCAGAAAAATCGCCTTTGAATCTTTTGACAATTTGCATACTGTTCTGCACAAAAAAAGTTTGCTCCGATGTTGATCAACACCTAGAAAAATATTCTGTTAATGAAGAAAAGAGATTAGAGAGAGAGGAGTCTGGTTTTTTCTCCTTGAGAACAACACGCTCAAATTTTGCCATTATGTAAGCTCTGACTTGAGCTACAAGTGCAGCATCCTGTCGAATTATGCCATCATGCGGATTACAGTAAGTGTACGGTATAAAAGGAAAATTTCTGGATCATCACAGATTCGGCTAAAACGGATCGGGCATACTTCACGCGATTTCAGTCGCGACGCAATTTGGAAATTCTCTATCTGTCCATAACTCACCGTAGCATATTCCAAACAATCCACGTAAGTTGTAGATACTGTGCATGTGCAGTTTGCTGACGTTGGATCTGAAGACTTTTGGCGAAGCCAAATTGCGTCGCAACTGAAATGGTGTGAAGTATGCCCGGCCCTAACTTAACATAGAGTGGTTGACATGCTGGTCATGAAAGCAATATAAATTTGCGCGGTAGAGCCCTTTTGTGCAACTACTGTTAGGTATACGATATGGAGTTTTGCCCCATACACAAAAAGAGAGATTAGTCGAACAAATAAGTGTTATTTTTGTGTTCAGCAGATAAGGCAATTTTCTTCATGCCAAGTTCCAAACTTTGAGACTACACCATATTATCTCAAATCTTGGCGGTTGCCCCTGAGCAGTATTGCGCACATCGACTCGTTCAACTTCGTGGGAGGGCCAGATCTCGGATTATCTTCAAATTCCGTCTCTTTTTTTTTCAAGTCGAATAAGACAACCTTTTGAATAACCTCCATACTATTAACAGTTGTGCGTGATCTAATAAGGAAAGCTACCTAACTTATTGTTCGCTCGGACTTTTGGCAAGCGACATACATGTTTTGAATCAGCACGCTAATTCCGAATATGCTACTCCTGGTTGCCGCGCACCATTTCGAAGCCAATTATGGGCTTTTTCCTGCGCAGAATTGACATACTACTAAACATGGAAAGACTGCTTGTAGGTAAGAATCTGCAAGAAAAACGTGCTGAGATATCGAAGTAAAACAAATTCAATCTTCATCTTACTAAGAGGAAGCTTGACTCAAGTGAATTAGCAGTCAGATGACGATGCCGTGATACCAGCGAGTTGATGAGTATGCAAATTTTGCGCAGGGAAAAGCCCATAACTCGCTTCGGAATGGTGCGCGGCAGCTAGAAATAGCATATCTGAAATCAGAGTCTGAAGCTAATTCAGGGTATTTAGGCTCTTGCTAAAAGGCCGAGCTAAGTTAGTTAGTTTTCCTTGTAAGTTGTGAACGGCTTTATCTTTGCTCAGAACCCCATAGATCCCCAAACTTCACTAAATTTCAAAAAGTGCCTAGATTTTTTCAATTTTGTCGCTAAAAAGGGAGCGGTTTGCTTAATTTTGTAGCTCGCGTTCCATTCTACATAATGTATAAAAAGAGCTCGCCAAGATCAAAGAGCGAAAAATTACGGAAGGAGGCAAACAGCCTAATATTTGATTCTATTCGTCGGAGAAATATTTCCCAGCAAGCCATGCCTGTTCTCAAGAACTTGCTAGGCAGATTGTTTGCCACAGACGAGGAAAAAGCTGAAAAATTAGCGGGATATTTTGCGAGTGTTTATCTAACCTATATCATGCTTCTTATTGAACTCCGATACTGAGTGCTTCTAACCCACATGCGCTGAACTCTTGAACTGAACGTCATAAAAACTGAAGCATCT
Source organism: Cylicocyclus nassatus (assembly GCA_958299035.1). Lineage (NCBI taxonomy): Eukaryota > Metazoa > Nematoda > Chromadorea > Rhabditida > Strongylidae > Cylicocyclus > Cylicocyclus nassatus. The sequence goes on from CATQJL010000001.1 coordinate 77,937,472, forward strand.
GAAGCCATCTACGCCCCTTATGACGGCATCCCGCCAATAGTGTGCAAGCAATGTGCTTCTCCATTGTGTAAACTATTAAGTCACATTTTCAACCTTTTTATTGGGACGAGTTTTTTGGAAAGAAGCAAATATAGCACCAATTTCAAAAACTTTGCACAAGTGAATCTGAATTTAGACTTATTAGCATAACTCCCACTCCAGTGAGGTCATAAAAAAACTGATCAAAAACAAAATCTTCCTTGTCGCAAAAACAGCATAGATTTCTAACAAGTTATTCAACAACAGAATCAATCTTATTGAATGTTCACATAATTGGACCAAGTCATTAGATGCAGGGCTTTTGACTGATGTCGTCGCTTTTTGAAAGCTTTTGTTGAAGTGTTCATTCTATACTCCTATCAAAAAAGTGGCTGGGCATGGTGGAAATGTTTGAAAACGGTTCCAATCCTAATTAGAAACGCGACAAATAACATGAAGGTGGGAAACAGCTTTCTGGTAGGCACACGTATATTAGCAAGTACCACAGGAAACATGTTTTATCTCCCTTATCGTTCTTGATTTACGCGACGGACCTAATTCTATCCTTCAGAGATTTTTTAGTAAATTACAGGTCCCTATAGAGATCAGGCTAAAGCGTTTGCGTGCATTTGTGAGCTCGTAGCGCTAACGGTATGTCCTGCATATGCGCACTGTTAGAGGGAGCGAGATGAAGAGAGAGAGCAAACTAGGCCGTTAGCTTGACGCTCAACTCTAACTGCACGCTTTCCGCCATGTAAATTATGACCTCATGGGGATTAGCGCAAACTGTAAAAATCCAGCTATATGCTGATGACATCAAAATATAAGGTACTTATAGTGTCAAGAGAATTCTCCTGTTGTGCATAACGAGTTGAAAAATGCCATTGATTTTATTTTTGATTGGGCCGAAAGCTATGCTGTTATATGATGATTTGGAACAACCTAGTTACAAAATCAAAGGCATCCCGTTAGAAAGTGACGATACGGTCAGACAATATGGTGTATCAATTGATTATAAGTTATAGTTCTTGAAGCATATTGAAAAGGCACTTAATAATGCTTATAGGGCTTTCGCGCCTTTCGGAACACGCACATTATAGCACTAAAGTGATGATTAGGCTGCATAATATATCCTACCACGCCTTGAATATTGCTGGCAAGTTTGAAGCCGTAGTTTGGAGTAAGAAATAAGAAAACAGGAGAAAGTTTAGGACACATTTGCCAGACTTCTATTCCAAAGATTTTTTCAGGAGCCTTGTTCATGCTTAGCTACAAAAAAGGGTGAATGCTTTTTCCCCACAAAGCCTCCTTTACAGAATTTGCAATAACTCAACGTTTTTTTTCGCGTTTCAAAAAGGAAAGCCGAGGAGACCTGGGTATTTCGACTTAGCTCAACCAGAATATCTTCAGTCAATCTAAATTATGGGAGGCTGATGAGCAAACATTAGTTAGCATTCAACTTACTCTTCTGTCGCACAACTCGATGGCTAGAAGTACTGCCTAATGAGGTACTGAGTTTAGCGACAAGTGCAAACTTTAGAAGTAAGTACAAAAAAGCGTCAGTCCTGCAGTGTTTGCAGGTAGGTGTATAAGACTTTTTCTCAACCAATTGAAATTCAACTTATCTATTTATCGTGTTGTTCTCAGATAGTGGGTTAAGTGAGCCAGTCCCTCTCCCATCAACCTATATTTCTCGGTCTGTGAGAAGAATGGCGCTAGAATAAGGAGCATAGCTAATCCTTAATGCTCCACCTTTCCAATCACCTGTGGGGATAATGTTGTTGGATTCCGAGTAGTAGTTTTGCATTGTCTATTTATTCACGTCAAACCTCTACTTTGATTAATTTCACTCATACTGCAAGGACGGGTTTGAGCAGCAGCTGATACTTTATTCGACTTACACGTAATCTCTACAGCGTAATCGAATAAATCTTTTTACAAGCTGTTCCAAACCTCACTGATCGTAATAACGCACATGCGACCCATTCTGCCATTGCACCGTTACTCTACACTGTCAATGCGCTCGGATCTCACTTGAGCATATTTACATCGTCGCATCTACTAATTAACAGGGTCCTCCACCACGTTTTTTGACTGTTTTCTTTGGGTTGCATTGACGGAGTAAGCAGAAGGATTTAGAGTTATTTGTATCTAAGCCGTTTTCAACATACTTACACTTCGTCCGCAAGTTGGTTTGGACAGATTCACCCTTTCTGTTGTTAGTTGAAAACAGCTTGTTGTGCCTGATTAAGTTTTTTCATAGTGCAAACTCTTACCTCTGGGCTATACTTTCCCTCTCTCCAGACATTCATTGTTGGGCGGGCTTTTCCTATACACCCAGACACCAGCTTCCTCCATATACACTTAGCTAATCGCCGGGGCAGGCAAATCACAAACTGTCACTTTCTCGTTTGAGCAGAATTTCGTGGCGTAGCCAAACCTTTAGCAAACGGTACTTCCCTTACTGTCGCATGTTCTGCCAGGGAAGCAATAAAGAATTTTCTGCGAGCGCTCGTCAAATTCTTTCAGCGAAAGCTGACCAAATTTTCAGCGAGCGCTGTGACTCTTGTTTCGCAGTTTCGCGCCTACGCTAAACAAACACTCTATATAGCAGGGATATTGTCGTCGTTTCAATAATCCAAGTTTGGTGTACTATTCTCAGCTACCTACGAGCTCCTTCACAAATGGGTCAACCAAATTGAGCGGCGTCGCGGCGTACGCCGCGTACGCCACATGCATACTGTATTGGCTCGATGGGCCCTAAGCACCTAGATCTAACCCAGTAGCCAAGGCTCGCCCGCTCAAACATACGAGGCAACCTACCTTACACTTGCCCTAACGGCGTCTAGACAGAAAGTAAAATACTAAAATTGTATCTTTATGACATCAAAGAAACAATAAAAAGCTACAGAACTTACAAGTAAACGACAAAAATAAACTACTACTATAAAGACTAAACTACTAAAGCCTAACAACGGGACGAGCTGCCCCATCCCGTGCTACCGATGTGGCGCGTCTACTAAAACCTCTAATGATAATATGCTGCCGATGCTTTACCTCTACAGATCCCCCACGCGTCGCCGAATAACAGGCTCGACAGCCTTTCCGCTCCTAATGTTCACAATATCTTATCCCAAAAATTTCAAAAGCTAGTCCAGCTCGTCCAAAACAATCCAAATCAGACTTGAATTCCAATCCAGTAGAATTTCCCGGTTAGAGGAACGAACGCCTCAATTAGGCATCGCTTCCGCGGGCTGCTGATACTTTCGCCCTAATGTTGTGCATCGTGTTGGGACCAGTGGTCTGCGGAGGCGGTGCCTAAGTGAGGTGTTCGTTCCTCCACCCCAATTTCCGAACCGCTCGACCGCTAACGCAAAAGAGACATCAAAGGGAAGCTAACTGCCAGGCACGAACACAATAGAAAGCATAAGAAAATATTATTGATCGAAAACGAATGCGAACAGACGCTCCAATGAGGCGCCACTGCTAAATATAGCCTTTCGGCTGGCAACGCGCTAGGGCGAGGAGAGGTCCGGCGGCGATTGCGGCAAGCGTGGGAAAGTACCGTAATCTTCGCCGGATAGGCTGCGTTCATACTGATTTCGTAAACCAGGGAACAGTCCCAGCACAACGCTCACTTTAGGCGCTGTGCTGGAACTGTTCCCGAGCTTCGGGATCAGTATGAACGCAGCCATAGCGCGGTAGCAACCAGTGCGGCCTCCTACTCCTAGGAGCGATCGCAAGCCGCGATTGAGCCGCGACACATAACGGATTTGGAGCGTACGCTGCGTACGTCGCGTATGCGGCGTACTCAGCGCAGTTTTCAGCTTAAAGGACTTTGGCCTCTAACAATTTCACCTTTTTTCGAGGAAAGTCCAGGATGCGGCCACTGCGCCGCAATCAATATATGACAAAGCCGCAATGTATTCTGAGCGTTCGTCTTAATAGTGGCCAACATTCTTACGAGTTTCTGCAAGAAGGCCGCAAGAAATCAGCGACCTATGTTTTCGGTGCCCGCCTGCCTATAAATCGCAGGGCCGCCTACCCTTGGCAAATTTCTGGGCATTTGCTTGATTAAATAATCTAGGATCACTTTTGCTGCAATCAGAGAGCATGAGAAAGAGCTTTTACATCGATAAAATAAATTCTCCCTCTATACAAGCAATCCGTTATAATCGAATTTTTAAGGAGCTGTGGCCGTATCCATCAAAGAATTCTGAGAGTAAGAATTATTTTTGAGATGGATTTTATGCCTAGAAAGCATAAAACAAGTTTCACGAAGCACAGGGTTGGCTTAACATCAAAGGTTAAAATTAGCCCTAAGGGTACATCTTACCCCCGCAAAGCGATTAACCTGTGTTCATAAAACTCCCAGGGTAAATCGCCCTCATGAGGACGTGGCTTATCAGGAGACATTTAACCCTAGCATAGAGCATCAGCTTCATAATAAATAAACATAATGTGATCTCTCAATGCACCACTCGGTCTCAACGATACTGTTTTAACAACAAACGCATATTTTTACTTGTTAGTCATCTCAGACTTCCTTTTTTTATTATTTTGCTGGTCAACTTCAAACGCATCTAGTTGAACTACGATAGTGTGATCATGTATCAAAACATTTACTTAACGAGTATCCTAAGAGCCACGTTCCTGAATACCTGTTAATCGATTTCTGGGGTAAGGAGCCTTGAAGAAAGATTTCCCCTCAAAGGTTCGTTGGTCGATACGGGTTAGCCGCTTTCCGGGGTAAACACTACCCTACACTCAAGCGTTCGTTGACGAATACGATACTGGACACTGCTTGTTAAATGTTTTGACTTTTTCCGTTAGTGTTTGTGTTCCTAAATGCTTTTGTTAATTGTTCTGGTTATGGCACGCCTTGCGCGTAACATTTGAATAAATGAATAAAACTGCTGCTTTAAGAATTAATCCTATAAGGATCACAATCCATTAGAGTATATTGCTAAGTCATTTTAGGCATTCACTTATCTATTTCATGAGCTGTTCATAGCACTTTTTCCCTCTACAGAAAATATCAAGTTTTCAATCAATGATTTGTGAGGAAAAATGGCTACGAGCGTACTCTGCGTTTATCTATCGTTTCATCTATCATAGCTAACGTGATAAATTTGAATCCCCCAAAAATAGACAAGAAGCAATAGTAGAAAAGATCTAAGTAAATTCATAAAATAGGCAAGAAGCAAAATAAAGGATGAACAACTGCCATAATAAGCTTTGAAGTAACATGTTTCTATTTTAGTTTCAGTCTACATCTGCATGCTTCTGCATTTATTCATGACTGCGCTCTATCAACTTTCCATTCGCGAAATTGAATTACTCAGCTTGTTGTTTGTGGCAATTCAGCAGTCCATAGCAGTACCACGTCCTTAGCTACAAAAAGCTTTTGCAAAGCATATCGATTCAATTTTAGCATAAATTAAATTACTGCACTGCGCAATAACAACAATGCAAAAATATTATGCCCCTCCGCCAGAGGTGCGATAGGTGGAGCCGGGCCCCCCAAAAGTGAAGGTGGTTCCAGCTACCACTGACCGGCCAAAAGTGAGTGGTAGTGCCGGACACTCACCTCCCAAAAACGTCGACGGGGGGGGGGGGGGTAACGTCGACTGAGCCTATCCTTCCAGGTCGTTGCCGCCAGTGCGCGGAATATAAGCAAAACAAACGCAAAAAAGATCATTGAAGGCATAATTTTAGGTACACGGCGGCATATTTATTTAAAACAAACGTGTTTAGTAAAAGGTGTATTTGGAAGTAAAAGATAGCGGGACTGTACGGATTTTATTAAGTAAATTTTGTCATAACGTACTACAAACAAAGTAGGTCGATCCAGGGAATAACCGCCGAGAACCAGAATTTTGAATAATAAAATAACGATAAATTATGCGAAATTTCCATTTTCATAAATCTTGCGGTTGAAGATGTCAGCAATTGCGACTTTATAGGTTTTGAAGGGCAAATGTTGTTCTACCAGACAGTGAAAGAATTAGGTCGATCTGAGCAGTGGCCGCCGAGAACGAGAATTTTGAAAAATTAAGCGATTTTAGGTTGCTTAGTGACAGCTGAGGTTTAAACTCCTACAAATCTGGAATGTGAAGGTTTGCAATGTTGCAACTTCATAGGTTTTGTAGAGTAAGGATTGCTGTATCGGACCATGTTTTAGCCGTAACGATCCAATAAGACACCGCCGAGATTCAGGCTCTTGAAAAAACAAGTGAAAAACCGCTTTTTGAGATTCAACAGCGCATAACTTCTCTAGAATTGCACAAATCATGTTGCGACTTCATAGGTTGGATTCTCCTCATCAAGAGCTTTCAGATGATATATAATATGTGGGGGTTTTGCGCCTCTCACAGCATATACCCGGGGGTGGAGACTTTTCACCCCAAAGTCTCCACTGGCGGTCTCCGGCCAGTACATTAAATGGGCGAGGTGGAGACTTTGGGGTGAAAAGTCTCCACCCTGGGTTAGAGCCGCAAAAATCTTTGAACCCCCCACATATTATATACCATCTGAAAGCTCTTGATGAGAAGAATCTAACCTATGAAGTCGCAACATGATTCGTGCAATTCTGAAGAAGTTATGAGCTGTTGAAGTTCAAAAAGCGGATTTTTACCTGCTTTTTCAAGACCCTGGATCTCGGCGGTACTCAATGGATCGGTACGGCTAAGATACACTTCGATAGAGAAATTCTTGCTCTACAAAACCTTTAAAGTCGCAACATTGCAAACCTTCACATTCCAGATTTGTAGGAGTTTAAACGTCAGCTGTCACTAAGCAACCTAAAATCGCTTAATTTTTCAAAATTCTCGTTCTCGGCGGCCACTGCTCAAATCGACTCGATTCTTTCACTATCTGGTAGAACAACACTTGGTCTTCAAAACCTATGAAGTCGCAATTGCTGACATCTTCAACTACCAGATATATAACAGTGGAAATTTCGCATGATTTTTCGCTACTTTGTCATTCGAAATACTGGTTCTCTGCGATTACTGCCTAGATTGACCTACTACATGGGAATATGCTCTCAATACTTTCTTTTACTTTCCTTTTGCTTATTTTCCTTCTTTTAAGCTTCAGCAAAAAATTTTTTTCAAACCCAAAAGTGAAGGTGGTCACCCGGTATCAGCTCAAAAGTGAAGGTAGGCGGAGACTCGGCTCCGACTATCGCACCTCTGCCCTCCGCTATCGTAATTTTCATGCCCCAAGTAAACAGTCGAATCTGACATGTTTAATACTATAAAGGAAACAGCATCCACTGCAAAATTATCAAAGCAATGGACAATGACATTTAATGTCATTGCTCGTCGCCTACAATGCGCAAAAAATTACTAGGCAACGAGTGGCTGTCCACATCTCATACATCAGCCAAAAGCTAACTTGAAACTAAAGCTCACATCTTGTTAAATGCTACACTTCATCAGCTCCTTGAGCCCGTAAGCACGTACATTTTGAAGGAGGGGGATAGAAAGGGAGCACACGTCGCTTTCAAATCATAAGTCTGTTGTTCCTGAAATGGCTCAACTGTCCTCAGACAATCACAGGCTCTCAGCCGGCGGCCACAAAGCCACCGCGAAAACCCACCAAAGGGCGGTGGCCTCATCGCCTCACTGTCGCTTCCCGCTGAGAAGTGGCAGCGAGCGGGCTGCTATAAAGCCTTCAGCGCACAGCGAAATCGCCGCGTGGGTCTGAGCTTTATCAGGAGTTCCCTCTCTGATAAAGCTCAGACCCAAGCGCATTGTACCATTTTGCTATTGAAGCGAGAATACTGAAGTGAAGAAGTGGTGACCGAAACGCCCTGACAACCTGCTCGCCCCTTCATCGATCGCCAGAGTACTATATCGCACACAGTCAAAGCGCAGGGTCCCAACATATTCAAAATTGACAGCTTCTGGAGTAGCCAGTTTTCAACATTTTTCGTACTTTGAGAGCTGCATTTTTTGCAATTAGCGGAAAGAATAAACCCAAATAAGCGACTAAAATTTTGTTTGAAATGTTGACCGGACGCTGCCTTTAAACGGGCTTTTCCAGCATTTTCAAGATGTTTTTTTTCGAAAGTTTACTTTTGCGAAATCGTCAAATACAAAAGCACTTAAACACTAATAAATTTCCAAAATCTGAAACAAAAAAACATAAAATCTATATAGTATAAGATCGATTATGATCAAACGTTAAATTTAGAGGTCCACTGAGCGTTTACTGTTCCAAAACTGAGACGGAATCAAAAAGAGGAATTATAACGGTCTTCTTTTTGCAAATCGAAAAAAAAACACCCGTGGGAAAGAGGAGAAAAATCGCATCCAATGACAGATCCTTACATGCATGCCGTTTGCTGTTCTATAAGACTTGGGATGATCGAATATGTTGGAGCAACGAACAAATATTTTTTAACAATCCTAAAAAGCCAACTATGAATGCGAAAAAAATGAATTTATTTGCATTGTGCTTATTTCTTCAAACTGTACTCAATGCTCTTGTGAAAAAACGATAAAAAATAGCTGGATTAAGTAGGCAAAATTTAAAAAAATAAAACGGTTGAAAATTTGTACGATTATCTCAGCAAACATTGAAGGGACAAGTTCGTGACCGCTAAAATAGGAAGAGATTTGGCATCAAATACCTTTTAAAGCGTTTGTCCAGATTTATTCTGTACGAGCTGGCACAGATTAAGCACGATGGTCTGGCCCTAGAACGGGGTTCCACCCCGTTCTGGGGCCAGACCATCGTGCTTAATCTCTCATGTGGCGAAATTTACCCTTCTGTTGATTAGACTCCTCGTGGGTTCGCTTCCTACTGTCCTTACCTAATGACCAGCAGATCAAAACGGGCTTTACCGCTCAGCCTTCATGACTACGAGAAATGTGTACAGACATACAAATACACAGATATTCTGCTTTATATGTGGAGAGAAATTATTTGAGCATAAGCTTAAAAAACTTTAGAATCCGCCTAATATATCAATCATTTTCATTTTCATGCAATAGCCTAAGGCGTTCCATAAAAAAATGAAGAATATTAATCTCACATTGTTTCCATCAAAAACCAGTTTAACACTACCAGTTTGAATCGTCAGACATCTTCGCGACGTCCTAACCAACAGCATAGGAAGATGAATGACTAAAAAGAACGCGTTTATAAGACGTCATCCGTCTGGTTACCTCGCTGTGCCGTGAGTTGTGTCAGTCACCAAGGTTTTACCAAGCGGGCCCGCCTAAGCCGTGTTTGCACACAAGGGCAGACGCCTAATTCTAAACGAAGCCAAGGTTTTTTTAAACATTTTGATCTACTTTTCTTGTTTCTATCCTTTCCCTGCGGCTCTTTCTTGTTGATTTGTAGCTTTAAGGGTTATATGTGCGTTTTGCAATGAAATTCTTGTTTCAATTTTACGGTCAGAAGAGCTAGGAAGATGCGCACTCAAAGAGAATTGAAGTGTGGGTGCCATTATCTCTGCAATATGAGCACCTAGTGCTCATACCTTGGTAGGATAGTCCTCAAATAACTTTTACTTGAACTTCTGATTTTCATTAAAGTTGGCATTAGTAATTATTTACTTTGCATTTTTTATAAGGCGTGGTTGTAAATCAATAGGAAGTTCGAAGCTAAGGCTGCTACCTAAGGACTATCCATCGTAGTTATGAGCACAGCTGTTTGCATCGCAGATAAGCTCACTTGCAACTCACTTTCCTGCGATTGTGTGTCTTCCTCACTTTTTTGAAGTAAAGCCAAAGTCACTCTGACAAAGGAAGCATGATTACTCAAGGTGACCCTTTTAGGTGATTTATATATTGAAGTCATACTAGGCAGATTTCAAATTTGCTTTCTTATCTGCAGAACATTTATGGATGAGAAGTCATGAGGCGCGCAATGGAGTAAAAAAATGAGTTTCAAGTAGGAATGAAAATAGCTGTAATACTTTTTCAGCTTTTCGATAGAACAACGATAATAACGATAAACGCATCATCAGAGCACTTTATTGAAAATGATTCAAAATAGATATAAATCAGACTTGGTTGCATTATTTGAGGACTAGTAAGATTTTAACGACTGAATTTACCCGAAAAGCACATTCAATTTTTCGCCTCAAAAAACGCTCATAACTCCTTCTCCATAAAAGTGCTCTGCAGATAAGGAAGGCAAGTTTAAAATCAGCGTTTTATATCCTTTACTATGGTACACAACCCATTCAAGCAGGCCACTTCGACTTAACAAGCTTCACCTGTGAGAATTTCAATGCAGAATAGAACGCATGACCCGTAAAGCAACACTTCAACAAAAAGCCGCAGCGAAAAGCGACCCGAAGAAGAGCTCAGATAAAAACGCGAAAGATAGACTTCGACGTCATTTGAAATCAGGCGTCTGCCTTTGTGTGCAGCAACGGCAAGGGCGAGCCCGTTGACCTCTTCCGGGATAAACTTTTGTGCAATGACAGCGGTACAGCGAGGTGAAAATACAGATGACGTCTACTATACTGAACATGCAAAACTTATAAGCAACCGGTCAACGTAATGATACTCAAAAAAGATCATGATTCGTAGTTAAAGAAAAGATTTCTTCCTGAAAGGGGGCTGATTTTTTTTGCAAGTACTATCTGAATGGCCTTGACTTTCACCACAACTGCAGCGATTGCATCACTTTGTCATCATCGAAAAAGACTTCAATTGTAATACAGTTTTTTGAAGCAGTCGACCAAGGTTGGTAGCAAGACCTTATTGAACGATAAGTTAACGTTTCGGCGGTCCGTCCGCCTTCTTCAGGGCTTCCTGAAAGATCGAGACTTTGAGAACTGCCCGCTCAAACACCGTGTTTGGCAGTGGATTCAGTTTGACTATGTGATGGAGTGGCAGAGTCAATGTTGAAAGCTTGATCTCAGCCTTGCCAGATCAGGATGTAGAGACCGAACGACCAGTACTGCGCTGCAGCTGCGCAATGAGTGAGTATGATAGTCAGGGTCACCAATGCTCTTTATGTGGTCATAGAAGATCTCGTATTAGAATCCACATAGCGTATAATAAGGGAGCAGTTCACTGTTCATGTAATGCCTTCATCTTTGCGGTTCATTTTTGGTGATTTGGACGCTATTCAAAAGGAACCGCTCCTAATTACATGCAGTCGCCTGCTTTTCCAGGCAAGAAGATGACACAATCAGCGGTCGCGTGCAGATTCTGTTGTGCGCTCGATTGCGGCTATTGTTTTCGAGATCAGTAGGTGGGATATCTATAACTCTGACGGAATCATCGAGGACCGCTTGAAATAAAGATTTTCTGATACTGCTGAATTCATCAGTCACGAATGGAACACAGAACAGTAATTTTGCTGTCTGGTTCATTTCGATCGGTCTGCTTTCTTGCCTACAGGTATGCTTTGGTGCACTTCTTGCGGGATAGCCGTTAGGATATGCAACCTGTTTGGCAAGGTTAATCGATGCATTGCGCTGTTCCGCGTTGAATGAAACCAATTTTGCTGTTTTGTACATGTTTCTTATCACGGACAGTTTCCTGCTCCAAGAATGCGCAGAGCGGTAGTGAACTAATATATTATTACTTATTACTAGCGGGTTTGCGAAACCGTTTAGTTACCTATGATCCGTGAGATTAAGACATCTGGACGTTAAGGAATACTAGCCGCATTTTCATCGGGTTTATCCCGCGTAAATCTTATGTTAGGGACTGGCTATTTAGCCCGAATATTGAAGCATATGTCTATTTCACTTTGAGTTGGACATATGATGCAGCAGAGAGTCAATGTATCGATAAAAGAGCAAGGGACTACGATCCAGTAGGGGTTTCTCGATCTTTAACATGAAGACGGTTGCAGCGACGGGAGCCAATCTTTGCCCCATCGCTAGGCTACGTGCCTACTTGTAATACCTTCCTGACCATCGAAATACATTGCAATTCAGGCATTCCTTCAAAAGTGTCATAATTTGTTTAACGCTGAATCCATATATGTTGAGAGCAGATTGATGTTTCAAAAGCAGCTCATACACGGCTTCCATAGCATCTTCATTGGAGACATTTGTTGGAGACAACGAAGTGACATCAAAGGTCTCTATCGCAAATTCTCCATCAAGCTGCGTTGTACTGATCTGCTCCAAAAACATTTTAGAATTCGAAAGATGAGCAGGCACATATTTTAGTATTTGCGCTAAGATTATAGTTTAACAACCATGGGATTCTATCATTTGGGCCTCCGCAGCTGCTTATTATGGGTCTTACTCCGTAGTTTAATGGATTTTCAGAGACCAATTCTGACGCAAGGAGTTTGTGTGTCTTTATTAGACGTAAAGGACTGAACATTTGGGTAAATCGATCTTAAGATGTGATATCAGAGCTTTAGGAAAGCCGATAGTGTTCGCTATATTTACCAACACTTTGTTCAAACGACGGCTTTGTTTCGCCAACTCTTGTTTAGAAGAAGTGCAATACAGAGTGCTATCATCTAAGTGGTGTTCAGTTATGGCCATATCTAAGTTACGCGTCATCACCACGAATTCCCCTCCTTTATCGCTAATTGATATTCTTATTTTATTAATTAGTGCGTAGATTATGAAGTTTGCGTAAACCGCAACGTTGAATGGGAGTGAGATTGCTAATGATATGCTTTTTTGAAAACTGTGTTAGAATATTGAAAATTGATGTGGCCAGCACGCGAAATTTTGTGTCCACGATTGGATAAGGTTCTGAAGGCTTGAAGGTCAGTGATGGAAATGGAATATGAGGTACACGAGCGCAAGTACTTGCACTGTTTTGACGAGATTCATCACTTTGCCTTGCTCTCTGACGTAGACGTTCATGCAGCAGCTTTAGGTTACCAACAACTTTTTGCGTCACCCATGCTGTGACGAACTGGGTGGGCGCAGAGCTTGAACTCATACTGAGAACTGATAGCGCGCTTTCAGAAAGAGAGACATTGCAAATAAGTGAAACTCGGGCCATTGTGCGCGCAGCCTCACGGATCATACGTAACTATTATGTCGATGCAAAAGTTTTGTCAGTTTCTTCAATCCATCGGCAAACACGTTAGAATGAAGATAAACTAATACTTTGAAACGTATCCAATGCAGAATTTCTTCCTCTTTCCAGCCGCCAAACTCCCATTGTGTTTCGTTGAGAGAGCGATGAGGTAATCGCTGGAAACTGCAACCATTCGTTTTTACCATGTCCAAATTTCACTGAATTTCAGAATTTTTGTATAAGACTTTTGGAGGAGCCCTAATAACCTTCAGATAGGGCAAACCTTTTGCCAACAGATACAGTTTTCTTTAGCCCTACGCCTTGTTTTTCAGAATTTCTACGACTTATTTTTTAAAGTGACCAAATTTTACATTCAGCCTATTTTAACTTCGTAGAACATAAAATGTTGAACACTTTCACTTTAACAGTCACCGTTCAATGTAACTTTTTCTCCTCCTTCTGACACTTGTCTTTTTTGCCGAGGCAGGCGAAATTTGTGGGGAAAATTGCAGTATTTCTCGATTTCAGAAGTGCGCACTGATGTAACGTATGCTTCAAAGTCCTCATAATTTGAAGCGAAAGTCGCTCACTTATTTTGTAATGGTAGCGGTAGTAATAATCGAGTGTTAAAATCTCAGTATTCTGTAGTTTTTGCAGTGTCTGGTGCAATAACAAGCTATGCGATTTTTCCAAAACACAAGCCTTTTAGAAAATTATTTAGCAAAAATCAGAAAAAGTAGCCTAAAAAACAGAAAAAAAACAGCATAAGATGGCAAAAGGTTTGCACTATCTGATGGTCATTAGAGCTCCTCCGGAATTCTCATACAAAAATTTTGAAAATTGGTGAAATTTGGACATGGTAAAAACAAATGGTTGCAGTTTCCAGCGAATATCTCATCACTCTCTCAACAAAGCACAAAGGGAGTTTGGCGGCTGGAAAGAGGAAGAAATTCTGCATTGGATACATTTCAACGTATTAGTTTATCTTCATTCTAACGTGTTTGCCGATCGATTGAAAAAACTGACAAAACTTTTGCACCGACCTAATAAATGGTTTCGCGAACCCGCTAGTAAGAATATATTAGTTCACTACCGCTCTGCGCATCCTTGGAGCAGGAAACTGTTCGTGTCCGTGTCCTTTTCAAGGCGAAAACTAAAAAGATTCAACTGACCGAAAAATCGAGAAAAAATCATAACTCCGACTGAAAAAGCCTTACAAAAATTCTAACTGCCTCGCGCAAACACTATCCACACAAACACTATCTAAGACACTTAAATACGCCGTTGCCGTATTTTTTCTTTGCTAGAAATTAAGAAAATGAAGATTTCCATGTTTGCTGAAGCAATGCTTTGGTGTCCCTACATAGATAGTTGTATACCACTAGCTTGTAGAAGTACAAATGTAAATTTTCAGCTCTATAGAGGCATTAGTTTTCGAGACATATGGATTTTGGCGTAGGGCACTCAAGTAAGACAAGCAATATTCGACATAAGACAAGCGATCTTCGACATTTCTCGAGAACCAAAGCATGTAGGGAGCTGAAAATTAACATTTGCAATTCAGGCTAGTAGTACACAAGTATATATGTAGGAACATCGCGGCATCACTTTGGCAAAATCATGAAAATCTTCGTTTTCTTAATTTCTAGCCAATGAAAAAACACGGCAACGGCGTATATAAGTGCCTTAGATGGATAGAGTTTACGCGAGCAAGATAAAATTTTTGTAGGAATTTTTTCAAACGGAGTTTTCTCGATTTTTCGGTCAGTTGAATCTTTAGTTTTCGCCTTGAAAATCGAGATGGAATACAGCTATGCAAAAGCAAGACAGCCATCTTGTAGAGCTTGCTCTGCTCTATCGAACAGTACCTTGCAACCTATTCAGAAACGAGAAAGCGTATGACTTATTGCGGTCGAAATTCAAAACGGAAGGAACTTGTGGGACAACTTAAGCAAGTATTAGGGTGGATAAATGATTTTGTTTGACATGCCAACTCGAAGCTCTATAGCAATTCAAGTAACGGTCAGCTAGCTATGGTTTTTTGTGAGGAGGTAAATAACCTTCGATTCAACTGACTTGGCGTCTGGAAGACGAAGATTTGTGACCTAGTTGAAGCCGCTCGAGCCCGCGATGAGTCTGCGTAGTCCCCCTAGTCTCCTACTCCTCCTAGTCCTCAGTAGTCTATGTAGTAGACAATTGAGTAAACAGTATTTATCGATTTCATGTAATCATCTTGCCTACTTCATGATTATAAAGATATGGTGTTAAGAACTTTTTCCCAATCCTATATTCAAAACGGCAGCTTTCACAGTGATGCCATATGCCGCTGGACGTTCCTCCGCGATGCTACATCAATGAAGAGCGGTCTGTGATTCGCTCCATACAATCCAAGTCAGCTTCAGAAAATGGTATCCGTAGGTCCGCTAAAGGTTACAAGGCAAAGTATCAACAACCAAACAAGATACATACGTTTTGGAGTGCCTTGTATGTATGAGACTAGCGTGTGATAAGGTTTGCCGTTTTTCGACTGAGTTGACTTTTTTTTTAAAATGTCTGTGTGCGTGTATCAATGTGATCATATAGGAGGTCTTTGTATAGCATTTGTTTGGGCTGACAAGATGATATTCATATGTGTAATATAAGATCCAGATTTGAGTACTACATGTTTTTAGATTTTCGCTGCAGACTCTATGCGGAATACGAGTTATGCATAAGTCTTGGTATTTTATCGTTAGCATTCATTTTGTAGAACATGCTTTGCTTTCTCGAGCAGTTTTTCACTCTCTATCACAATACATTTCTCAACACAAGGCGGCTGTAGCGAAGAAATGCCCTTTACTCTTGCACGATCTATTTCCACGATTTTCAATTTCAAATTTTGATAAGATTTTGGAACGCTTTACTAACAGCGAAGTTTTCTGTCTTACTATATCTCGAGTAAGAACGTCCCTCTAAAGCATAAGCTTTGGAAGATACGTATGACAATTCTGGGGTAGAAAAGTACACGTTTTCTGCTTTTTTGTTTCGATGCTGTGACTGCGGAAAAGTGCGTGCTGTGTAAAGTTTCAATAGATTGCAGCAATTTCAGCTGCGCTCATGGAAATTACCTTCGAAAGGATTGGCTAAATAGAGTCAAACTTTTTAACATGCCCCAAACGCGCAATATTTTTAAGAAGACTGACCTGCCAACATAAACTTAAGAAACGTGCTTGATTATGTAATATCTTTGTACTTCAGTTGAGCAAAATTTTTGGGGTCCATTTTATCACATTGATTTATAAGAAAACATCGATTGGCTATTAGCGTGACACAGTTTTATATAAAAAAGAAAAGATTTCAATATTCGAAACTATTTATTCTTCCACTCGTAAAGCTATGTGCTTGAGGTAATTTCAGAGCAGTGGCGTACCCAGAATTTCGGCTCGGTGGGGAGGGGGGACAAAAAACTTTTTCAATGAAGGTGCGTGGCGTCAGCCACGCACTCCGAAAAATTTTTTGGTATGCTCCCCAAAATCTTTGCGGGCTCAGAATTCCGAAATACGCCCCCGAAAAATTTTTTTTAGGAAGCTAAAATGAATTTTTAAAAAATTTTAAAATTATTCTGATTATTTACAAGCGCAGACGTCATTTGCACAATTTTATAACCCATCTAAGTAACTTTCGAAAAATTCGCGACCCGTTCTCGGGATTAAATCTTTGGCTTTATGTCTTAGGCCTGAGGCATACCTCACGCGATTCGGCACTGCAGCGATTCTTCATAACTGGTCGTAAGTGCGCTTTTCTTGGCCCAACTTAGTACGTTTGCGGCAACTTACAAACGCGCCTATGCTTTTGAAACCCACGCAAGTTAATTTGAAGCCATCTGGTAACTTGTCTTGTCAAGTCGTTGGGAAGTCAAAAATTTTTTGGGGTTTTTCTCTAATTTATTGCAGAACAGTGCAAAATTTGAATGTAGAAAGCTTACTTTATTGGGTTCTTGAGCAAGAGCAGCAAAAGTGATTTCCAAGAAATTTCTCCTCTGTATTGCTTGAAATGCGTAATAACTGGCCTAATCAGCATGCACTCAGTGCAGCGTTTTTTTTTCTTTACAGCTTATAGCCTTGTACCAGAATGCTCTATATTATTTAGGAATTTGCCGAAATTTTAATCATTTTTTGCACAGAATCTTGTCGTAAAACCAATACCTATGTTTTGAAATGCGCTTTATGCTAGGAAAGCAGATATGTAATGTGATATTTTGAAAATTGTTCATTCTTCTTTGTGGAGCTCTGTAAAATTATTGCTTCGAAAATCTTGCTTTTGGTAAAATAAAAAGCCTCACTGTAGCATCAACCGGAAGCTTGGAGAGTAATGGCGATCTGAAGCTTCATAGTTATCATATGTGATGGTTGAGATTCGCCTTAAACAATTAGGTTTTTATATTTCAGTACAATCACGTGGTGAATGTGCTCAAATAGCTGTGTATTTCTCCTACGGGAATAATTAGAAGTCTCGTCATTCCACATAACGTGAATATGGTGGATGCATCATAGAACATCATTTTGAATTTTCATATCTTCATCACACGTAATGCAATATTGAGCCAAATATGGACATATATGACCAAATCTGATACAAGTCACTGCATTTTCTTTGTGAAGTAAATCCGATTAGTTCAATATTAGACTGATTATATAACAAATACATGTGCTTGACTACTACCGCATTACAAGCAATCTCTACCGACTATGACCTACGCAAAAGCTTAAACAGCTTGAACAGGGAGTAAAAAAGCAGTTAGAGGCAGCGTCCAGGAAGATCTGGAAATAGGGGATTTTACGTGGAAAATGCTTTTGGGGTCCTAAGGCGCTGCCCAAGCGGCAGCGCAGGTAGTGCTATAACGGCTGAGATATTCCTCTCAAAACTGGACCCCGCGGTCGTATTCGCATGGATTCATGGCAATTTCGCGCCAGGATTCACGCTTTGCGCCATGAATCCGTGTAAAATACGTTCGCGGGATCAAGTTTTGATTGGAATATTTCAGCCGTTAGAGACTACCTGAGATGACGGTTGGGCAGTGGCTTAGTTAGGGCCCCAAAATTACTATTCAGGTGAAACCTTTAAAGGCGTCTTAATGCAACATGCATTATTCCGCTCCAACCATTCCTAGTAAGATCTTGCCGATTGCTTCCAATAGCACTTTAGCAACAAAACATAAAGCTTATCCTGTTTCGAATGTGCGGTATCTCAAATTTATTGTGTTGTCATCCGAGAAGAGTATACACATGAGCAAACTCAATTAGCAGACTGCAATATAACAAATGTCCTCAAATATGTTCAGTTGCCAAGAGGATCATCAACTTCTAAAGATACATATACAAAGCAGTCTCTGCAGTCGAAACATAAAAATTTTCAGAAATTCTACCTTTATTTGCTTATAAGAAGAAAAAGGAAACTGAACTGAAAGTGGAGAAAAATCCAAAAACAGGAGACGAAACCGTGTTGTAAGAGCATTAATCCATATAGTCCTGCTTAACATGAGTTTACTGGCGTGCCACAACCTGCGCCTCTCAAATGTCAAAAACAGTACCTACGGTACTGAAAGAATAATGAAATTCAAATTTTACCGTTTGATTGCTAATAGTAAGTGATTTAATCGTACTGAGGAATGTCTAAGCTGCAGAGACGCCTTGTCTCGTTATCCATCATTGCTTGAGCTTTTGTGTTAGTTATAGTTATTGAAGAAAAAATAGGTGCACTGTGGTAGCCGTTTAGGCACACTTATTCGACTATTCGGACAGACGGGATGGGGTTCTATCAAATTGTCCCATAAGTTCCGTACGTTTTGACTTTGACCCGCAATAAGTCATAATCTTCTCATTTTCAAACATACTTCCAATCACCATTTCACGGACCAAAACAAGCTCTACAAGAAGGCTTCTTGCTTTTCCACCTTCAACACACCGCGAGTTTGAGGCCAGAAACCAAACGGATTCAAGTGCCCGAAAAATCGTGAATAAAATCGTACCTCGGTCCAAACCAATTCTACAAAATCCTAATTTGCTCACGCATGCGCATTCCGCATGAGACTTTTGTATATACCATATTATTTTTCTGTATTTTTAATGTGTGTATTTTATTACTATATACAGAGTGTCCCAAAAAGATGTGCACACTGTTTGATCGTTGATAACTCTTTTGCTTTCATGTCTTTTGCCGAGTTGGAAATACCATTCTGTAAAGCGAGGATAAACTTAGATTTACAGTATGAAGCGAATCACCAATCACTCTTCTTTACTGTAGGATCACGGTATGAACTTTCAGCATACAGCGCCACTGTGGAATAGGCCTTTCGATGGAATCATTTCAAAAAAATCCAGAAATCTGTGTAGCAAGGTTTTCGGGCGTGCAGATTTCACTACATAATTTTCCACCAGTTTTTCGAGCTTTCTTGATGGCGTATTCACATTTCTGACAAACAGTGGAAAATCAGTTGTTACCCTAAATCTGAAATAACTCGTGAAGGAAACTGCGTACTGAAGTGCAAATTTCATATTTGGAATCAGCAAGTTCGATTAATTCGTTTAAGAATTTCCAACTTGTTTAGCTTTCTTTCTGAGGCAAAATACCGCTTTAAATAGGCCTATCCTCGAAAGTCCTACCGTAATCCTACAGTAATGAAGAGCTGCTGATAAGTCGCTCCATACCTGTTAATCTAAGTTGAACCTCGCTCTAAAGAATGGAACCTCAAGCTCGGCAAAAGACGAGAAGCAAGAAAGTTATTAACAATCAAACAGTGTGCACATCTTTTTGGGACACCCTGTATATTAGATTTTTTGTATATTGCTGTAATTTTTCCTTGCCTGATCTTTGAGAAAAGAAAAATTTTCATGCTCTTGACAAATTGATGCTGTGCGGTTCCCAAACTCTATGCTACAAGTCCCTAGAAGTTTGAACGCAAATTTTTAGATTTTTACAGGCTTTAATTCTCGAGAATTATGAATTTTAATGCGGGAGGCCCGATCAAGGGTAGCTTCAACACGTTTCGGACCGCGAAGTCGTGCGCGACGAAGAAGAGGGTCCTTTCAGCCGTTGACCAACAAAGGGGTCTTGATTCGTAGAGTGTGTGGTACATCTGTAATCAGCATGTCAGATAACAATACCCAAAGTTCTGAGTTAATTCGAAGTGTTTGAATTTTGTCGCCTGAGAAGGACTTCTGTGTTTTCCTAAAAAATAGGAATAAGAACTCAGTTTCTAATTGCATCCAAAAGTATCTATGTTGTACACAGTACACATCATTACTGAAACCACAATTTTTCTCTTTGAGATAGGAGCAAAGAAAAGTTGCGACGTCGCACGCGTCGTTCGCGTTGCCGCACTTTATTGCAACTGCTGTTCGATTTGCCCTCATATCCTCTAAACAAATACCGTCGGCACAGCTCTACAAAGTCACGTGAAAAGGTGGAGCTTAGGCCTTTGATTTGATTACCTTGGACAAGAAGAAAACCTCCTGCAAACATTGAAAAGATCCTTGAAATGTGCGTGCTGCACCATGTGCAGCACCGCTCCGAAACGTGTTTTTCGACACTTCTCAAGAACGAAGGCTTGTAAAATCTGAAAATTCACATTTGACTTTCTACAGGCTTGTAGTATTAGGTTGGTCCGAAAGTTCTGTCCCACCATTTTCAAAAAATCGTAACTTCTTTCTAACACCATGTTTTTGCAAGTGTAAAACCACTTTGAAAACAGCAACTCTTGCACTTTCTGAAACTACCTTGGCTGCTCTCTACTAAGCTCTGAAAGCAGAGATAAAATTGGGAAAACGAAATCACTTCAATTTCGCAATTTTTAAGCAAGCCCGTTGAAAAATCCAAAAACGTGCCATAAAATCCAAAACAGGCAGTATCCCAGGTTTTTTGATCCCCTCTTTTCAGCTGAGCAAGATTCGCGCTGATCGAGCCCTTTTGAAAAAAGTTATGATTTTCAAGAAAAAATGCCAAAAAATCAGTTTCTTAAGAAAATTGATTTTTGGCATTTTTTCTTGAAAATCATAAATTCTTTCAAAAGGGCTCGATCAGCGCGAATCTTGCTCAGCTGGAAAGAGGGAATCAAAAAACCTAGGATACTGGCTGTTTTGGATTTTATGGCACAGTTCTAGATTTTTTAACGGGCTTGCTTAAAAATTCCGAACTCGAAGTGATTTCGTTTTCCCAATTTTATCTCTGCTTTTAGAGCTTAGTAAAGAGCAGCCAAGGTAGCTTTAGAAAGTGCATGAGTCGCTGTTTTCAAAGTGGTTTTACACTTGCAAAAACATGGTGTTAGAAAGAAGTTACGATTTTTTGAAAATGGTGGGACAGAACTTTCGGACCAACCTAATATATTAGGTTGTCCGGAAATTAATGCAGGTTTTGATTTCCAACCGCCATAAATCATACATTTCTCATTTTTGAATAGGTTGCAAGGTACTGTTCTATAGGGCAAAGCAAGCTCTACAAGATGGCTATCTTGCTTTAGGAACAGCTGTGATCCACCACGAGTTTCGAGCCAAAAACTAAAAAGATTCAACTGCCTGAAAAATTGAGAAAAATCGTAACTCAATTCATAGAAATCCTACAAAAATTCTAACTTGCTCACGTAAACACTATCCACATAAAACATCTATTTACGCCGTTGCCATATTTTTCCTCTGTCAAAAATCAAGAAAACGGAAATTTTCGTGGATTTGCTAAAGTGGTGCTGTGCCGTTTTCACAAAAGTAGTTGTATACTACAAACCTTTATAAATACAAACGTAAATTTCCAACTCTCTACAAGCTTTAGTTCTCGAGAAATTTGAATTTTAGCTTGGACCACATGACTAAGGAAAACTGTATTCGATATTTCTCGAGAATTAAAGCTTGTAGAGAGCTGGAAATTTACGTTTGTACTTCTAAAGGTTTGTAGTATACAACTACTTATGTGGGAACGGCACAGCACCACTTTGACAAATGCACAAAAATTTCCGTCTTCTTGATTTTAACAGAAAAAAATATGGCAACGGCGTATATAGATGCATTACGTGGATTGTGTTTACGTGAGCAGGTTAGAATTTTTGCAAGATTTTCATGAACTGAGTTACGAATTTTCTCAATTTTTAGGCAGTTGAATCTTCTGGTTTTTAGCTCGAAACTCGTGGTGGTTCACAGCTGTTGCTAAAGCAAGATACGATTTGTATGGATTGCTTTGCTCTATAGAACAGTACCTTGCAACCTATTCAAAAATGAGAAATGTATGATTTATGGCGGTTGGAAATCAAAACCTGCATTAATTTCCGGACAACCTAATACAACTAATTATGTGGGAGCAGCGAAGCGTCAATTGGAGAAAGCCTGAAAATTTTCGTTTTTCATTCTAGTTAAGGAAACCTTACAGCAATGGTACATATAAACGTCTTATGCGGAAAGTACGTGCTTGAGTAAGTTAGGGTTGGCACATAAGGAACCAATTTTATAACTTTTTCTTTTCGACTGTGACACATTCGATTTTGGGCATAATGTAGATTAGGTAGTAGGCTACAAACTTGTGCAAACTGTCCGATTTTTGGCAGCGAAGTGGAGAACATATACGTATTTTCGAAAGCTGGTCAGATGCAAAAATTTAAGGATCGAAAAATCGAAAATAAAGCCGTTCTCACTCTGAATCAAACGCATCAAGTGCAGAGACCATTAGAGATTCCTTCACCAACAATACCGGTACAGCTTCGACTTGATGCGCTTCATTCAGAATGCGAACGGCTTTGTTTTTGGTTTTTCGACCCTTGAAATTTTGAATTTGACCGGCTTTGGAAAAAGTCGCAAGTTTTCTCCACTTCGCTATCAGAAATCGAACTGTTTGCGCATATTTGCAGTCTACAACCTAATCTACATTGTGCCCAAAAATGAATATGTCACAGTCAAAAAGATAAAAGCTACAAAATTAGTCGCAAAACTTTTGTGCCAACCTAATACTACGCCATTCCTTGAGTCCGTAGCGTATTCCTTTTTCTCAGGTCTTTGCGAAGCGTTTGATTTGCGGCAAGATGTGTATGCATTGGAAAGGCTGATCACTCTTAATCATACTAACTGTTATCCATGTAAAGCTGCACATTTTATTAGCCATTATGGAAAATGGCTGGCGTTCGTTCGAAAAAAGGGCGTTCGCTCGTATGTTCTTGGACAAAAAGAGATTAGGTTGCCTTGAAAGATCAGAGTTAAGCAGTGTGTCCTTGAACAAGACTTTTTGAAAGATGGGCAGGAGGTCCTACGCTGAAAATTGCTGGGCAAAAAGGAGACTGTTAACCGTAGCGTATGCAATGCAACTTCACCGTCTAAACAAGGCCATACCATAGAAAAAGACTTATAGGCAGATATATTGAGTTTTCTGCGCGACAAAACGTAACCCCATACGGCAAACATTGTCAAAGCTGTTCTGCAAGATCTGACCGGAAGACACTCAAATATACTCCCAAATCCTGCTCTATCAGATTATCATTTGTTCCAATCTTATGAACGATGCATGCCTCGATTTCAATGATTAATTTGAGCGCTGGTTAAATGCCTTTCTCGGGACCCGGCGCGCTGCCGTTTTATTGAGATTGAAGGCTGACAGAAATGTTGCAAAGGTCTTTGCTACAAAGAGGAATATATTTTGTTGACTGGTTTCCACTAGAAATGATGTTTTCTATTGGTTGATAAAAACGCTAAGAACTTAATGAGCGACATAATTCAACTAATCAAATTCAAAATATGCTGATATTCGTCTATTCAAAAATAAAATCAGGAGAAGGAGATCGAATGCCATTGGTTAGTTCAAGTATGTCTGTTTTAATTTGCTAATTCGTTTGTGTAATACGAAGGCATTCCCTACTACTTACAAATCAAAAAAATGTTAAAGCATTCAAACTTTGATAAACATGTGCAAACTTTGAAGAAGGACTTATGGCAAACTGCGACGTTGAGAACACTTCGCAAAAAAATGCATAACGCATCAAATTTGGTCATGTAGGTGTTTATTTTTGGCTCATTGCTGTGTCAAAGCGTTCGTGTAGTAAAATTTAGTTTGAAGGTGAAGCAACGTTAAATTGTCTAAAAATGGCATGTGATATCTTCTCGCAATAAAACGCTTCGAATTTACCCACAATGTGTTCAGCCAGTAAAGGCTGCGAAAGATTAACGTTCTATAAAGCTTTCAACGATATGCAACCTGTGTATGGAATAAGGGAACTTCTAAATTTCCGTGAAAGCTTTACAGCTATACACAGCTTTTTAACAAACAAGCTGGCCCATAAAGGAGCGGTGAAGGTTCCACCCCGGTTTGGAGCCAGCCCATCTGCTTGACCTCTGAAGTAGCGAAATCCTTCTTTCAATTCAGACTCGTCTTGAATTCGCTTCCCACCGTCCTTACCATTTGATTTGTTTTGATGACTAGCAGATCAAAATGCGCTTTACCGCTTTCCTTTATGACTATGGCAAAAATGTCACAAGAATGTTCTTTATAAAGAATGAAGTGAGCTATTTCTCAAAAAATGATTTTGTAAATCTCCAGAAGAGGACGGGATGAACTTAAAGAAAGTCATGATATATTTCTTTATCATTTAAGCATTATTTTCTAAAAGTCAAATCCTTCTGATTATTGATTTCTGAGCAGATAATTATGAATAGATTAAGCTGGCATTTAGTTGATTCATTCGAAAGGTCTTGTTTAGACACGAAACCCATAAAAGGAAAAGATGAACACCGAATGCAAGTTGTTTAGAACTCGATGATTCTTGTATTTTGAGCGTAACAGTGGATAGATATCTTGGAAATTATTTTCGCTTCCGTTGCTCGGGTTCCACAGTAAAGGGCGCTTTGCTTATGTAGTTTCTGCATTGTGCTGCAAAAGCTATTGGACCAGAATCCGAAAAACTTTCTGCCCGTGGAAACACGTTCGAAGTGTCGCGTTGTAACATTTAGATAATGAAATCTATCTCGTTGATGACACAATGATGCAAAAGTGCAGCTGTAATGGCAGTGGTAGATAGGGGTTTCCCCCCCCCCTCACTCCCACAAGAACTATTTTCTCCTGGACAAAAAAATCATACAATCTTGTTTCATGTATCAGCTATTCTGCACACTGTTTACGAGGTTAGCACATTGGGTAGATCCATTTTTTGTAGTCATTTGTTCTTCTCTGCTACTGAATAAAATGTTGCAAAAATGTGAAAAAAAAACCTAGAAACGTGTATTTTCTGCACTTGTTACGAAAGTTTACTAGAGCAAGATACAGGAAAGTTATCTCGAGAGATTCTTACACTTCTTACACAACTTATTGTTGTTGCCCTGTGTAATCTTTAGGTGATGAAATTCATCCTGTGACTGACACAGTTATGCAAAATGCAGGCTGTAGAAAGATTTTCAAAAGAAATACTGCGCATTTACATAAAAACAAAGTAGTATGTGCTTTTCTTTTGAAGGATGCGCATCAATTTTTGCGAGGATCTTCATTTTTTGAATGACAATGTGCATTCGGCTCTCCTTCAAAAGGAATTCCTAATACATGTATTATGTGCAATCAGCATTGAAACCGACAAGGATGAGAGGGAGCATACCTAGAAACGTAGATTATCCTGACTCTTTGAATTGGCGATAGCAGAAAAGATAATGTTCAAGTGACATTCTCGTAATGTTGGATCGAAGCAATTACAAAATCTGCGTCTACAATAACCTTTGCTGAGCAGTATGTTCTTCCACTTTAATTGTTTCAGGTTCAAAAACGTGAATATTTCACTCAATATGCTTATCATCTATTCTCGTGACAAACTCTTCTTTTTGAGACTTATTGGTTTCGCACTATTTTGACAATCTGTGATGCCATTCCTGTCCATCAAAGGCACATTCAAATCTTCTATTCAACTGTTGACATTAGATGACCTGAGAACAACAGCCATAAATATACTCATTCTTTATGAAATTTCCAGAGTCAGCGAGTCCGGAACAATAGCAGTCACATTACTAAAATTAAAGTGACATTTGGTTGCTTCGCAAAACTGACTAACGCTTTCTTTCACTTGCATCGGACCTGTACTCTACTGAATTAATTTTATAGTGTGCAATTCACAGTCATGTCATACAACCTTAAATCAGACATCTAATGATGGTGATTACTTCACTGTTCTATTATGTAGGAGCACGGATTTCAAATTGGTTTTATGATTACATCAAGCTCCAATGGGCAGAATATTTAAATAAACTTCATACGTGTAGAAACTTTAATCTTTGAGATATCGAAGTCTTGAAAATACTGGGATGAAAAGTGTTCGGAATCATCTACGCGACAATGTTTCTGGCGAGCTCTTGCTCTTGCTTTAGTATCCATAAAAAGAAAAATGTTTCAGCTTAAAGGCAGTGTTCCGGCAGATTTTGCATTCCCATCTTCTTGCATTTTTGGGCCTTTTCACCTTTAGCTAAGCGCGCATTCGCGAAAAACAAAAAATCAATGATTAGACAGAGGAAATCGGTAGGTCCGTTTCAAACAAAATGGCTTATTAACACACGCCCCACCCTATACATTATGTACGCCGTATTTGGTTAAAATTCCATTGCTCTTTCTGTCCTTTTCAGGCGAACACAAAAAATTTTCTAAGCAAAAACTGCAAAAAAAATCAATAATTCGATAAAGGCAATCTGTATGTCCCGAACAAAATGGCTCATTAACACACGCTTTACCCTATACATTATGTATGCTGAATATGGTTGAAATTCTATCACTATTGCTATCCTTTTTAGCTCACTGAAGGCGCAACAGAACACTCCGAACTTTTTAGAATAGAAAGCAGGCTTTGCAATAAGCAAAGTTACAGCGAACAAGCTTCTTTAGTTTCGAATGAATTTGAGTGCGACCTAAAAACGACCCCCTTTTCTTAATTTTTGTTGCCTTCTTGAAATAATCAAAAAAAAACCCACAGGTTACGAAGTAAGACTAGATTTTGCGCAAAAGTAACAAAGCTTTCTTAAACTGCATAAATTGCGTGGGCCCGTGGAAAACATTACAAAAAGATTTACAAACTATTGATGGTCAGCGTTTTTAAGACGAGTGCTTTTACCGACTGTTTAAGACTTCACTGAGATTTCGTAAGCAGAAATTTCTAAGCCAAATATTACATTTAACATCTTGTTACATTTGAATGCCTTCAATTGTGCTTGAGCCTTCAAAAGCGTTATTTTCAAAATCTTTTTTGAACAATTAGTTGCTTTCCGATTCCCTTCTAGCTTACGGTTTATCAGCCAAACTACCCCTTTTTACAATTCTACTCCCATCGTAGGTGCCTTCTTTACGATCTTCATTACGACAGTCGCATCACGCGCTTGACATGGATGGGCGTTGTGAATTCCAGAATGCAGCTTCACATTATGAAGTCTTTTTTAGATTGCGATCCACTCCCAGTGGGTTGTCAAGGCGTGCAGCCTTTAGAGGAAGAGAACTTTAGAGCTTAATTTCGTCAAGAAAAATGCATTTACTATGCTACCTCAATCAAAAGTTCTAAAGCGATGATGAAAACTAAGAAAAAATGCCGCAAATTTAAGGAAAGCCGTGAACGCGTACTTACAGCATAAGTTCTTCCTTCAAAACATAGATCGATTTGTACAAGGATATCTGTTTATTGAGCTCGAAGTTGCGATCTGCTAGGCTATTCGCCTAAAACAGGTACTACATATTCACCATAGACCATTTGTGAGCGTAAATACGGATTCGCTACAACCATACATGAACTGCGCCATACATGAGATCACAGGGAATGACTCTTTTAGGGTGAAGGAGGTCACAGTGGCCGCTGCCCCTCAGGGTGAAGGGTGTTTCACTTGATCGAGAAATTATGAAATTTCGAGTGCGGGAGGTAGGAGGGCTGGTGTTCTCTCATCATTTTTCCTGATCAAATATCATTTTCAATTCTCTGCCATTATCGGTTTTTTTTAAATTGTAAAGAATGAAGTAGGACTGAAACCAACTAATCTGTTTTTGAAATTACATAGAAGATATCCGAAAACATCTGTTTCAAGGAAGAGGAAGACAATTTTTCAGCATTGACGAATTTTCAGAAAAAAATCATAACTTCTGTAGACGAACAGAAACGTTAGGAAAGATTTTGTTATCAGAACAATTATTCCTTTCGCCTTCAGGAAATATACATTTTGTTGGAGTGCTTACAAAAAAGTTCCTGGTAAAAGGCGTGGGTAGTGATTTACTGATGTATATAAAATTTTAAAGGATAGGATTCGGCTTCTTCAGTACCCTCTGAGGGCATGCGCCAAACGCACACACTAACTTCATAGTCGAAGAAGCAATTGTATGCGTGCGAGCCTATTACAGTGACTTGCGGGGGCCAGCCGTTTCCAAGTCAGTGCTTTCGTCTCCCCAGATTACTCTGGTACCAATTTACCGGCTCCGGAGGGTAGAGGGCTTGGTTGACCCAGGAGCAGAAATCGAACCTGTATCCGATCTGGTCATAGCGGCGCCTACAAATTTTAAAAAAGAAAAATCTATAACTTCTATAGATGAACATCTCTTACATCAAGATCGCCATTATTGGAATCGCCTTGTACTTTGCTTTCAGAGAATATGTAATCTGACTGGATTCTGTTGAAAAAAAGTTCCTAGTGAAGGTGTGGGTAGTGATTTTTGGATATCTACGAGTTTTTAGAGTAAAAAATTTATAACTAACTTCTGTAGATGAACATCTTGTACGCCGAGGTAGTTACCACCAAAACCAACTGGTCTCCCCGTTTTCAAAAAATATATAATTTGCCCGGATTCCGTTGAAAATAGTGCCTGGTAAAGGATGGGTGAGACTCTCATAATGGGAATTTTTAGGTGGAGGCTTTTTCACCATTGCAAAAAAACGTCTATTTGAGAACTCTCATTATAAGAATCTTACCCACCCTTCACCAGGCACTTTTTTTGACAGACCCCAGGTTTATATTTTGAAAGCAGGCGACGAGACGGTTCCGAATGTGACCATCTCGGCATGCAAGACGTTCATCTACAACAGTTATGATTTTTTTTATCATAAGAACTTCTAAATGTGACCATCTCGGCATGCAAGACGTTCATCTACAACAGTTATGATTTTTTCATCATAAGAACTTCTAAATATCCAGAAATCACTGTCCACACCTTTCACCAGGTACTTTTCAACAGACTCCAGACAAATTATAGATTTTTTTGAAAGCGGAGGACAAGGCGATTTCAATGGCGACCATCATGGCGTACAAGATATTCATCTACAGAAGCTATCAATTGTTTGCCCTAAAAATTCGTGGGGACCCAGAAATCATTTTCTACACCTTACACCAGGCGCTTTCATGAAAAAACACTAAGACTGTAAATCTTCTGAAAGCGGAAAAAACATTGTTTTGAAGGCACCTTCCTTGCTGACGTTTGTATATATCTACAGATGTTTTGATTTTTCCTTCTCCTGAAAGTTCGTGAATACGTATAAGTCTTCCTGCTCCTCTCCGATACACAAAGTATTTTAGTTTGGATAGCTTCTATGCTATTTCTGAAAACCACACTCTTTCTTCTTGCTTCATCGTTGACAACCCCTGATACTTGCTATCGGCACACTTAAAACCATGTTTCACTTATGTTACAATTTCTCTTGTTCAAACTACCCATAATCTTACGATAGTCGGCACTCGTCATATTGCCCCTAATATCTTCATAGAATCATAGAGCATAAAACAAAATCCTGGGAGAAGGATCTAAGCTGAATCAGCTTGATTTGCTTCACATATTAGTATGAAGCAAGAGCAAAGAGTTGAACAGTCCTCGTACTGTTTCGAACGTTAAGCCTGCAAAAATCTCAAGTGAATACTAGTCTATCGTTCAAAAAATGTTCATAGAGCCGTCCTTGGACATGAACGGAGAAATGGCAGCCACATTCAAATGACACAGTCCTTGATCGTAGAGTACGCAAGAAGGTTAACAGCTGTGGTGGTTTTATCAGGCATAACTTTACCTCACGACTGATTTTTTTCATGAATTTGGTGAAGGAGATCACCGTGGTTGGTCTTGGCTTAGGGGTGAAAGTTGGGTGAGCAAATTCTCACACTATTGCACCTATGCATGAGTTGCTTTAGCGCGCGAGGTCACGGCGAGATAACAATCACTTGAATATGAGGTTGCAACCAATTGCAGTACTAGTCATGGTTATGCTAGATTTCAGTTCCATGCCAATTTGACTTAGCTTGTTTCTAGACCTTATTGCCCTCCATTCCGCCCAACTTTTCTAAGCTATCTCTTTTCCTAAATTTATTCCTTGGAAACTATGAGGGGCACCAAGGAAGCTGTATACGGTATAGATCTTAGCCACGCAACCGGATACTATCTAAAACAGATAAAAGAAAGCTGTAAAATTCTGTAACTTTTTGGCAATCATATTTTGACTTGTTAACTTCTCATTTGTCTAATTGTGGTACACACTCATCACTACCCATGGAATTGTCTTTTGCACAGTACTACCCGAGCAACCGCCGAAGTAAAAAACAAGAGTGAATGGCAGTAAGAAGCATGACCAGGAAAGTTGCCATACTTTCCCTTCGAACTGACGAGGGAGGGACGTAACGCTTACTAAAACGAGATTTTTTTTATTTTCCATAAAAAATGCTCGCTTGCTGAGCAGGACAGAGTAGTGTTAGACTAAAGCAACTACAGAATTTGCATCCACATCCATGTTATCTAGCGAGCAATAAGGTTTCCGCTTTCACTGGGCCACTTACGCGAACACTGGTAGTTAAGAGGTAAATCCAACAATGCAACTTATCTTGATTGTCTTCAAAATCTCAGAAGGCAAGCATTTTAGCCAGTAATATTACCATTTCCCACTTTTTAACAAAGTTTTCTTTTCTGTCATTAATTACTAAGGTTGAGAACAGTATGGCTTATTTTTGAAATCGTGACGATGAGTACTGCGGTCTTTGCGCACCACAGGACATAAAACATCGATACAAACAGGCATCACCACAAAACACAGCTCAGTCACCTTCCAGTGTTTGACTACTTATCATATGTAAACAGGAAAACCATTTGAGTGGAGATAAAAACTAACAAGGGAGGTCACTTAACTTAGGTCGGGCTTTTGAAATGAGACACATATGAATGGAATCAGCTTGAAACGCTGAATTCAAATCTGCTTTCCTTAACTGCGATGCGTTCCTCTGAAGCGAGTTATGAGCTTTTCCCTGAGCAAATTTTGCGTGTTGACCGACTTAGGCATGCTACGGTATCATCATCTAAGTAGTGGTTCAAATGCATATTATACCCTATCAGAGCCAAATGACTCAATTTTGATGTTGCTTTGATTTTCCACCACTTTTTGGGCAGGTTTTCATCTAAAGACCTTCTTTCCATATTCAGTTGCATGTCAACGGCACATACTAAAAAAGCTCATAACTCGCTTCAGAGAAACGCTTCGCAGCTAGGGATCGCATATTTGGAATCAGCGTTCCGAGCTGATTCTAAGTATATGTGTGTCATTTCAAAAGCCCGACCTAAGTTAAGTGACTTCCCTTGTAAGAAATGGAGTGCGTGCGCGACGCAGGCGGTCACGCCATCGTCACGTTTTTTCGAATGACATATACATTAGTAGGCTGCATTGATGCCTTTTCTCATTTAAGAAGGGAAGGATACTTGACTCAGCGACTTGGGTATGCGGTGTATACCGCGTATACCGTGTGTACCGTACTATACTGTGCGACGGTAATCTCTAAACACTCCATATCTGCTGTGACGTCATTCTGGAAGAGTTATGAAGGATTTTGCAAAAAGTGCAAAACTGACTGCATCCGAAGAGAATTAAACCCACGACATCCAACTCAGTAGTCCAAGCCACTATCCACTACACCAATCTAGCACGGCAGTGATGAGGCAAGTCTTGTGCTTGAATGCGCCTGCAGCAACAACAATTCTTTATAGCTCTTCCAGAATGACGTCATAGAAGGGACGGAGTGCGGTCTAGAGATCACCGTCTGAGGACGGTATACGCGGTATAAACCGCTTATCCAATCGTCACTGCGATCGAGTATCCTTCCCTTGTAAGACACTTTTAAAGATTCCTTTTTGAAATGAGATGACCTGAGAGCAACAGCTATACTTTGACGAACAGCGAATCGGGAACATTTTCAGGCATTTACTAAGACAGAAATGGCCTTTGAGTAGCTCGAGCATAAAACTTGAAATAAAAGGCAGCGTGCTACAACTATTGCTTTTCTTGTGGATCTAACTTGACAAGTTGAATGTTGCACAATGGGCTTAGAATTTAACATCGAATGCATGATCGCTTATTCACATATTGTTAAGTTTTCTGATATTAAGCTAGGGCGATGGCTTGTGCGATTAGTTAAAGGTGAGTACGATTGCGTTGATAGTGTTCTGATTGTTCGTTTGTCACTTGAAGGCAGTGTCCTGGCAGATTCGCGCCCTGGTAGATTTTGCTATAGTGGGTTCTTGATCATCCCACTGACCTCCAAACGCAGTCTGACTGGTTGATGTTCCCCTTGTGACGAAAAAATAGCCCTTAAACCGGCGCCCGCTTGGACGACTTTATTTTGGGACCCCACGTCCGCTCTCCCGCATTGTGCATGCTATCCGAAGCAAAAGTTACAGACACCAGGGTCTTCGTGCAAGGGCCTCCCAACTTTCCATTAAAGTTCTTGTCCGAGCTGCCTTTTGGAAATTGAGTAAACCCCCCGAAAAAGGTCTTTTCACTCGTTTTAAAGCTCAGATTCGGGGTCTACGGGTCGAAAAGGCCCAAAATATGCAAAAAAATGGGAATGCAAAATCTGCTGGGACACTGCCTTTAAGCTGAAACATTTTTCTTTTTATGGATATTAAAGCAGGAGCAAGAGCTTGCCAGAAACATTGTCGCCTAGATGATTCCGATTACTTTTCATCCCAGTATTTTCAAGACTTCGATATCTCAAGGATTGAAATTCTTACACGTATGAAGTTTTATTTGAATATTCTGCCCATTGGAGTTTGATGTAATCATAAAACCAATTTGAAATCCGTGCTCCTACATAATAGAACAGTGAAGTAATCACCATCTTTAGATGTCTGATAAAATATGACACGACTGTGAATTGCACACTATAAAATTAATTCAGTAGAGTACAGTATCAGGTCCGATGCAAGTGAAAGAAAGCGTTAGTCAGTTTTGCGAAGCAGCCAAATGTCATTTTAATTTTGGTAATGTGACTGCTATTGTTCCGGACTCGCTGACTCTGGAAATTTCATAAAGAATGAGTATATTTATGGCTGTTGTTCTCAGGTCATCTAATGTCAACAGTTGAATAGAATATTTGAATGTGCCTTTGATGGACAGGAATGGCATCACAGATTGTCAAATTAGTGCGAAACCAATAAGTCTCAAAAAGAAGAGTTTGTCACGAGAATAAATGATAAGCATATTGAGTGAAATATTAGGTTGTCCCATAAGTCTTTTCATGTTTGAGTTTTCGCTATAATAAGTCACACACTTGTTATACACCATTCGATAGAGCAAAGCAGGCTCTTTACGATGGCTTTTATGCTTTCTCACAAGCTTTGGTCCATCTCGAAATTTAAATCAAATCTAAAAAGTTTCGGATGGCCAGAAAATCGAAAAAGTTTTATGTATTCGTTCATCAGACATTCATGCGTGCTGTTGCTGTATTTTTTTATCAGCTAAAAATCAGAAACCTAAAATTTTCATGTTTTCAACAAAGTGATGCTGTGCTGTTCTTACACTATCAGATGATACTACAAGCCCTTAGAAGTACAAATGTAAATCTTTAGCTCTCTATAAGCTCTGGTTTCTGATAAATGTTGACATGAGCGTGAATAACCTGAGTGAGGAAAGCTAAATTTGATATTTCTCGTGAACCAGAGCATATACAGAGCCAAAGATCTACGGTAGTACTTCTAGGGGCTTCTAGTATACAAATGTTAGTATAAGAACAGCACAGCACCACTCTGGTAAAAACATATAAATTTTCTACTTTGTGGAATGTACATGCGTGAGCGAGTTAGAGGTCTGTAGGATTTTTTTGAACGAAGATATAAAAAATTTCGGTTTTTTGGTCATCCGAAACTTTTTAGATTTTGATTTAAAACTCGAGATAGACCAAAGCTTGTGAAAAAGCGTAAACACCATCTTATAGAGCTTGCTTTTCTCTGTCGAATGGTATCCTGACGTCTATTTAGAATGAGAAGTGTGTGACTTATTACAGCGAAAACACAAAAACGAAAAAACTTATGGGGTAACCTAATATTTACCTTTTTGAACTTGAAACAATTGAATTGGAGGAACATTTTGCTCAGCAAAGGTTATTGTAGACGCAGATTTTGTAACTGCTTCGATCCAACATTACGAGAATGTCACTTGAACATTAGCTTTTCTGCTATCGCCAATTCAAAGAGTCAGGATAATCTACGTTTCTAGGCATGCTCCCTCTCATCCTTGTCGGTTTCAATGCTGATTGCACATAATACATGTATTAGGAAATTCCTTTTGAAGGAGAGCCGAATGCACATTGTCATTCAAAAAATAAAGATCCTCGCAAAAATTGATGCGCATCCTTCAAACGAAGAGCACATACTACTTTGTTTTTATGTAAATGCGCAGTATTTCTTTTACAAATCTTTCTACAGCCTGCATTTTGCATAACTGTGTCAGTCACAGGATGAATTTCATCACTTTAAGATTACACAGGGCAACAACACTACGTTGTGTAAGAATCTCTCGAGATAACTTTCCTGTATCTTGCTCTAGTAAACTTTCATAACGAGTGCAGGAAATACACGTTTTTGCAATATTTTATTCAGTAGCAGAGAAGAGCAAATGACTACAAAAAATGGATTACCCAATGTGCTAACCTCGTAAACAGTGTGCAGAATAGCTGATACATGAAACAAGATTGTATGATTTTTTTGTCCAGGAGAAAATAGTTCTTGTGGGAGTGCGGGGGGGGGGGGAACCCCTATCTACCACTGCCATTACAGCTGCACTTTTGCATCATTGTGTCATCAACGAGATAGATTTCATTATCTAAATGTTACAACGCGACACTTCGAACGTGTTTCCACGGGCAGAAAGTTTTTCGGATTCTGGTCCAATAGCTTTTGCAGCACAATGCAGAAACTACATAAGCAAAGCGCCCTTTACTGTGGAACCCGAGCAACGGAAGCGAAAATAACTTCTAAGATATCTATCCACTGTTACGCTCAAAATACAAGAATCATCGAGTTCTAAACAACTTGCATTCGGTGCGATCTTTTCCTTTTATGGGTTTCGTGTCTAAACAAGACCTTTCGAATAAATCAACCAAATGCCAGCTTAATCTATTCATAATTATCTGCTCAGAATTCAATACTCAGAAGGATTTGACTTTTAGAAAATAATGCTTAAAATGATAAAGGAATATATCATGACTTTCTTTGAGTTCATCCCGTCCTTCTTCTGGAGATTTACAAAATCATTTTTTAAAAAATAGCTCACTTCATTCTTTATAAAGAACTTTTTTGTGACAGAACAATGAAAGCTTCCAGAATTTTGGCGGTTTGAGGATTCGTAATATCAATCGCCATATTTGATGGAGCCATAAGCACATTAGCCATAGT
Source organism: Cylicocyclus nassatus (assembly GCA_958299035.1). Classification (NCBI taxonomy): domain Eukaryota; kingdom Metazoa; phylum Nematoda; class Chromadorea; order Rhabditida; family Strongylidae; genus Cylicocyclus; species Cylicocyclus nassatus. Next base: position 77,973,096 of record CATQJL010000001.1, read on the forward strand.
CATAGAGGAAAGCGGTAAAGCGCATTTTGATCTGCTAGTCATCAAAACAAATCAAATGGTAAGGACGGTGGGAAGCGAATTCAAGACGAGTCTGAATTGAAAGAAGGATTTCGCTACTTCAGAGGTCAAGCAGATGGGCTGGCTCCAAACCGGGGTGGAACCTTCACCGCTCCTTTATGGGCCAGCTTGTTCGTTAAAAAGCTGTGTATAGCTGTAAAGCTTTCACGGAAATTTAGAAGTTCCCTTATTCCATACACAGGTTGCATATCGTTGAAAGCTTTATAGAACGTTAATCTTTCGCAGCCTTTACCTGCTGAACACATTGTGGGTAAATTCGAAGCGTTTTATTGCGAGAAGATATCACATGCCATTTTTAGACAATTTAACGTTGCTTCACCTTCAAACTAAATTTTACTACACGAACGCTTTGACACAGCAATGAGCCAAAAACAAACACCTACATGACCAAATTTGATGCGTTCATGCATTTTTTTGCGAAGTGTTCTCAACGTCGCAGTTTGCCATAAGTCCTTCTTCAAAGTTTGCACATGTTTATCAAAGTTTGAATGCTTTAACATTTTTTTGATTTGTAAGTAGTAGGGAATGCCTTCGTATTACACAAACGAATTAGCAAATTAAAACAGACATACTTGAACAAACCAATGGCATTCGATCTCCTTCTCCTGATTTTATTTTTGAATAGACGAATATCAGCATATTTTGAATTTGATTAGTTGAATTATGTCGCTCATTAAGTTCTTAGCGTTTTTATCAACCAAAACATCATTTCTAGTGGAAATCAGTCAACAAAATATATTCCTCTTTGTAGCAAAGACCTTTGCAACATTTCTGTCAGCCTTCAATCTCAATTAAACGGCAGCGCGCCGGGTCCCGAGAAAGGCATTTAACCAGCGCTCAAATTAATCATTGAAATCGAGGCATGCACCGTTCATAAGATTGGAACAAATGATAATCTGATAGAGCAGGATTTGGGAGTATATTTGAGTGTCTTCCGGTCAGATCTTGCAGAACAGCTTTGACAACGTTTGCCGTATGGGGTTACGTTTTGTCGCGCAGAAAACTCAATATATCTGCCTATAAGTCTTTTTCTATGGTATGGCCTTGTTTAGACGGTGAATTTGCATTGCATACGCTACGGTTAACAGTCTCCTTCTTGCCCAGCAATTTTCAGCGTAGGACCTCCTGCCCATCTTTCAAAAAGTCTTGTTCAAGGACACACTGCTTAACTCTGATCTTTCAAGGCAACCTAATCTCTTTTTGTCCAAGAACATACGAGCGAACGCCCTTTCTTCGAGCGAACGCCAGCCATTTTCCATAATGGCTAATAAAATGTGCAGCTTTACATGGATAACAGTTAGTATGATTAAGAGTGATCAGCCTTTCCAATGTATACACATCTTGCCGCAAATTAAACGCTTCGCAAAGACCTGAGAAAAAGGAATACGCTACGGACTCAAGGAATGGCGTAGTATTAGGTTGGCACAAAAGTTTTGCGACTAATTTTGTAGCTTTTATCTTTTTGACTGTGACATATTCATTTTTGGGCACAATGTAGATTAGGTTGTAGACTGCAAATATGCGCAAACAGTTCGATTTCTGATAGCGAAGTGGAGAAAACTTGCGACTTTTTCCAAAGCCGGTCAAATTCAAAATTTCAAGGGTCGAAAAACCAAAAACAAAGCCGTTCGCATTCTGAATGAAGCGCATCAAGTCGAAGCTGTACCGGTATTGTTGGTGAAGGAATCTCTAATGGTCTCTGCACTTGATGCGTTTGATTCAGAGTGAGAACGGCTTTATTTTCGATTTTTCGATCCTTAAATTTTTGCATCTGACCAGCTTTCGAAAATACGTATATGTTCTCCACTTCGCTGCCAAAAATCGGACAGTTTGCACAAGTTTGTAGCCTACTACCTAATCTACATTATGCCCAAAATCGAATGTGTCACAGTCGAAAAGAAAAAGTTATAAAATTGGTTCCTTATGTGCCAACCCTAACTTACTCAAGCACGTACTTTCCGCATAAGACGTTTATATGTACCATTGCTGTAAGGTTTCCTTAACTAGAATGAAAAACGAAAATTTTCAGGCTTTCTCCAATTGACGCTTCGCTGCTCCCACATAATTAGTTGTATTAGGTTGTCCGGAAATTAATGCAGGTTTTGATTTCCAACCGCCATAAATCATACATTTCTCATTTTTGAATAGGTTGCAAGGTACTGTTCTATAGAGCAAAGCAATCCATACAAATCGTATCTTGCTTTAGCAACAGCTGTGAACCACCACGAGTTTCGAGCTAAAAACCAGAAGATTTAACTGCCTAAAAATTGAGAAAATTCGTAACTCAGTTCATGAAAATCTTGCAAAAATTCTAACCTGCTCACGTAAACACAATCCACGTAATGCATCTATATACGCCGTTGCCATATTTTTTTCTGTTAAAATCAAGAAGACGGAAATTTTTGTGCATTTGTCAAAGTGGTGCTGTGCCGTTCCCACATAAGTAGTTGTATACTACAAACCTTTAGAAGTACAAACGTAAATTTCCAGCTCTCTACAAGCTTTAATTCTCGAGAAATATCGAATACAGTTTTCCTTAGTCATGTGGTCCAAGCTAAAATTCAAATTTCTCGAGAACTAAAGCTTGTAGAGAGTTGGAAATTTACGTTTGTATTTATAAAGGTTTGTAGTATACAACTACTTTTGTGAAAACGGCACAGCACCACTTTAGCAAATCCACGAAAATTTCCGTTTTCTTGATTTTTGACAGAGGAAAAATATGGCAACGGCGTAAATAGATGTTTTATGTGGATAGTGTTTACGTGAGCAAGTTAGAATTTTTGTAGGATTTCTATGAATTGAGTTACGATTTTTCTCAATTTTTCAGGCAGTTGAATCTTTTTAGTTTTTGGCTCGAAACTCGTGGTGGATCACAGCTGTTCCTAAAGCAAGATAGCCATCTTGTAGAGCTTGCTTTGCCCTATAGAACAGTACCTTGCAACCTATTCAAAAATGAGAAATGTATGATTTATGGCGGTTGGAAATCAAAACCTGCATTAATTTCCGGACAACCTAATATATTAGGTTGGTCCGAAAGTTCTGTCCCACCATTTTCAAAAAATCGTAACTTCTTTCTAACACCATGTTTTTGCAAGTGTAAAACCACTTTGAAAACAGCGACTCATGCACTTTCTAAAGCTACCTTGGCTGCTCTTTACTAAGCTCTAAAAGCAGAGATAAAATTGGGAAAACGAAATCACTTCGAGTTCGGAATTTTTAAGCAAGCCCGTTAAAAAATCTAGAACTGTGCCATAAAATCCAAAACAGCCAGTATCCTAGGTTTTTTGATTCCCTCTTTCCAGCTGAGCAAGATTCGCGCTGATCGAGCCCTTTTGAAAGAATTTATGATTTTCAAGAAAAAATGCCAAAAATCAATTTTCTTAAGAAACTGATTTTTTGGCATTTTTTCTTGAAAATCATAACTTTTTTCAAAAGGGCTCGATCAGCGCGAATCTTGCTCAGCTGAAAAGAGGGGATCAAAAAACCTGGGATACTGCCTGTTTTGGATTTTATGGCACGTTTTTGGATTTTTCAACGGGCTTGCTTAAAAATTGCGAAATTGAAGTGATTTCGTTTTCCCAATTTTATCTCTGCTTTCAGAGCTTAGTAGAGAGCAGCCAAGGTAGTTTCAGAAAGTGCAAGAGTTGCTGTTTTCAAAGTGGTTTTACACTTGCAAAAACATGGTGTTAGAAAGAAGTTACGATTTTTTGAAAATGGTGGGACAGAACTTTCGGACCAACCTAATACTACAAGCCTGTAGAAAGTCAAATGTGAATTTTCAGATTTTACAAGCCTTCGTTCTTGAGAAGTGTCGAAAAACACGTTTCGGAGCGGTGCTGCACATGGTGCAGCACGCACATTTCAAGGATCTTTTCAATGTTTGCAGGAGGTTTTCTTCTTGTCCAAGGTAATCAAATCAAAGGCCTAAGCTCCACCTTTTCACGTGACTTTGTAGAGCTGTGCCGACGGTATTTGTTTAGAGGATATGAGGGCAAATCGAACAGCAGTTGCAATAAAGTGCGGCAACGCGAACGACGCGTGCGACGTCGCAACTTTTCTTTGCTCCTATCTCAAAGAGAAAAATTGTGGTTTCAGTAATGATGTGTACTGTGTACAACATAGATACTTTTGGATGCAATTAGAAACTGAGTTCTTATTCCTATTTTTTAGGAAAACACAGAAGTCCTTCTCAGGCGACAAAATTCAAACACTTCGAATTAACTCAGAACTTTGGGTATTGTTATCTGACATGCTGATTACAGATGTACCACACACTCTACGAATCAAGACCCCTTTGTTGGTCAACGGCTGAAAGGACCCTCTTCTTCGTCGCGCACGACTTCGCGGTCCGAAACGTGTTGAAGCTACCCTTGATCGGGCCTCCCGCATTAAAATTCATAATTCTCGAGAATTAAAGCCTGTAAAAATCTAAAAATTTGCGTTCAAACTTCTAGGGACTTGTAGCATAGAGTTTGGGAACCGCACAGCATCAATTTGTCAAGAGCATGAAAATTTTTCTTTTCTCAAAATTCAGGCAAGGAAAAATTACAGCAATATACAAAAAATCTAATATACAGGGTGTCCCAAAAAGATGTGCACACTGTTTGATTGTTAATAACTTTCTTGCTTCTCGTCTTTTGCCGAGCTTGAGGTTCCATTCTTTAGAGCGAGGTTCAACTTAGATTAACAGGTATGGAGCGACTTATCAGCAGCTCTTCATTACTGTAGGATTACGGTAGGACTTTCGAGGATAGGCCTATTTAAAGCGGTATTTTGCCTCAGAAAGAAAGCTAAACAAGTTGGAAATTCTTAAACGAATTAATCGAACTTGCTGATTCCAAATATGAAATTTGCACTTCAGTACGCAGTTTCCTTCACGAGTTATTTCAGATTTAGGGTAACAACTGATTTTCCACTGTTTGTCAGAAATGTGAATACGCCATCAAGAAAGCTCGAAAAACTGGTGGAAAATTATGTAGTGAAATCTGCACGCCCGAAAACCTTGCTACACAGATTTCTGGATTTTTTTGAAATGATTCCATCGAAAGGCCTATTCCACAGTGGCGCTGTATGCTGAAAGTTCATACCGTGATCCTACAGTAAAGAAGAGTGATTGGTGATTCGCTTCATACTGTAAATCTAAGTTTATCCTCGCTTTACAGAATGGTATTTCCAACTCGGCAAAAGACATGAAAGCAAAAGAGTTATCAACGATCAAACAGTGTGCACATCTTTTTGGGACACTCTGTATATAGTAATAAAATACACACATTAAAAATACAGAAAAATAATATGGTATATACAAAAGTCTCATGCGGAATGCGCATGCGTGAGCAAATTAGGATTTTGTAGAATTGGTTTGGACCGAGGTACGATTTTATTCACGATTTTTCGGGCACTTGAATCCGTTTGGTTTCTGGCCTCAAACTCGCGGTGTGTTGAAGGTGGAAAAGCAAGAAGCCTTCTTGTAGAGCTTGTTTTGGTCCGTGAAATGGTGATTGGAAGTATGTTTGAAAATGAGAAGATTATGACTTATTGCGGGTCAAAGTCAAAACGTACGGAACTTATGGGACAATTTGATAGAACCCCATCCCGTCTGTCCGAATAGTCGAATAAGTGTGCCTAAACGGCTACCACAGTGCACCTATTTTTTCTTCAATAACTATAACTAACACAAAAGCTCAAGCAATGATGGATAACGAGACAAGGCGTCTCTGCAGCTTAGACATTCCTCAGTACGATTAAATCACTTACTATTAGCAATCAAACGGTAAAATTTGAATTTCATTATTCTTTCAGTACCGTAGGTACTGTTTTTGACATTTGAGAGGCGCAGGTTGTGGCACGCCAGTAAACTCATGTTAAGCAGGACTATATGGATTAATGCTCTTACAACACGGTTTCGTCTCCTGTTTTTGGATTTTTCTCCACTTTCAGTTCAGTTTCCTTTTTCTTCTTATAAGCAAATAAAGGTAGAATTTCTGAAAATTTTTATGTTTCGACTGCAGAGACTGCTTTGTATATGTATCTTTAGAAGTTGATGATCCTCTTGGCAACTGAACATATTTGAGGACATTTGTTATATTGCAGTCTGCTAATTGAGTTTGCTCATGTGTATACTCTTCTCGGATGACAACACAATAAATTTGAGATACCGCACATTCGAAACAGGATAAGCTTTATGTTTTGTTGCTAAAGTGCTATTGGAAGCAATCGGCAAGATCTTACTAGGAATGGTTGGAGCGGAATAATGCATGTTGCATTAAGACGCCTTTAAAGGTTTCACCTGAATAGTAATTTTGGGGCCCTAACTAAGCCACTGCCCAACCGTCATCTCAGGTAGTCTCTAACGGCTGAAATATTCCAATCAAAACTTGATCCCGCGAACGTATTTTACACGGATTCATGGCGCAAAGCGTGAATCCTGGCGCGAAATTGCCATGAATCCATGCGAATACGACCGCGGGGTCCAGTTTTGAGAGGAATATCTCAGCCGTTATAGCACTACCTGCGCTGCCGCTTGGGCAGCGCCTTAGGACCCCAAAAGCATTTTCCACGTAAAATCCCCTATTTCCAGATCTTCCTGGACGCTGCCTCTAACTGCTTTTTTACTCCCTGTTCAAGCTGTTTAAGCTTTTGCGTAGGTCATAGTCGGTAGAGATTGCTTGTAATGCGGTAGTAGTCAAGCACATGTATTTGTTATATAATCAGTCTAATATTGAACTAATCGGATTTACTTCACAAAGAAAATGCAGTGACTTGTATCAGATTTGGTCATATATGTCCATATTTGGCTCAATATTGCATTACGTGTGATGAAGATATGAAAATTCAAAATGATGTTCTATGATGCATCCACCATATTCACGTTATGTGGAATGACGAGACTTCTAATTATTCCCGTAGGAGAAATACACAGCTATTTGAGCACATTCACCACGTGATTGTACTGAAATATAAAAACCTAATTGTTTAAGGCGAATCTCAACCATCACATATGATAACTATGAAGCTTCAGATCGCCATTACTCTCCAAGCTTCCGGTTGATGCTACAGTGAGGCTTTTTATTTTACCAAAAGCAAGATTTTCGAAGCAATAATTTTACAGAGCTCCACAAAGAAGAATGAACAATTTTCAAAGTATCACATTACATATCTGCTTTCCTAGCATAAAGCGCATTTCAAAACATAGGTATTGGTTTTACGACAAGATTCTGTGCAAAAAATGATTAAAATTTCGGCAAATTCCTAAATAATATAGAGCATTCTGGTACAAGGCTATAAGCTGTAAAGAAAAAAAAACGCTGCACTGAGTGCATGCTGATTAGGCCAGTTATTACGCATTTCAAGCAATACAGAGGAGAAATTTCTTGGAAATCACTTTTGCTGCTCTTGCTCAAGAACCCAATAAAGTAAGCTTTCTACATTCAAATTTTGCACTGTTCTGCAATAAATTAGAGAAAAACCCCAAAAAATTTTTGACTTCCCAACGACTTGACAAGACAAGTTACCAGATGGCTTCAAATTAACTTGCGTGGGTTTCAAAAGCATAGGCGCGTTTGTAAGTTGCCGCAAACGTACTAAGTTGGGCCAAGAAAAGCGCACTTACGACCAGTTATGAAGAATCGCTGCAGTGCCGAATCGCGTGAGGTATGCCTCAGGCCTAAGACATAAAGCCAAAGATTTAATCCCGAGAACGGGTCGCGAATTTTTCGAAAGTTACTTAGATGGGTTATAAAATTGTGCAAATGACGTCTGCGCTTGTAAATAATCAGAATAATTTTAAAATTTTTTAAAAATTCATTTTAGCTTCCTAAAAAAAATTTTTCGGGGGCGTATTTCGGAATTCTGAGCCCGCAAAGATTTTGGGGAGCATACCAAAAAATTTTTCGGAGTGCGTGGCTGACGCCACGCACCTTCATTGAAAAAGTTTTTTGTCCCCCCTCCCCACCGAGCCGAAATTCTGGGTACGCCACTGCTCTGAAATTACCTCAAGCACATAGCTTTACGAGTGGAAGAATAAATAGTTTCGAATATTGAAATCTTTTCTTTTTTATATAAAACTGTGTCACGCTAATAGCCAATCGATGTTTTCTTATAAATCAATGTGATAAAATGGACCCCAAAAATTTTGCTCAACTGAAGTACAAAGATATTACATAATCAAGCACGTTTCTTAAGTTTATGTTGGCAGGTCAGTCTTCTTAAAAATATTGCGCGTTTGGGGCATGTTAAAAAGTTTGACTCTATTTAGCCAATCCTTTCGAAGGTAATTTCCATGAGCGCAGCTGAAATTGCTGCAATCTATTGAAACTTTACACAGCACGCACTTTTCCGCAGTCACAGCATCGAAACAAAAAAGCAGAAAACGTGTACTTTTCTACCCCAGAATTGTCATACGTATCTTCCAAAGCTTATGCTTTAGAGGGACGTTCTTACTCGAGATATAGTAAGACAGAAAACTTCGCTGTTAGTAAAGCGTTCCAAAATCTTATCAAAATTTGAAATTGAAAATCGTGGAAATAGATCGTGCAAGAGTAAAGGGCATTTCTTCGCTACAGCCGCCTTGTGTTGAGAAATGTATTGTGATAGAGAGTGAAAAACTGCTCGAGAAAGCAAAGCATGTTCTACAAAATGAATGCTAACGATAAAATACCAAGACTTATGCATAACTCGTATTCCGCATAGAGTCTGCAGCGAAAATCTAAAAACATGTAGTACTCAAATCTGGATCTTATATTACACATATGAATATCATCTTGTCAGCCCAAACAAATGCTATACAAAGACCTCCTATATGATCACATTGATACACGCACACAGACATTTTAAAAAAAAAGTCAACTCAGTCGAAAAACGGCAAACCTTATCACACGCTAGTCTCATACATACAAGGCACTCCAAAACGTATGTATCTTGTTTGGTTGTTGATACTTTGCCTTGTAACCTTTAGCGGACCTACGGATACCATTTTCTGAAGCTGACTTGGATTGTATGGAGCGAATCACAGACCGCTCTTCATTGATGTAGCATCGCGGAGGAACGTCCAGCGGCATATGGCATCACTGTGAAAGCTGCCGTTTTGAATATAGGATTGGGAAAAAGTTCTTAACACCATATCTTTATAATCATGAAGTAGGCAAGATGATTACATGAAATCGATAAATACTGTTTACTCAATTGTCTACTACATAGACTACTGAGGACTAGGAGGAGTAGGAGACTAGGGGGACTACGCAGACTCATCGCGGGCTCGAGCGGCTTCAACTAGGTCACAAATCTTCGTCTTCCAGACGCCAAGTCAGTTGAATCGAAGGTTATTTACCTCCTCACAAAAAACCATAGCTAGCTGACCGTTACTTGAATTGCTATAGAGCTTCGAGTTGGCATGTCAAACAAAATCATTTATCCACCCTAATACTTGCTTAAGTTGTCCCACAAGTTCCTTCCGTTTTGAATTTCGACCGCAATAAGTCATACGCTTTCTCGTTTCTGAATAGGTTGCAAGGTACTGTTCGATAGAGCAGAGCAAGCTCTACAAGATGGCTGTCTTGCTTTTGCATAGCTGTATTCCATCTCGATTTTCAAGGCGAAAACTAAAGATTCAACTGACCGAAAAATCGAGAAAACTCCGTTTGAAAAAATTCCTACAAAAATTTTATCTTGCTCGCGTAAACTCTATCCATCTAAGGCACTTATATACGCCGTTGCCGTGTTTTTTCATTGGCTAGAAATTAAGAAAACGAAGATTTTCATGATTTTGCCAAAGTGATGCCGCGATGTTCCTACATATATACTTGTGTACTACTAGCCTGAATTGCAAATGTTAATTTTCAGCTCCCTACATGCTTTGGTTCTCGAGAAATGTCGAAGATCGCTTGTCTTATGTCGAATATTGCTTGTCTTACTTGAGTGCCCTACGCCAAAATCCATATGTCTCGAAAACTAATGCCTCTATAGAGCTGAAAATTTACATTTGTACTTCTACAAGCTAGTGGTATACAACTATCTATGTAGGGACACCAAAGCATTGCTTCAGCAAACATGGAAATCTTCATTTTCTTAATTTCTAGCAAAGAAAAAATACGGCAACGGCGTATTTAAGTGTCTTAGATAGTGTTTGTGTGGATAGTGTTTGCGCGAGGCAGTTAGAATTTTTGTAAGGCTTTTTCAGTCGGAGTTATGATTTTTTCTCGATTTTTCGGTCAGTTGAATCTTTTTAGTTTTCGCCTTGAAAAGGACACGGACACGAACAGTTTCCTGCTCCAAGGATGCGCAGAGCGGTAGTGAACTAATATATTCTTACTAGCGGGTTCGCGAAACCATTTATTAGGTCGGTGCAAAAGTTTTGTCAGTTTTTTCAATCGATCGGCAAACACGTTAGAATGAAGATAAACTAATATGTTGAAATGTATCCAATGCAGAATTTCTTCCTCTTTCCAGCCGCCAAACTCCCTTTGTGCTTTGTTAAGAGAGTGATGAGATATTCGCTGGAAACTGCAACCATTTGTTTTTACCATGTCCAAATTTCACCAATTTTCAAAATTTTTGTATGAGAATTCCGGAGGAGCTCTAATGACCATCAGATAGTGCAAACCTTTTGCCATCTTATGCTGTTTTTTTTTCTGTTTTTTAGGCTACTTTTTCTGATTTTTGCTAAATAATTTTCTAAAAGGCTTGTGTTTTGGAAAAATCGCATAGCTTGTTATTGCACCAGACACTGCAAAAACTACAGAATACTGAGATTTTAACACTCGATTATTACTACCGCTACCATTACAAAATAAGTAAGCGACTTTCGCTTCAAATTATGAGGATTTTGAAGCATACGTTACATCAGTGCGCACTTCTGAAATCGAGAAATACTGCAATTTTCCCCACAAATTTCGCCTGCCTCGGCAAAAAAGACAAGTGTCAGAAGGAGGAGAAAAAGTTACATTGAACGGTGACTGTTAAAGTGAAAGTGTTCAACATTTTATGTTCTACGAAGTTAAAATAGGCTGAATGTAAAATTTGGTCACTTTAAAAAATAAGTCGTAGAAATTCTGAAAAACAAGGCGTAGGGCTAGGGAAAACTGTATCTGTTGGCAAAAGGTTTGCCCTATCTGAAGGTTATTAGGGCTCCTCCAAAAGTCTTATACAAAAATTCTGAAATTCAGTGAAATTTGGACATGGTAAAAACGAATGGTTGCAGTTTCCAGCGATTACCTCATCGCTCTCTCAACGAAACACAATGGGAGTTTGGCGGCTGGAAAGAGGAAGAAATTCTGCATTGGATACGTTTCAAAGTATTAGTTTATCTTCATTCTAACGTGTTTGCCGATGGATTGAAGAAACTGACAAAACTTTTGCATCGACATAATAGTTACGTATGATCCGTGAGGCTGCGCGCACAATGGCCCGAGTTTCACTTATTTGCAATGTCTCTCTTTCTGAAAGCGCGCTATCAGTTCTCAGTATGAGTTCAAGCTCTGCGCCCACCCAGTTCGTCACAGCATGGGTGACGCAAAAAGTTGTTGGTAACCTAAAGCTGCTGCATGAACGTCTACGTCAGAGAGCAAGGCAAAGTGATGAATCTCGTCAAAACAGTGCAAGTACTTGCGCTCGTGTACCTCATATTCCGTTTCCATCACTGACCTTCAAGCCTTCAGAACCCTATTCAATCGTGGACACAAAATTTCGCGTGCTGGCCACATCAATTTTCAATATTCTAACACAGTTTTCAAAAAAGTATATCATTAGCAATCTCACTCCCGTTCAACGTTGCGGTTTACGCAAACTTCATAATCTACGCACTAATTAATAAAATAAGAATATCAACCAGCGATAAAGGAGGGGAATTCGTGGTGATGACGCGTAACTTAGATATGGCCATAACTGAACACCACTTAGATGATAGCACTCTGTATTGCACTTCTTCTAAACAAGAGCTGGCGAAACAAAGCCGTCGTTTGAACAAAGTGTTGGTAAATATAGCGAACACTATCGGCTTTCCTAAAGCTCTGATATCACATCTTAAGATCGATTTACCCAAATGTCCAGTCCTTTACGTCTAATAAAGACACACAAATTCCTTGCGTCAGAATTGGTCTCTGAAAATCCATTAAACTACGGAGTAAGACCCATAATAAGCAGCTGCGGAGGCCCAAATGATAGAATCCCATAATTGTTAAACTATAATCTTAGCACAAATACTAAAATATGTGCCTGCCCATCTAGTTTACATATATATACTATATATAAACTTCTATAGCCCATAGTTTTCTTTCTGGTAAAAATCCGATTTTGGCGGTGATAGAACACTCTTGATTTCGATCTTCAGCTCAAGAGAGATCATTCTCAGCGATTTCATAATGGTCTTGTAGAGTTTGCTTTGTTCTGCCGGATGGTATACTCCATGCATTTTTGATAGTACAACTTACATTGTAAGTTTCGCTTAATGAACATGATCAGATCGGATATCCCGCAGTTCAAACTTGAATTTACAGTTTTTGCAAAAGTGACCTTTCAGGATTCAGAAATAAAGTATTGCTTCTGGCAAACCTTGCTAAACACCGTGCGTTTTTGCGCCACTGTGTCTTCAGCAAAAAATTTTTATTTCTGAAAGCAAGGCGAAATATCAGAAAATAAAGTGTTCAGTGAGAGAAAGGTACAAAAAGTTAAATAAAAAGTAGTCTTTAGACAAAATGGAATGTTCATGAGAATTGGCGTTGCTTTCGGACCAACACGCCAAAAAATTATCATTTAGCTTGATATCGGATGGTACGAGAGTTTCTTCTCCTTAACAATCATATTCGGTAAAACTAAAATTGAAAAGCAATAAAAATGCTCATGGAGCGTTTTGTCTTTTGAATGTCGTACCATAAGGCCGAGATCTCTTAATTGCTTCCATTAACTGTCATTTTCAATCCTCAACTCCATGCTCGAAATGACATTGGTTGTTAACATTTTCACTTTCAAGCTTGCGGAAAATGCACATCTTGAGCAACTAAAGCAAACATTAAGCTGTATGCTAGTGCTTTTCTTGAAGTTGTTTTATGAGCTCCTTACCATTTTCATTTATCACCGCAACAGCTTTTATTAGGTCGGTGAAAGTTCACGCTGTTTTTCAGACCCATGCTCATACCACTTAAAATGAAAATGGACAAGCGCTATAAGCAATGTCCGATGCAGAAATTTTTTCTCTTTCTAGTGGTTATGTCTTCGTTCACATTCCCTCAATGCCCGCTCAATAATCGGCAGGAATCTCCAACCCATGATTTTCACCCATCTTCAGTTTGACTATATTTTGAAATTTCCATTTTCAACTTTTGGAGTACTTTTGATAACATATTGGATAAACAAAATGCATTACAATGAAGTATTAGGTTGAACCGAAAGTTCTTTCCCCCCATTTTCAAAAATTCATAACTTCTGATTTTTTCAACCAATTTGGCTGCATCTATTTTTATATGAAAGAGTAACTCATGCTCTTCATAACGACGTCTTAGCTGCTTGCTAATGATCATCTGTTTCATAGATACGAGCGATAGAAGAAAATTGGTCAAAATTTGAATTTTCTGTGTAGGGTCATAAAAAATCGGAAACTTGCAAGAAAAATTGGAGCAGTCAGTATTTTAGGTTATTTTACCAGCTCTTTCTAATGGTGCAAAGTTTGCGCCGATTGAGAGTCTCTATCAAAAGTTATGTTTTTCGAGCAAGCAATACAAAAGGGTGATTTTGATTTTGTTTTGGCATTTTTCAGGGAAGTTGTAACTTTTGATAGAGACGCTCAATCGGCGCAAACTTTGCACCATTAGAAAGAGCTGGTAAAATAACCTACGATTCCGACTGCTCCGATTTTTCTTGCAAGTTTCCGATTTTTTATGACCCTACACAGAAAATTCAAATTTTGACTAATTTTCTTCTATCGCTCCTATCTATGCAACAGATGATCATTAGCAAGCAGCTAAGATGTCATTATGAAGAGCATGAGTTACTCTTTCATACAAAAATAGATGCAGCCAAATTGGTTGAAAAAATCAGATGTTATGAATTTTTGAAAATGGGGGGGAAAGAACTTTCGGTTCAACCTAATATTTCGGCTTATAAACTAACTCCTCAGTAATTTTCAAAAAAGCCAAAAGCTCCAAAAGCTCTTACTTTTGCGAAGCCGCGAAATACATAATTGTTTCAAACATTGGCAAATCTTTGGAACTAGAAGCATACAAAAAACAGATTATGAATTAGCACTAACAAATTTTGAAATTTCCAACAATTTTCACGGCTATAGATAGTCAAACTCAAGCGTTTCGGCCTGCCCAAAAATGACTTCCATGCGCAAATGCTTGGAAATTCTCTCATTTTTGGCTGCAAAAAAAGTCAACAACAACAGGTCACAAACTTCATTGTGGTTCGCCATGTAGCCAAAGGTTGTATAGATCTAACCACCAAATTAGTCATCTGTACACTCACTACAGTCTGAGTCAAAAAAGCAAATTTTCAAAATGCTAGCCATATTAGGGCATAACTAATTATTGATGATCGAAAACTGCGATTATTTGATAAACGATAGAGAGGGTTGAAGCTGCTTCCTCGCAAAAAAGTCTGCTAAATATCTACTAGTCGAATTGTTACAGAATTTTGAAGTAGCATGTCAAACGAACTTATTTATTAGCCAATCTAACATCATACAAATCAGGAAGAAAAGAAGTCTATCAGGAAGAAGAGAAAAAGTTGCATCGAATAACACGTTCGTTTCTAATCGTTTATTGTTCTGTGAAGGTTGAGATACCCAAAGTTGGAATGGGTGGCGTCCCTTATTGTCCCATTGTCCGGACTTACTGGTATGCGATTGAGTTGAAACCTCTTGAAAAAGACGAGCACGTCGCAACGTCGGTCGAATATGCAACCGTCAAGAAACCTGGTTTCGGCACAACATTTAACTACTGACACATATCAAAATGCCCAGGATTAAAGATGGAAAAGCTTTTGAACTATTTTCAAAATTTTTGAGAAGCCAGTTAAGGATGCCAGAAAAATCATTGTATTGCATTTGTTTATTCTATCCAGTATGTTATCAAAGCTAGCCTAAAAGTTGGAGATGGAAATTTTGAAATATAGTCAAACTGAAGGTGGGTGAAAGTCAAGGGTCGGAGATCCCTAAACAAGAACAGAACCATTAGAAAGGGTAAGAATTTTTGCATCGGATGTTGCTTACAGCGTTTGTTTATCTTTATTCCAATTGTTTTAAGCATGGGTCTGAAAACAGCGCGAAGTTTCGGACCGACTATTAGGTTGGAAACTAAGTTTTGCAACTAGTCTCATAACGTCCCTGTCACTCAACATGGCGCACTCAAATTTTGCCACTGCGTTTATTATTACGTAAGCTACAAGCACAGCTGCTCTCCTATCAAGTTCTGACGTCGCAGTGAGGATTACGGCAGGTGCATGGTATGAAGGGGAAAAATTCAAAGTTTGACGGATTTGGCTGAAACTTGGCATAGGGGTGTTATCCGACATGCTGATCACGAAAACGATATAAAAATTGCGTGATGAGGGCTTTGCTGTATGGTTACTGTAGGTGTACGATATGGGGTCTCGCCCTAAAGGAAAAGGGCGTTGATTCAATAAATGAATGCGATATTCGCGTTTGGCAGGTCAAATAACCTTACTATGTAAAGCCTTGGCGGAACTTGAGCTTCGGACTCTTTAGTCACTAACGGTCGTCCCAGCAGCTCTTGCGTACATCGACTCGTTCGACTTTATGAGGACGCCAAATCTCGACATGCCCCTAAATTTTGTTTCTTTCTTAATAGACCAAAGGAGTCAACCTCCAGCAATAATTTGCAGACGAATCCGGATTACTGCGCATGGTCTAGGCTGCACAAGGCTTCATTTTAGCTTGAAACCCCAAAAATTCTCAAATTTCACTAGTTCTCGGAAAACGCCTGAAACTTTTCTATTTCGTGTTCAAAATTTAGACAATTTGTGCTATCTTGTAGCTCACATTGCACTCTACATAATGCCAAAGTTTGAATGCGCCATGTTGAATGAGAGTGAAGTTATGAAACCAGTTGCAAAACTTAGTTTCCAGCCTAATAAATCGAATATACAGTGCTGGCCAAAACTATACGTCCACGCTGATAACTGCCATAGCTCATCTGATTCTCAACGAATTGATCTGAAATTTGGTATAGCTGTGTGTTTAACAAGCTACCATCAGTAACCAGGACGGACCCGTTTTTGTTTGTTTTTTCAAAATTGGTTTATGTTATTTTTGTAAGCTCAGAATGATGTAAAAGGATTGATTACATAAAAAGAAGTTTTTACACTATACTCAGATTGCTCGCCAAATCGCATTTTGCTTCGATTTCAAAGCATAAATCTTCGCGGTTCAATGATAATATTTAGACAATAAAATACTTATCAAGTGGTACCTTTCCCTTTGTCACTATTTAGTTGCTAGATCGAGAAAACACTGTGTACTGTATGTTGCCTTGTGACTCACGTGAGCATTACGGTCGGAACCAAAAATAAGTCTAAGACTTTTTACAAATCAGTTTTTGCAGGTTGAATTCCTCAATTAGCCTGCATGCTAGGACCTGGAAATCTGCCAACACTGGATCCGGACTCTCATAGGTACAACAATGTTATTACTCTACTTCATGCTCATGAGAACATTGCAGAAAGAGTTTGAAGGCAAAAATTTGAGTGCACTGCGCTTAAGTCTATCTTTTCTTTGGGTGCCTTTAAATATAAAAACCCAAAATTTTTTCTAGTTCTCACTTCGCTAAGCGTCTATAAGATAGATGGAGCCCTATCGCTTCCAAACTAGTCAAAAAACTTCGAATTTACCCATAAAACACATTTTCGGGAACAAGATACGGTGAAAGTATTTTCAAAAAAGCAGATAACATCTTATATATAAAGCTGAATGTCTGTTTGTCTGTATGTCTGTCTGTCTGTCTGTCTGTCTGTATGTACGTATGTTCCGAATAGAAAATTCCATTTCTGAACCGATCCGGACCAAACTTGGCACACATACACTACGGGCCCCGGCGGGTGTCATAGGCTACTTTTCGTCATCGATCGATATCGATTTTATCGATTTTTATCGATTTTTTTGCTGAGTTCACCTACGGGGCTGGGAGTTGGCACAGGGGGGTAATCGAGCATGGGGAATCCGAATACAATATTGGTTTTCAGGATTATCGATTACTTTTATCGATTTTATCGATTTTTTGCAAAGTTTGAGCTACGGGGCTGGGAGTTCGCACAGGGGGGTAATCGAGCATGCTGATCACCCCCCTTGGGGGTGATCAGCATGCTCGATTACACTCCTGTGCCAAATTCCAGCCCCCTAGCTCAAATTTTCAAAAAATCGATAAAATCGAAAAAGTAATGGACGATCCTGAAAACTAATATTGTGTTCGTAATCAGCATGCTCGATTACACTCCTGTGCCAAATTCCAGCCCCCTAGCTCAAATTTTCAAAAAATCGATAAAATCGAAAAAGTAATGGACGATCCTGAAAACTAATATTGTGTTCGTAATCTGCATGCTCGATTACCCCCCTGTGCAAACTCCCAGCCCCGCAGGTCGAACTTTACAAAAAAATCGATAAAATCGATAAAAGTAATAAACGATCCTGAAAACTAATATTGTGTTCGTAATCAGCATGCTCGATTACCCTCCTATGCAAACTCCCAGCCCCGCAGGTCAAACTTTACAAAAAAAATCGATAAAATCGATAAAAGTAATGGACGATCCTGAAAACTAATGTTGTATTCGGAATCCCCATGCTCACTTCCCCCCCCCCTGTGCCAACTCCTAGCCCTGTAGGTGAACTCTGCAAAAAAATCGATAAAAATCGGTAAAATCGACATCGATCGATAACGAAAAGTGGACTGTGACACCCGCCGGGGCCCGAAGTGTATGTGTGCCAAGTTTGTTCCGGATACGGCGGAGCCGGGTAAGCCAGCTAGTTTCTTATAAAAGTATGACACAGCTGAACTAAAGCAACTGTTTTGACTTTTGACTATGTATATGCACAAAATGCTTTGGAAGCTGAGAATTACTTTAGTGGACAGAGACTTTAAATGGAATTATAGTTTTGGCCGACCTTCAAACGTGCTTTTTTCGAGATTTTCGATTTTTTCCCGAATAAGCAAACAAAAACGGGATCCGTCCTGACTACTGATGGTAGCCTGTTAAACACACAGCTGTACCAAATTTACAGATCAATTCGTTGAGAAGCAGATGAGCTATGGCAGTTTTTAGGGTGGACGTATAGTTTTGGCCAGCACTGTATTCGCATTCGGAACACGAGACTTAGAATTTTCTATCTTCGAATAAAATTCGAAACTCGGATAGCTAATAAATAAAAACGGGGTTTTAAATTTTATTCGAATTCGAATGAACAAAAAACGTTGTTTCGAATAGAATCCGAAAACTCCAATAATCAAAAAACGCGGTTTCGGATGAATTTTATGCAATGTTTTATTCCGAATTATTCGAGTTTGCTGCGGAGCCAACTGCTGTGCCATTAAGCTCGCTTCGCTTGTGCCTTTTCTGCAAAACCTGTTAAAGCATTGAGGCTGTGATCAGCTTAATGAGAACTCGCATTTCCAACTGCTTGCAACACTTAAAAATAAATGTGGATTTATCGATTTTGGTTTTTGATAAATCATAGCTTACAAGGGAAGTCACTTAACTTAGGTCCGGCTTTTGAAATGAGACACATATGCTTGGAATCAGCTTGAAACGCTGATTTCAAATCTGCTTTCCTTAGCTGCGAAGCCATCCTCTGAAGCGCGTTATGAGCTTTTTCCTGAGCAAATTTTGCGTGTTGATCGACTTAGGCATGCTACGGTATCATCATCTAGGTAGTGGTTTAAATGCATATTATTCCCTATCAAAGCCAGATGAATCAATTTGATGTTATTTAGATTTTCCACCACTTTTTGGGCAGATTTTCATTCAAAGACCTTCTTTCCATATTCAGTTGTATGTCAATGACACATACTAAAAAAACTCATAACTCGCTTCAGAGAAACGCTTCGCAGGTAAGGATAGCATATTTGGAATCAGCGCTCCGAGCTGATTCTAAGGCCCGTATGTTACATTTCTGCGGGGAGGGGATGTGCGCTTAACCATTGAAATGATCCCTGCTGGGGATCCCCTCCCCTCTCCACGCGAACCTTCGTATGCACAAAGACAGTATCGGACAGGGGATCCCCTGTGGGGAGGGGAAGTGAACCCCCTTATGCACAAGAGGGGATCAAGCGGGGAAATCACCTTGCTTTCAAATTTTCTATGAAAAACTCTTTCTTATTTCATATTCTGACTGCAACTCATCTTCATCTCCTCACTTTCAATAATTTAGGGTTGCGGAATGCGCGTATGCGGTGATTGCGCTCGGGGCACTAAAAATGATTTTTTCTATTCCCATTATGTTCCTGCTTTCTTGGATGCTGCCCACTTTCGCTCATGCTGCCCCATTCCAGCGTAAAAATGTTGAACTATAGAAGTTGATGTGCCTCTGCAAGGGAATGGGTAGAAGACGTTATGCTGCCGAAAAGGGAGGGGGGGGGTGCCGCGCGAACGCTCAAAGAAGTATTCTAACACATAACAGAAGCTGCAAATTGTGCCAGCTCTCCATAAACGCTGTAGCTATCAGCTGCATATCGTTCTTTATCCCAGGGGAATGATCCCCAACAGCCATCCCTGCTATGCACAAGGGGAACGCTGGGGAGGGGATCACTCCCCAGGGGATTTCTACTCAGAAATAGGCAAATATGCTACTTTCTAGATTTTTTCGAGGCAGCTTATGTTAAAATAACAAGATAATGGCAACATGTCATGAAATATGAAAGTTACAATGTGTTTACTCAGTCTATGTAGTTAAAACTATTATGTTATATGAAAAATGCGTAAATTTTCTGAATGATCAAGAACTCCTACAAATAATCGAAATTGGCAGCTATTATTGCTCGGATTTTTTTCTCAAGAGGCGAATATAGAAAAGAAAGACAAATTGTAAGCCATAGGTCGCTGAGAGAAGAACTCGGCTTTCACAGAAAATCCTCCATCAAAATGAACGAAATGCTTGGTAATGACTGAGCAGAACCAGAATATCCGCGTCTCTGGCATGATCTACACCATCGAGCCCCTACTTCGTTGCAGGGGATGTCGATCCCCTCCCCCGCGTTATTGAGTTGAATTCGCGCATACGGGGTTCCAGTGAGTGGGGGAAGGGAAGGGATCCCCTCCCCCATTCGAACCCCGTATGCATTGGGGTTCGCTCGATCAATACCTCTGAAACCATTCACACCATCCCCGCTTAGGTGCAGGGGAGGGGATCGCTCCCCTCCCCTCTGTCATGGCGGGATTCGGCGGAGGAGATCGTTCCCCTGGGGATCCAGCTCCCCTCCCTTCCCCAGCGGGGACGTGCTTGCATACGGGCCTAAATATATGTGTCTCATTTCAAAAGCCCGACCTAAGTTAAGTGACTTCCCTTGTTAGAATGCTACTAGCATCCACCACCCTATTTTTGCATTGATTCTTATGAGAATTGAAGTTATGTTATTCTTGTATGCATCGATCTTTTCTTGACGATCTGCAGAAGTTTCTGGGCACAGCATAAAAACTCATATTAACACGTTGACGACAACGTGCATTTTTAGTTGTCTGCCTCGTGGGACAATGCCTTTCACAGAAAAATCGAAAATTTTCAGCTAAAGTCATGCAGGTCGTCAACTACAGTATAGCTACAGTAATTCTATAAGGCGGATGAGAAACGCAAGAGTATTTTCTAGGGTCAGAGCGTTTAAGAACTTTTGAAATGATTGTAGTCCAAGATAGCAGTCATTTTGACAAAATTTAAGCCGTGACCCACCATGTGGGTCACATTGTCCCACGTGGCAGTCATTGCATGACCCACCATGTGGGTCACGTTGTCGTCAATGTGTTAACTGCTTATCTTTCAGATCGCTCAATTACGAAGCTGAAAGTTGGTACGGAAGGGGAAGGGTAAGGGGAGGAGGAGGTAAATGAGGACGCTGATTACGAATAGCAACCTACTTTATTGAATGCTTTAACGGTTTACAGTTTCTGGAAAAATATGAGCTATGGAGCTGGGAGCATGTACAGGTGCGTGAAGGTTCTGATTATGAGTGGATCGGCTCCACTCGTATACGTCAGAAGTTTTAGATAAGGTTACCCTAAACATTCGATAATTCATTCAAGCATCTATCTGAATTTCGACTCTCAAAGTGCAGATATATTCGATATTCACTCATTCAATATTTTTTATTTTTTTACCGGTATTCAGTCATTCGACATTAATAATTAAATTTATTCGATGTTCTGATATTTCTTATGCCGCACAGGTTGGTAAGGTGGAACTTTATTGACCTAACTTTTCAAACAACTCGTTTTCGTCGAAGGTCTGAAAAGGATTGTAGTTTACGTATCTGCTGTACTGTGCCGCCAAACATCTCGTCTAAGTCTGCTTCGCTTGACGTTTTCTCAGACGCAACGTACTGGACACATCGAACGAGGGTAAACAGACCTTCGGTCCACCAAAGAGTTAGCACTCTATACTACATGAGTGTCACGAACATCACGGAGTTCTGCTCAGTGAATCTTGCTACTTATAGTGTGCTTTATCGAGCTTACACAACGATATTAATGGCAGTAGATCTATCTTCAGAATTCTTTCTGTTGTTCATACTTAGACTACGAGAGTATATCCACGCCGCTTCAAGGGTGTGTCGTGCTAGAATATCAGTCTCAAACGCTAGGATGACGCATTTAATGCCAGAATCATTGCCGCCGTGCTCTTCAGACTTATGCTTACCTAACGGAGAGAATAGGTTTCCTCGCCTCATGTTCGTCAGGTGCTCGCTTACTCTAGTGCTCAAAGATCTACCCGACTCTCCAATGTACACTGTTCAGCAACACAAACATTCCAACTGGTATCGTTTATTCGTTGACTGTACCGACTGCCGACAGCGCGGCGACCGCCTCTCGTGCCTAATGCTTTCGAGAAACGACCGTACTTTGGCAGGACGTAGGGAAAAAGGAACTACCCTAATTTCACGCGTACAAGGCGC
Source organism: Cylicocyclus nassatus (assembly GCA_958299035.1). Classification (NCBI taxonomy): domain Eukaryota; kingdom Metazoa; phylum Nematoda; class Chromadorea; order Rhabditida; family Strongylidae; genus Cylicocyclus; species Cylicocyclus nassatus. Next base: position 77,995,271 of record CATQJL010000001.1, read on the forward strand.
ATCTTTTTCAATTTTTCAATCAAGCCGCTCAGCCGCTCCAAAGTATTTCGGAAAGTGATCCCTATGCCGTACGTTTCTCTTAAGCAATATACAGCACGGCATAGGGTCCTTTGGTTGCAAAGTTGTTTGGCGTATTTGGGCTAGTCAATTTTGGAAAAAAAATGCCCCGCGCCCTGTACGCGTGAAATTAGGGTACAAATCTTTTACTCTTTTGAGAGATTATGCCGTTTCTAAAGCGCGTTTCCATCACGTGCTGTTCTGCTAAGAGCAAGTAGACTTAAAGTCGTAGTTCTCTTGTTGTTCTTTGCTGTGTTAATGGAATCCCGATGTAATCTTTGGGTATGTTCTTGATTTTTTAAGTATGCATTGTTTCAGAAGGGTTTCATCACTGTTGGCTTGGTAAAGGTAAGTTGTGTGAACCAATTGACTTCCTTTAATAAATTTTGTTACTATTTTGCTTGAGATTTCAATGCAATGCTGAGTCTCCTATGCATCGCAACGTTCCCACTCGGGTCTAGTGAACTCCTAGGGGTATTTGTGTTGTGTAGGCTGAAGGTATGATGGCGCTTAGACAATCACCATTATCACTCCACAATGGCTGAAGTAATTTGCAAATCTGTTATAAATGTTGCTTGCTTATGAGTGCAGTGTCCCATGATACGTTCTGTCGATCCCGCTTCTTATTAATTTTTTGTGTACCTTTATTTTAGCAAGCTGGCTTTGAGAGCAACGGATGAGTATTTCTTGGTAGTTAGTTTTGCTTACGAGTTTTTTCTTTATTTACTGAAAATCACTAAAGTCATGCCGTTTTTTCATAACTTTCCCTTTCCATAACAGTTGCAAACCCGTGTTCCAGAATGCGACACGTTTATTGCTGACCCATAGAATAAATGCATGTAGTATGTGACGTTATTGTTCTGGCAGTAGTGTGGGACATGAGAGTCTAAAGTAGTTTGAGAAAGGAAGAATGGGAATCTCTAGTGGATTTATAGATTGAGAAACTACTGAAGTGAAGAGCAGAGATGTGTGGTAAGGGACTTGAAAGTGATTTTCAAACTTCAATTTTGGCTATAGCGGCTTTCACTTTCACTGTGCATCTGCATCCTGCGCACCGCTGATTTCCTCATCACTTAAGATGGAAACGTCAGATCCCCAATCTTCTTGTATCGATGCCTTGCGGTCTATGACTATCTTCTGCCTTGCAGTGTTTTCTTCTGCAACGACATGGTCCATCCACCGTGCTCATTGTGATGCCGGAAGAGCATGTAACCAATCCAGCGCTCTTCTCCTTGCCTGTAATATTGAGTTATTTTCTGGCAAGATTGTGATGTGCGTGACCATTTCCAGAGTATCTTCCGGCTTGCTGAGTGTGGTGAGATTGTGCTTTAGTTGACTCCAGCACGTTTCAATGAGGTTAAAAAACAATGATAAGGTGAAAGCCTTGTCACGTTCACCCCTAGATTAGCACAGATACCGCCCACCACATAATTGCGCGGTCCGTCTCGGCCTCCTCGGCTGGACATGAGTTCATTCAGCTAAAAGTAAACGAGGCGCATTTTTTGACGAAAGTTTTTTAGGACCACCAATACCTCTTCTAGCAATTTGTTCTTATTGCTGTTCTCCGCTACTACTACATCATTCGATCGTAAGTAGCTTGCTATTTCAGCCTTTGTAGATGATTGTGAGGGCAGCTTCATTTTTTTTTGTAATTGAGCATATTATCTTAATTGTAATCCTACCTTTTGTGCTTGGCGGCTATGATAGGGGGCTTACCAATGGTAAATGATACGCAGCAGCCGTTAGCGGTTCTCTTCATATGCGGGATCGCATCGCGAATCCAACTTTCGTATATCTCATGGCTCATATAACGATGATAATCCTTTTAACTGACGTCATCCCGCTGATAATGATTCTTGTAAACTCAGGGATGATTCCCTCTTTGCTGATGGCGCTAATTACTATCGCCCTTTTGCCTTTATTTTTTGCCATAGCCCGTCCACAAGAGTACTCTTGTAGGACGGGGCAGAGTCGAAACGAGCTATTGTGGTGCCTTCCCAGCTTCTTTTTTTTTCGATGTACAGTCGAACACCCATGTCTCATCCATATAAATGAGACAATGGCTTGCTGGTCTGCTCTATCGCAGATAAATAGAAGTGCCTCCCTGATCAAATCCGGCCTCTCAAAAATTATGGGCTGCCTGTAGTTATCCTGAATGTAAACCCTACTCCTTCGAAGAAATGGTAAAATGTTGTTTTACCAAAGGAAACTCAGAGTAATTGCTCGCCAATTCCTCTCTCAGACTGTCTATTGAAAAATGCTACTCATTATGGTGCTCTCTGTGTACGAAATGGCGAACTACACTTCCCCATTCTTCTCCATACTTCTGGACTACCTTTTTCCTTAGAGCTTTTCGGTTTTTTATTCTGTTCTCCGCGCGCTCGCGTTGTTGTGGAGAGTGACTACGGTATTTAAACACTGTGGAACGTGCCACTCCGCAAATAATCGCTGTTAGTTCTGCTGGTTTATGAAAAAACGTTTTGACAGCGTTTTCTTCTAATCTGCGGTGAATTTCTTCGCAAAAAAAGCCCCACTCTCCTGATCATTGCCACTTCTTTGTTAGACAAGGGTTTTCGTGGTTCCTGACTCGTTGAGTACATAGGGTCATCCATCAGGTCTTCGAGCATGCTCAGTTTAAAACTTCGAAATGCATGACCGAGTTTTTCATCTTAGTCTATTTTTCGAACCCAAAATGTGATACGATAACAGATGTAACGGACCATAACTTCGTAAACTTACAATCGGTTGAATCTGCATTTCCGCGGTTTCAAGGCTCACCACATTTTCGATTCTGCTGCTCTAAATCTATACACTTTAAACGCAGGCAACACTGTTGTATATCATAAAATTTCAGACCGTTAGCACTCCGCGCGAGGCTGTTTGCTCATCAGAGTGTAAGTTAGAGTTATTCTACAATAAACGCTATATATTGAAGATGAAACACCAGATTTAGAGTGGTCGAATTTACCGCATTGTCACTTTGACGAAATCACATTGGCCCAAAAGTAGACGACACGCAATTTTTGACAAAAATAGATCATAATTTATCGAACATTGCTACCGAATTGTTACCCACGAAATCACGTGAAGTTGAGGGTTCTATTGCTGTTATCTTCCGTTACACTATTGCTGTTATCTTCCGATAAAGTTTGATGTTGAGGAACGATCGCGAAAACTCTGGCTGCAATAAACGCGCATTCTATCTTAACTAAGTTCGAGACCTTGTTTTCGGTAGGAATCTAAATGAGATCTTGCTCATGTGTAATGAATTGAAACAAAGTCAATTCAGCCGATTGAAAGCACAAGTTACATGTAAAAAGTAATTTTTTTGCTGATTAAAGAACATAATCTAATGAACTTAGCGAAAACGACTTCGAAGCTTTTGCAGAAGTTGCTTGTTCTATCACAACTCATAAACCGCAACAATAACCTCGTCTTACTCCATTATACGGACCACTGTCAGCGCTTCCACGTACACAGTACTTATATAAGAAGTGAATGTGCAAGGGTACTAGTTTGCTGCACCCCTCAATCTGCAATCAGTGACGGACTTCTACTGACGTGTGTGTTGTGGAGAATAAATGTAACTATTATAGGTCTCTTTGAGTAAAAACCTTCCTCATAAGGAAGCGACTTCGCACAAAGGTTATTGCGAGTTTAGATGAGCAAAGTCGGCTACGAGGAAAAATATACTTTTTTCTAGCAATGCTGCTTCGGTTGGAGTAGATTGTGAAAATGTGTCATGTAAAGCTCATACCTTAGAGCTATACTCTCGCGTTAATGTTATGATCAGGGCATCAGCATGTTACTGCACAAGTCACTCCACCAAAGAGAACACGTTTTCCTTAAGACGTAACACCGATAAGAGGCAACCTCCCTAGCGCTGTCAATGTTAAGCTACAAAATTGAATTTTTACGAATATAGCAATTACGACCTATTCCAAAACTCCGGCATGACATATACAGTAAGCAGGATGCTTCAAAATTTGCGCAAACCTGGAAAGTAGTCAGAAAATACTCACCTTTTCGCAATTATTCGAGACGAGACCTTTCTAGACATAAATTACGAGATCAACAATAAGCGCCACAAGAAGGAGCAGTATTCAGTCTAATCATAAAATCAATCGGCAAAGGACAACAGAAAACAAACTTAGAAAATGAATAAAAAATAAAGACGTAGCCTCCTTTTTGTTCCTACCCTTAGACGGAGCAGAAATGAGTAAAAAAAGCATTGCCCGGAAATCATCAGTATGGAGGGAGGGCATCAACTAATAGAAAGGAAAGGAAAAGGAAGGAGCTTACAATGTCCTCGTACAGTGAAGTCGGCTCCACGAACTCAGACAGCGGATAGGACCCCTCCGCCGGAGAAATGGCAGGGTCGCGGCGTTTCCCCAGGGCGGAGCCCTCCCATTTCTCCGGCGGAGACCTCCCATTTCTGCTCCGGATACCTCCCATTTACTGCTCCGGATACCTCCCATTTTCTGCTCCGGATACCTCCCATTTTCTGCTCCGGATACCTCCCATTTTCTGCTCCGGAGCCCCCCGATTTTGTGCGCCGGAGCCCCCCGATTTTGTGTTCCGCAAGTCTGCCGCGGCATACTGTAATTACCCCTAATTAAAGGCAGCTTCCAGGCAGATCTGGACCTACGGGGCTTTCACGTGGAAAGTACTTTTGGGGCCCTAACTAAGGCACTGCCCAAGCGGCAGGTTAGGTAGTGCTCTAATGGCTAAGATATTCCCCTCGAAACTGGCCCCCGCGAACGTATTCGCATGGATTCATGGCAGTTTCGCGCCAGGATCCACGCTTTGCGCCATGAATCCATGCGAAACACGGTCGCGGGGTCCAGTTTCGAGCAGAATATCTCAGGCGTTAGAGCACTACTTGAGCTGCCAGTTGGGTAGTGGCTTAGTTAGGGCCCCAAAAGTACTTTCCATGTAAAATCCCCATAGGTCCAGACTTGCCTGGACGCTGTCTTTAAGCTCCAAACCCCAATTTTGTCTCTAAACCCCACCCAAATAAGCCGAGTAGGACCCCCCCCCCCGGGTAGGAGTTTAGCGCGACCCTCACCCCGTACTCTACCCCCTCCCTCTCACCCCTAGCGTTTGTGGATAGAAGATAGAAGAAAGAGAAGAGATAAGTCATTTATTTCAAATTTTTCAAACTTTCGAAAAATCATCTTATATCGTTAATCATTTCACACCCACTGGTGTAAAAAAAATGAACCTTTCCAACAAGACAACGGTTTGTGGAACAGTTTAAATTGCAATCGCAGTTGGCCCATATTATTTATTTGCTTGCATATATGAAGAACGAATTTTCTCCACTGATGTCGTCGGGAACAGCGCCAAGATTGAATTTGTTATTTTGATGAGCCAGTGCTAGAGATGCTCGTCGTAAATTGCGCTCCTCATCTGCTCCCTATAAAACAAAAGAATAACGTAAACTCTGAGACTTAAGAAAATGATTGGAATCTGTTAACGGATACTAATCGAAACTTGTCAAAAGTTACTTGAAACAAACTTTAGCTTCTCCGACGGTATACGATAGTATGGGGAAAACAAAATTCCACATTTGGGTTGTTCAATTTCTCACTTTAGGATGAACAATAGCTACCCTACCCTTAAGGATCCCTAAGTAAAGAAAATATACTTGCTAAAGTAAAAAGTCTCGAAAAGACCCGACACCTTTCCCAAGATACGTTCGCGTGCTTCACGTGCCGGATCCTAAAATATTTCGATTTATAGGCAAAGATCGAGTATCGAATAAACTAGTTCAATGAATCAGGGCAAAAACGGTCGAGAGATGTGACAAACTTTCCAAAACGTAACTTACCGCAACGATTGTGAAATCGAACCGCACATAGATAATTACAACGGTAAAGAGTGCAAAGAAAAATGCCGTGGCGAGCAATGGTTCCCGGATCATTTGCGAGAACTCAATCGTAAAACAGCTGAAAATGTATGACATAATTTCCAAATTCTAGCAAAAAAGAACATCGATTTATTCAGATCGAAGAGCAACTCACAGTGAAAGACTGGATATGCTCTGGAACAAGGTTTTCTTTCTGCAACACTATAACTGTTCTGCCAGTTGTGTCCAAGTATGTAGCGCGGACTTCATAGGGTCTTCTACCCATGCTGTATGGTGTGATAAGCCTCGCTTTTCTAAAATCAAACATGAATTTTAAAAAGCAGAGATGCGTTACACATCGGAAAAGGTTAGGTGCAATGTGTAAAAAGGGTGGCTTGTTTGTCGAGCACCCCAATTATATGTTGGTTCCTTCTCAACAATTTAAACTATATGACCCTTTTTCTCAAGACTGACAGTGGTGATCAAGAGCTTACCTTATCATTTCTGGCAGGATGATCTTCGTCGTAAGCTTTTCAACCACAGCATTGTCAAAAATATGGTCGAGAACTCTCATTTTTAGCGCATAATTATTGCCCTTATTGTAAAGATATTCGAAAGAAGGCACATTATAACCGATAACGTAGGAAGTGCGCCATCCTCCAAAAAGCGGGAATCTGAACGATAAAAAGGAATAAAATATTAACAGAGGCAATAAGTACGTGACATGTAACTCGGTTTCAGTTCGACATCAACAGAATCAGCGCGAAGTCGCACAGCTGATGTTGATATGTTTCCAATCTCATCTCTATAGTATATATCCTTGGCCGACGCTGGTAAAATCGTCTGAATGGGTAAAGTGGAGCCTATTGAAAAAAGTGCTTCTTTGTAGCGATTCTATACAAGCTAATAATGAATCTAATGCCATTTGCTAGCCGCTCCTAGCTGCTCTTAGCCTCCTATTAGATTGTGCATCATCATAGAAACAGCTCTTAGATTTCTAAGAGCTGTTTCTATGATGATGCAACAACAAGCAAGAGTATGGATGCTCTTTTCATCATAACTTGCAAAAGTGATGAAACTTATCACAAAGTTAGAAAAGATGATATATAAAACGAAAAGCACGTAAAAATTCTTTCACTTCCGGATTTCTAAGTCACAATGCTAAAACGCAAATGGGACACAGTTCAAGAACCACTTTTGCTGGATCGCAAATTGTGGGTTCAACAAAGGGCTTCTAGATCCCCTTCTCAATCATGATGCGAACGATCAAGAAGATACCCAGAAGCAGCATAAGAGTAGGGCCGTCTTTGCATTCGAGAAAAAAAGCAGTGTCACACAGTAAAATCTGTTAATAGTGGGACTTACCGTGAAATGCAGAAGAGCCGGTTGTCGACGCCCCCTACGATCCAGTTGATGATCAATGCGAGAGAAGGGTTCCCTAGATGACCTACACGATGAGCGAACAAGTGTTGACTACACTCAATGTCCAAACGCTTATGTGAGAAATACAATGAACAGATAAGATATTTGATCAAGAAGACAAAATCACCTTGAGTTCCTTGGTTTATATCTTTGATCAAATAGTTTTTCTGCTTAGATAGATAGTATTCAGACACTGGAAGTGACTGAGCTAAGTGTTGAGGTGATGCCTTTTTGTATGGGTGTTTTATGCTCCTGTGTGCGCAAGGACCGCAATCAACTCATCGTCACGCTTTTAAAAATGAACCATATATACACGATTCATGACACGCAAAGACTGGGCGCCGTTGCGCCCATCCAAGATAGTTCGTGCTTGGAAGAGACCGCAGATTGTAAGAGAAACGAACGGGCGCTAGAGAGACACCGATACGTCCGCAATATATGCGTCTATAAGTCGCCTATAAGATTCAAACAAAGATTACATACACTTTTCTCGCTAGCAAGGAACCACCACTGATGCACGAGCCACGCATACTTTACCTTTCTGTTTCTTATCTGGCGTTGCATGAGACTGGTTCATGCTGATCCCTAAGCTCCGGAACAGTGCCAACACAGTGCCCGAACTGTGCGCTGTGCTGGAACTGTTCCGGAACATACGGATCAGTATGAATCCAGTCTAAGAGAATGAAACAAGCGAGATCTGACAACACCAAATGGCAAATCATCAGTGCTTTTGGAACACTGTATTTTCTTCTAAATCGGATGAAGTCAAACTTTGTGGAATATGCCTGCTCTGTATAGCAGAACATTGCAAAAATGGAAAGTGTGAAGATTCCACCTGAGATGACAGATCGATAGTCCTCTCGACATTAGCCACTTTCCAATCAGCAGCAAACGCCACTCCCACAATGAGGATCAGTGGCATTGAAGGCTCGCGCAACTGGGGGTTCATTTTTATCTAAAACGGACCTCATTTGTATAACCAAAGCTGTAGAAGTGAAAGCTTACTCCTTTCCACGCTGATAAATGCAGACGCGTTGGCATTCAGACCTCCATCGTCTTCCACAACGGCATAAACACGTAATGACCCTCTATCAGCCCCGATGCTGTTGCTTTGGCTTTGTCGGCATTCACCAACAAAGCATTTGCAGGACCTCTAAAACAAAAAAGAAGTAGAATTCGGTTTTGGATTGAATAGAAGCCTTACGAGATTTGTGTCCACTGGTAGCTAACAATGCTGCCATCGTCCTTAGCATTGCCATTAAGAACGATGGAAGATTCGGGAAGTGTATGATTACCGCCAGCATCAGCAACTAAAATTGTGATTTCATAAGATCAGAACTCAATTTCACACGGTAACACAGCAGCATGGAGCCATTGAAGAAGAACAGAGAATAATTGAATTAAAAAAAAAACATAACATAAAAGTGCGACATTCAAGAAACAACTCGCCTGGAGGCAGAATTTGAGCTTAAGCTGACACTGAAGGTGATTGAGTGCAACCGCACGAAAATTTGAGACATAAACCTGAAAACGAGGAACTTACAACAACATAAAGGCCAACGCGACGAAGAGCAACGCGGAAAAGAAAAAAAACGGTAAAGAAACGCGCAAAAACAACAAAATCAAAGAAACGGCGACTAAAATATGGACAAAGAGCGTAAACAGAGGACTCATCACCGTGGAGTTAGACGTTTGCTTGCTACGCGCCAAATCGATACGCAGCCTGCTCCGGATACCTCCCATTTTCTGCTCCGGATACCTCCCATTTTCTGCTCCGGATACCTCCCATTTTCTGCTCCGGATACCTCCCATTTTCTGCTCCGGATACCTCCCATTTTCTGCTCCGGAGGCCTCCCATTTCTGCTCCGGACCCCTCCCATTTTCTCCGGCGCGGCTCTTCCAAATTTGGCGGACTCGCGCCGGGCAAATTTCTCCGGCGCGGAGTCCGCCAAATCTGGCAGAGTCGCGCCGGAGAAATGGCGGACCTTTGCAGCAGGGCCGGAGAAGCCTCCCACTTGCCTGCCAATGATGTCACCGCGATGGACCGCCCATTTGCCCCTCTCTCATTGGTCAACTGGGTCCGGCGCGACTCTGGCAGTTTCGGACTGTCCGGCGGAGGGGTCCCGTCGATTGTCTGAGAATACATGGCTGTACACGTGAGAATGATGAAATCCAACTGAAATGATACAAAAATGAGAAAAACGCGACAAACATAGAAAGCGAGAGCTGACAGCGTGTAAGCAGAGAAAAATCTTGAACCACGAGAGCGAAACTACGCAAAGACAGCGAGCGACGATCACAAAACGGCGGTTTATACGAACGGTCAGGAAGGCTTTCCAAGCTTGCTGACGTTCACGGAACTGCTATGGACGAAATCCACCTGAAAACGACGGAAAGATCACAAATGTAAAAAAGAAACAAAGAATTCTCCTCATCTTTAGCCACGGTCCAACTTGTCACTCTTTCGCAAGGTTAGAAGGCACGTGTCGCGGTCGCCGCGCGGTCAGCACGGTCAACGAATAAACGATAGACAGTCGGTACGGTCAACGAATAAACGATAGACAGTTCCCGATTCGGCGCAATCCCCAATTTTCCCGTAAGAACAGACTATGCAATCCTTTGATACATTCAACATCGTAAACTGTATTCCTGACCAACCGTCTTTTGATATTATCGCTAAGATTGTCAATCAGCATGACTTCATTTTACGCTGTGCTCGCATGATGCATGTCTTATGGTTCGCTGATTCTATCGGAAGCAAAGGGTGTGCACAAAGAAATCTTGTTGTTTTTGTTGCGCTCCGCAAGGCTAACACATTCATGATAACTAAACTGTCTTCTACGTGATCCCCCTGTTCCAAGCATACAGCCGTTACTGAGTGCAATGTCAGTGTCAGCTGTTATTTGTCGTGACTCGCGTCGCTCGTCATCGCCTGTGCACATTTCGGTAGCAGTTTTAAACGCGTTATGTATGACAGCATGTTTGACTGCTGAGGGGTGGGCTGACGTAGCATGTGTGATGATGTTTCTCGAGCTTTCCTTTCTGTACCATTTTATTCGCACGGTATTGCCAGACAAGTTCACCTGGATGTGAAACATGTGAAACACATGCTTTCCTTCCTGTATTCAGGAAGGAAAGCCATTCACCGTTGTGTTTCACATGTAAGCCGGATGTACTGCGAATGCTGATTTGAAATTTGAGAGCAATCGTTCATTCTGGATTGTGTTGAAGCTACGATAAAGCAATCATCGATGTATCGGCAGTACATCATTAGTATGCGCGCGAGTACTGGTTCTTCGATCTTACTCATGTAACATATTGCGATGACTGGAACAAATCTTTGGCCCATTTCGAGCCGTTTGACTTGAGAGTAGTAGTTTCTAGACCATTTAAATATGTTGCATTTGAGGCATTCTCTGACTAGTCCAGTATGCACTTTTTGCTCAAACCAAAGGTGCTGATATTATTATCGTACTTGTTTAACTCCGAGAGCTCTTGCAAAGCAGCATCAACATGGACGTTGGTGTATAGAGATGTTACATAAAACGATTCTATGACACTATTTGGCTCATGTTTCAACTGTCGTAGCTGCTCAATGAATTGATGTGTGTTAGACAAATTGTGAGCTATTGGCTTACGATTTCGTTTAGAAACCATGATATTCGGTCGGTGGGACCACCTACGCAGCTTATAATGGGGCGAATCTTGTACATTTTCGGCGACATGGAGCTGGTCTCGTGAGCCGCTACTTTATGAGTTTCCAACAGGTGGTAGAATACGGGACGGATTTGGGCTCTTCATTTTCAGTCTCTTTACAAAGTTATCGTCAAGTGCTGCTGATCTACTGACACCAATCCAGAACTTGTTTAACCTTTCAATGTGCTTGAAAATCTCTTTGGGTAGCATGTTGGTAATTGTCGTATTAGAAAGATGCAACCGTGCAATCTCTCTGTCTAGACTTTCAGGCATCAATACAAACTCGCCGCCTTTATCGCTTGTCGATAAACGGATAGATCCTTTACCTAAGTCGCGCATTTCCTTGTAACCTTGCCATTGTTCACGTGTCAGGTTTGTATAATAGAATCCCCTGAACTTGTTGAGAAAATGTAAAATCCCAGTAGAAAGAAACTTTGTATCAGCCACAAGCATCAGTTCGGGTTCTTCATAAGATAATCGAGAAAACGGTATCGTTGGCAGCACTGGTTTCTCCGTTGTAATTAATATCTGGGTGTTTTCAAACTAAGTCTTCAATCTCAGTGAATAACGCATTTTATGTAAATTACTCAAGATTTTACGGCAGAATGATGCATTTATGCTTTACGATATCGACAAAGATGGACCGAAAGTGAGGAAATCGGTAGCGTGCGCAGATAAATGAATGTTGCCGATAGTAGTGACCCTCCCAACAACATCATTGGTAGCTGCTGAGTTAATAGAGTGGTGGTTTTGAAGGCGACAGACTTCATCGTTCGCATGTTCACCATGTAATGCGTCGAAGAGTCGGTCGTACTTTTTGCAGAGTCTCGATTTGATCTTACAAGGAAAAGATACTCGGTGTCCGTGGCCTTTTGAGATGGGTTGTATACGATTGCACTCGTCTTGGAACGCTGATTCCGAATCTGACTTCCGTTTCTGCTAATTGCGGGCTTTGGCTGCCCACAGAAATATGTTTTACCAAGACTAACGGAGCGGTGTGGTCTAGTGGTTAGTGCGATAGGCCCATGAGTTGATGCAGGTGTAGGTTCGGCTCTTTTCGTGTTTTTCAGTTTTGCCTTGCTTTAATAAACTTTCTTTCGCATCTTCGAGCTGATTGAACGTCCTTACTCTTCAAAAAATGTGGAAATTGGAAAAATGATTACTATTTGCGCTAAGATATTAAGTTGTCCGAAAATTAATGTCCGTTTTTAATTTCAACCGCGATAAGTCATACACTTGTCAATTCTGGATAGGTTGCAAGGCACCATTCGATAGAGCAAAGCAAGCTCTATAAGATGGCTATCTTGTTTTTGCAACAGCTTTTATTAACCTTGAGTTTCGAGCCAAAAACTAAAATGATTCAGCTGCGCGAAAAATTGAGAAAAATCGTAACTCAGTTCATAAAAATCTTACGAAAATTCTAACTTGCTCACGTGAATGCTATCCACATAAGACGTCTACATACGCCGTTCCCATCTTTCTTCACCTTTTAGAAATCAAGAAAACGGAAATTTTCGTGCATTTCCAAAAGTGATGCTGTGCAGTCCGCACATGCGTAGTTGTATTCTACAAGCCTGTAGAAGCACAAACATAATTTTTGGCTTTCTACAAGCTTTACTTCTTGAAAAATTTAGATTTTGGCTTGGACCACCTGACTAAGAAAAGCCATATTCGATATTTTTCGAGAACCAAGGCTTGTACGAAGCTGAAAATTAACGTTTGTACTTCTACTGGCTTGTAGAATACAACTATGCATGTGCGGGCTGCAGAGCATCACTTTTGGAAATGCACGAAATTTTCCTTTCTCTTGATTTCTAAAGGGTGAATAAAGATGGAAACAGCTTATATAGATGTCTTATGTGGATAGCGTTTACATGAGCAAGTTAGAATTTTTGGAGGATTTTTATGAACTGAGTTACGATTTTTCGCAATTTTTCGTGCAGCTATATCATTTTAGTTTTTGGCTCGAAATTGAAGGTTAATGAGAGCTGCTGCAAAAACAAGGCCATTTTGTAGAGCATGCTTTGCTCCATCGAATGGTACCTTGCAACCAGGGCTCGGCACGAGGTGGCTTACAAGCAAGCTGGATATCGTTTTTGGGACGAAAAGCAAAGGGGGTTTCGTTTTTGTGACCGAAGAGACACGGAAAATTGGCGACGGCGACCTTTTTTTTTAGTCGACGTTTCGTTTTTTGGGGGATTTTGGGGAATTTTTCAGGTTTTTAGAGGAAATTTGGTTGAGGGTCAAAGGGGACTTCGTAAAAATTCCCAAAAGTCAAGGGGGACTTCGTTTTTTCCACTTTCATCTAGCCACCTCGTGCCGAGCCCTGCTTGCAACCTATTCAAAAATGAGAAGTGTGTGACTTATTGCGGTTGAACTATGAAACAACCATGACAACTTATGACACCATTATGGGCTTTATTGCACACTAGCTGGCTTAGCCGGTTCCGCCCGGCCCTGTCTGAACACTATGATAAGGGTTTTATCCCTGCACAATTTTTCCCTGTGCCCACTTCTACATGCCAATTCCCTATTCCCACTAAGTTAGTTATCAGCATGCTCACTTACCCCTCTTGCCAATACCCAACCCCGTAGCTCGAACTTTGCAGCAACATCGGAAAAATCAATAAAAGTAACGGATAACTGTAAAAATTGATATTGTACTCGTAATCAGCATGCTCGGTCACGCCCTGTGCTCCCAGCCCCATAGCTCAAACTTTGCAAAAAATCGATAAAATCGATAAAAGTAATGGATAATTTAAAAAACTAATAATGCATTCATAATCTGCATGCTCGACTACCTCATTGTGCCAGCTTCTGGCCCCGCAAGTCAAACATCACAAAGAATCGGCAAAAATCGATAATATCGATATTGGTCGATAAGGAGAAATGAGTTTATGTGAGTTTATGTCAAGAAGCGGGTTTTATTGCCATAAGGACATCAAATAGCGAATAATAAATGTTTTACAACATTCCAAAAGTATCCAAATTTTAGAAAGAGGTATATTAGATGTTTCATGGATTCTTCAATCTTGAAAAATTAATTCAGAATAGCAATTTTGAAGGTCAAAAACCCATGAAAATGCAGTCGGTCACTTTCCAACAAATGCCCCAGGTGCAGCAAATGGTAACCACAGATGGATAATAAGCTAAATCGCACCTTCTCCCACGAAAAGTAGCCTACGACACCCTCCTCAATCAGAAGTATATGTGTGCAAAGGTGCGGAACGGTTCAGAAAAAAATTTTCTATTTGGAGCACACGTACACACAGACAGGCAGACAGAGACAAACATACAAACAGACATTCAGCTATATATACAAGATTCATTCAGTACAGTATCCCCTGCTTGGACCACGCTGGATGAGCTACGCCTACGTATTTACAATCACGTGGCCCCCCTCCCCCATGAATTCTTAGCATAATTTTACAATAGCACTTTGAGAGCGGATTTTTAGCACTGTGAAGGAACATATTGACTGCTTAAGTTTAATCCTACGTCGAGCCCAGGCGCTCATTATGACCTGCTGGTAAGTGCTGTTATGAACGCAACTCAATGCTTCCTGCAGATAGAGGCTCCCATAGATGCCACCCTATAAATCAGCTTTTTAGTGATTCTATTGGGCTCAAAAAAGAATACTGTAGCAAAAAACTATATTTACATGAAACCTATCTACCGTAGCTCTACCGTAAAGAGTCATCTTGCAACTCAGGTATGACTGTTGTGATTTGCAGGTCAGAGAACCTCTATGAACGCAAATTTTCTAAGCAGATCGTTCCATTTTATTTTTATTTTTTGGGCTCACCATAGATTTTGACTAATTATTGTAACCTTGAATTGATGGAAAACTTCCAGATGTAACAAACTTCTCGCTCAGACAGCGCTAACCAAAACCCGGCACGAGGTGGGCAAGTGTAAACCTGGAAGCGAGACGGAAAGCAAAGCCGATATTGTGAATATGCGTTTACAAGTACATAGACTCTTTCGACAAGTTAATACACGACTGTCAAGCAAGACAAGCTCTTGCTCGTGCGTCACCTTCAAAAATCCAAATTTATTATTGAGTTGTAATCAAATGCTTCGATACAGCGCACTATGACTAAGAATGAGGAGTATAAACGGAAATGGATTAGGAGGAGCATAGTACAGAGTTTTGTGGAAAAAATTATGTAATTGAAAGCTGTCGCAAGCTTTTTTTTTTTTGAAATAAAGCTTTTTTTGTTTTCGAGGTTTAAGGACTACCCTGTTTACGAAAGGCTAATTTACACAGAAGTGAGTAAAGCTGTAGCGAGAGAAATTAGCTTGATCAGTGAAAAATTCGTACACCACAATTTGCTCACTACTCTTGTCACGCTTCGACTTTTGAATGATGAGATTTTATGCTATGTGATAGCTGGGTACCAGTGGCGTGCCCAGGAAACTGGTACCCAGCTGGAAACTAACACATTCGCCTACACTTTTACTCCATCCGTTGAAGGACTTGTCTGCATGCTGTTTAAGTAGGAGTTTTCTTTAACAGCTTAGCAGACCAAGAATGAAGTCCTAGTGTACGTACTATATGCAAATCCATAACTTAAAGGCAGTGGATCGGCAAAATCCAACAACTCAGGATTTTAAAAGGGTAGGTTCCTTATCGCCCACGTATGAAAACAATGCAATTTTGGTTGCATAGCATGCTTTCCCTACCGAAAGAATCGCTCTTGAACTTTCACGCGCAAACCAATATTACACGCATTTGGACGAGTTGGCAATTTCCTTTTCACCTTCGGAGGCTGCCCGCCGCAACGCTATAATCATTGAGTCCTGCAACGATTTGGCGTCTTCGGCCTTGTTCCACTCGTCCAATTCCAAAGGGAATGGCATTAAAAAACGCTTATTTTCGCCGTTTTCACGCTTTCAAAATTGAATTTTCGGGATCAGCGTACTGAATAACCCCACGTAAGCTCAAATTTGACTAAGCTGATATTTGCCGAGCCACTGCCTTTAATGGATTCACGCTTTAGAGAAATGCGTTTAAAACCCATGCGTTCCCACTCGTGAAGAGATTCTGCTATTTTTGCACAACTTCAAGTTTGGGACAAATCGTAAAAACGCAATTTGTAAAGTTATAAATACAGTCTGCCCCAATCGGGATCAGGCCGAACCGTCGGCTGAATTTGCGTGCTCGCAGCTCTAGGGGATTGCGCTGCATATGCGCGCTGTCGCAGAGAGTGAAGAGATCGAGGAGAGAGCAGACTAACTAGCCGCAGATGTGGCGCGAAACCCTCGCGGCGCGGACTCCCGCCGCGAGGGTTTCGCGATTTTGGCCTGGTTAAGATTGGGGCAGACTGTATAACCTGGCAAACAATATGGAAAAGCGAACATGGTCTGACAGCTCCTTTAATAGTGACTCTAACCTTGAAAAATATGCAGGAAAGCCTTTCAACAGAAACAGGTGAATTTGAATGAGCCTTGAGTGTTTAAACTGGATCTCCCTCACTACAGTACTGGACATAATTCTGAAGACACTTCAGAACTCGTCGTAATTATCGTCCTTGTCAATAAATCTGCCTGAAACTTTGACTTAGTATCTGTTTTTTGCTCAGTGTAGAATGTATCCCGGAAACTTTAGCAATATTCAAGAGTGCTCTACGGCTAGACTCATCCCCATGATCACTTCGGGACTCCTGCATTCAACCGGTGTTTCACCTGCGTTCGGCCGGAACATGTGCTGCAAGTAAATCCCGAACTAAACGCAGGTGGCAATTGCCCAAGCTGCGTTTCGCCGACAGTTTTGTCCCGAACCTATGTCCGGATTATCGCGACCATAACGGAGATGTTGCGCATGTTTTTAATGAGTAGAATTTCATTTCACCTGTGGTCGTCAACACGAATATCCGGGTTGGTTCATTATTAAGGGACATACTTAATTGTCATGTCTAGGAAGCGATCAGCAATCAGATAAATAGCTCACCGGATAAGACATCCTGCGTCCAACGTAGGCCCGTACCAGCCAAGTTGCACTGAAAGGGGTTTACCACGGGCCATATACTCTCCACATTTGGACTTGTTAAGTTGTCAAGAAAATAGTGACCCTTTTTATTCGCTTGCCATGGCTCCGCTACCACACCCTCAATTTGAATGAGCAGCACTATTCGATAAAGCAAGACGAGCTCTACAGGCTGGTGTTAATGTTTTCGCGCCAGGTCTGATCCATTCAAAGTTTGAAATCAAAATTCGATTAGTTTCAGAACCTCAAAAAATCGCAAAAAATCAGACCTTTGCTCAAAAACTTCCTCAAAAACTTGCACGTCTATAAACTTCAAACATTCATGTATACTGTTGCTGTATTATCCTTGACTAGAGACAAAAAATGATAGTTTTTGTAACTTAGACAATTCTTTTAGAACGTACAGGTTTTTATTTGGTGATACACTTTATTACTGCCTTACGTTTCGGTTAAACACCGTCTTCAGAGGCCTGGAACGGAGTCAGTCACTCTGATATTACTTTCCTGCCGCCAAAACCTCTTCACACCCGCGTATTCGATTCGTCTCGGGTGGAGATTGAGAGACTGGGCGTGAAAGTCTACCTACCGAGTGTATCACCGTAGCAGCAGCGTATGCTGCTTCAAGACGTGCTCGAGTAACTTGTCGAATGAGCAGTTGGATCACTATGAGATGGCTTAAGTAAGGGTAACAATCTCATAGTTCGCATAGCGCAACATATGGCAATAGATCACTTGTGATAAAAAGCCTTTCATTCTTGCCATTCATTCTTGGGTCACGGGCAAGTATGTAAGATGCTCCTAGAGCCTTTCGGGCAGCGATTTGATTTTCGAAGGCTAGAATCTTGCATTTGATGTTGTAATCGTCACCGTTGTGTTCTATATTTCTGTGTCCACCTAAAGAGGACACTATACTCTGTCGTTTTTTGCTGGCTAAATGCTCGCTTATCCTTACGCTTAGCGGCCGACCTGTTTCTCCAATATAAATGGCAGAGCAGCTCATACATTCAATTTGGTAGACAACGCCACATTTCGCGCAGTCTCCTGCTCTTCCGTAAGGGCACACTACGCAGTCTCGTGTAATACAAGCACTATCATACAATCTCTTGCGAACTAACTGTCTCTTGAGATTAGTGCGCGGAATATTGAAAGTATGACGTCTTTCTCCAACTGTGCTCGTCTAGGCATTGTTTGATTGCGGCAGTGACTCGTTCGGAAAAGAAAGGCAGGCACAGAGGTACCCGGTTGATACTCTGTTCACCCATCTTTTTTGGAGTTCTTCTTGAACGTTTGGGCTGCATTGTATATCCAATTGACGTCATAATCGTAGCTGCCATTTTTAATGATTCATCTCGTTCACGTCTGCCACTACTGATGCTCTTTGCCATCTCAAACATGTTGTGAATGACAGCTCGTTTGACGGCCATCGGATGTGCGGACTTTGCGTGCAAAATTATGTTTTTCTTACTCTCTTTGCGATACCATTTGATGCTAACTGAGCCTTTATTCATCATCAATTGCGTAATTAAAAAAAGGAGCCACCCGTTTCGCGGTTTTTCTCTTGTCAGGCTTATGTACTGCGATTGTTGATTTAGTATATTGAAGCACTCGTCCATTTCGGACTGTGTGGATGTTATAATACAGCAATCGTCAATATACCTGCAGTACATAAGCGGGCTTCTGAATAGCACAGGTTGTTCTATCTTGCTCATGTAGCAGATTTCTAACACGGGTGCTAATCTTTGGCCCATTGCCAGCCCTCTAATCTGCGCGTAATATTTTCCACACCACCTGAAAATATTGCAGCTCAAGCATTCTTTGATGAGCGTTACGATGCGCGTCTTGCTGAGGCCGTACATCATCATGGTTGTGCCATGTGAGTCCAGCATTTCAGATAGTGCTTGCAAGGCGCTTCCAATGGATACATTTGTATACAAAGAGTTAACATCGAACGTCTCATACGCGCAATTCTCATAAAACTTCGTTTGGCGTAGTAACTCTAGAAAATGACTTGTGCTGCTCAGGTGGGCCGGTATTTTATTCAAAAGTTGGCTGACAATTTTGACAAGGAACCAAGATATTCGATCCGCTGGCCCATTGGTGCAACTGACGATGGGTCGTATCTTATAGGTTTTTGGAGACACAGATTGCAAATCGAGCAAAGAGAGTTTGCGCGTTTTAATTAAGCCATAGAAGACAGGGCATGTTGGTGTTTCTAGCTTGAGTCTAGTAAGGAATTTCTCGTGAAGACCAGCTTCTCTACCTATCAATGTCCAGATGTGATTTAGCTTCTTGTTTTGTGATATGAAATCTTTCTCACATGATGGTTGATAAATAGTTCTATCTGACAGATGTTCACCAACTATCTCGCGGTCGAGGTCTTGTGACATGACTACAAACTCTCCACCTTTGTCACTGACCGAAAGGAGGACAGTGCCATTACTAATCAGTTCTCTCATCTCCCTAAAGCCTTGCTGCTGCGCGTGCGTTAAGTTAGATCTTCTTATGTTTTTATTTTCGTTGAGAATGTTCAAAATACCCATAGAAAGTATTCGGAACTTTGTGTCGGCTACAGCGTAAGGCTCAGGATCCTTGTAGAAAGCAGATGGAAACGGTATTGGTGGTAGTATCCTTCTACTTAGAGCATCGGTTGTTTGTGGTTGGTCATCTTAACTTAATCCGAAGCTGGTCTCTTAATCGTTGCAGTGATCCAAACACGCTGCGATAAGTTTTCGCTGTTATATTCTGGGTAGGTGCAAACGAAGGTCTTAGACTCAAAAATTTAACAGCATTTGGTGAGATTTGAGCTTTACCTAGCACCGTGACTCTTGCCGTACTCGCGTTCTCATTCGATCGAGCAGTCATAGTATCAAGAGTGTGAACTACTGGTGGACTTCTACCGGCACCCAAGAGACAAAAGACAATATTTTCAGGTGGTGTGGAAAATATTACGCGCAGATTAGAGGGCTGGCAATGGGCCAAAGATTAGCACCCGTGTTAGCAATCTGCTACATGAGCAAGATAAAACACCTGTGCTATTTAGAAGCCCGCTTATGTACTGCAGGTATATTGACAATTGCTATATTATAACATCCACACAGTCCGAGATGGACGAGTGCTTCAATATGCTAAATCAACAATCGCAGTACATAAGCCTGACAAGAGAAAAACCGCGAAACGGGTGGCTCCCTTTTTTAATTACGCAATTGATGATGAATAAAGGCTCAGTTAGCATCAAATGGTATCGCAAAGAGAGTAAGAAAAACATAATTTTGCACGCAAAGTCCGCACATCCGATGGCCGTCAAACGAGCTGTCATTCACAATATGTTTGAGATGGCAAAGAGCATCAGTAGTAACAGACGTGAACGAGATGAATCATAAAAAATGGCAGCTACGATTATGACGTCAATTGGATATACAATGCAGCCCAAACGTTCAAGAAGAACTCCAAAAAAGATGGGTGAACAGAGTTTCAACCGGGTACCTCTGTGCCTGCCTTTCTTTTCCGAACGAGTCACTGCCGCAATCAAACAATGCCTAGTACAAGCACAGTTGGAGAATGACGTCATACTTGTCAATATTCCGCGTACTAACCTCAAGAGACAGTTAGTTCGCAAGAGATTGTATGATAGTGCTTGTATTACACGAGACTGCGTAGTGTGCCCTTACAGAGGGCAGGAGACTGCGCGAAATGTGGCGTTGTCTACCAAATTGAATGTATGCGCTGCTCTGCCATTTATATTGGAGAAACAGGTCGGCCGCTAAGCGTAAGGATAAGCGAGCATTTAGCCAGCAAAAAACGACAGAGTATAGTGTCCTCTTTAGGTGGACACAGAAATATAGAACACAACGGTGACGATTACAACATCAAATGCAAGATTCTAGCCTTCGAAAATCAAATCGCTGCCCGAAAGGCTCTAGAAGCATCTTACATACTTGCCCGTGACCCAAGAATGAACGGCAAGAATGAAAGGCTTTTTATCACAAGTGATCTATTGCCATATGTTGCGCTATGCGAACTATGAGATTGTTACCCTTACTTAAGCCATCTCATAGTGATCCAACTGCTCATTCGACAAGTTACTCGAGCACGTCTTGAAGCAGCATACGCTGCTGCTACGGTGATACACTCGGTAGGTAGACTTTCACGCCCAGTCTCTCAATCTCCACCCGAGACGAATCGAATACGCGGGTGTGAAGAGGTTTTGGCGGCAGGAAAGTAATATCAGAGTGACTGACTCCGTTCCAGGCCTCTGAAGACGGTGTTTAACCGAAACGTAAGGCAGTAATAAAGTGTATCACCAAATAAAAACCTGTACGGCATAAAAGAATTGTCTGAGTTATAGACTAAATGCCCAGATTACAAGAAAAAAGGACTTATAGTTTAATCTCTGGAGATAGTTTTTGTTTTCAGTACAATGCTAAGGCTTTCTTGAACAGAGTTTTCTATCCACAAATTTTTGTAAGTTTAAGTTTGAATCTTAACCTCTTGAAAGGGCTACCTTTCAGAATCGATTTTGAAGCCAAAATACGGGAGAGTTAAATTCGGTACTTCTCGAAAGCTGAGCTGGAAAGTAAAAATCTACTGTCACACAAAGGTTTGCATAGATTTAATCATGTGAGATTGGCCCCTCACTGCTTTGAGAAAAAGTGGAAATTTTGTTTTCTTAGTTTCTAATCAAAGAAAATTATAGCAAATTATAGCAACTGAATAAATGAATGCCTGATGTGAATAGTATAGATGAGCAAAAGTGGAATATCAGCAGGAAGCTTATGGGCGGAAATCTGATTTTATCGCATCTTATGGGTATCTAAAACTTTTCAACTTTGGTTTCAAAATACAACCGGATCTTTCACCTCTTCTTTTCTCTACTCCCTCCCCCTCCCTCCCCCTCCGTACCCTCCTTTCGCCCAAACTTCTTGATTGAGAAAGTTAAGTCGAAAGCAAGCAATAAAATATGCGGTTAGAAAACTAATTCTAACTGGCAGGCCAACTTGGGACTCACTTAACTAAATTCCAGGCAGATCGTAACAATGCCCTTGATGGTAGAAGATAAAATATTACGCTTAGTGATTTGTCCGGGACATATGTGATGTTTTCGACGCATATTCCACGCCTCATGTCTGTTTCGCTGACTTCAGCGAATTAATCGTTGCACAACACAAATCTAAAATTGGACAGCGAAAGTGAAGAGGAACAAGTAATTGCCATCATTTGCTTTGATGTAACATGTTTCCATTTTGATCTCAATTTACTGCCGCTGCTTTTGTGTTCATTTACAAATGCCCTCTGACACACAGCAGTCCTCGTAAAATTGCATCCATGCAACTGATTGTTTGTGGAGACTTAGCAGTTCAAAGCAGAATCATGTATTGAGCTTAAAGATTTTGCAAGGTAACGTCGATTACAATCTGAAATTAAAATCTTTGATTTTAGCGCTAATAAACTTACTGCACCGTGCATCAACAACTATGCGACAAATCCATAACTCTTCGTACAACTACCGCCCTTTTTTATTGCGCTCAATCAAATCTGGTGCATGTAGTACCAAAAAAGAATCTGACATTTGTTACTAATCACATGAAATAATCATCACCGACTTCCGATTGTGCAGTCAAGACGAGCAAACTTGAGATTAAAAACTTACAATTGTGGGTTGGACTTCAATGGTAGAGCGGACTTTAATAGTAAGATGGCGCTCCAACCTTTCATCGCCAACGAAACTCTAGCTTGTGATATGAGTCGTACCCTTGCAGATAAAAAAAAAAGATTGCAATCAAAGCCGCTGCAATGCTTTCGAAAATGTTACATATACACTTTGTAGTTTGTGCTGCTCCCATCAGCTTGCAAAAAATCAAGGCTAGGGTGGCAGCTACTCAGTGAATCGCGAGATTTAGGCAGCCGAGCAATTTATAAGCAGGCGGGCACAGGGAAAATAGATCGCTGATTTCTTACGGTCCGTCCGCAGATATAGGAAAAGTGTTAGCCACATTTGAGACGAAGAACAGTCGATGCTTTTTCATAGAGTGATGCGGCGCAGTGGCGCATTTTTGTGGACTTTCCGAAATATGCAAAATTGTTGAGGGCAGCATGGTCCTCTAGGCTGACCAGACCGCGCTGCGTACGGGCACACACGACGTACCCAGCGTACGCCGCTATGCCGCACAGTCTAGTTCAACCAAAGAACCTGCGGGTACCTTTCTGAGAGTAGTACACCAAACTCGGGGCATCAAACCAACGACACATCTGACCATAAAGTGTCACCTGTGCTCGGCTATGTTCGAAACTGCGTAACAAGAGCCAGAGCGTTCGCTGATAACTTGGCCAGAGTTCGCTGAAAGAAGTTATTTGATGTGCGCTCGCAGAAAGTTTTGCAATGCTGCTTACTGGCAGAACATACAGCAAAGAAAAGTACCGCTTGCTGAAGTTTTAGCCACTCCCCGGCTGACCGCTTGCAGGAAAGCGCGAGTTCGCGGTCTGCCTGCCTGGCGACTATCTGAATGAATGCAAAAGTCAATGTGGGCTGGTGTAGATGCTCGTCCAAAAAGGGTGACTTGTAAAGCACTGAAGTCTTCGATGGACCACAGCTCGCGAGAATTTTGAAAAATAGATTATTCCGAATTTATTGTTAAATTAATCCTTTGAAAAGATGCTTAACACGGTCACTTGAATCGTCACACAACTTTGCGGTCGTCAAAAACACAGGAAGATACGACAACGATAAGATACGATAAGATAGTCAAACAAATTTGGAAATCGTTCAAAGTTCAGTTCAAAGTTCAGGAAGTCGTACCATTTCCAATTCATATGAATTTCAGGACTGCTTGAAGATGCATATTTGACTGGCATGCAACATTCGTAAGCGGAGGAGTAGCGTAGTTGGCACTGAGAGCAAAATCGTGTATTTGCCTATGCCAAAACTTTTTTGGCTGGGGGCTACCCTATTTCTTACGAGAGTGCTGTCTGAAAGACCGTAGCTGCAACCACAGGCCTACATCATCCGTTGTGGCTAGAAAAGTCAGACTTTCTTGTACGCTGTACTTCACCGCTACTTTCACCTTATCTTTGCCACATTTTAAAAATTTTTATATTATTGCGAGTCCCTTGAAACGATTATATCGGCTGGCATCATTTCACACTATTTATCTGTGGCGCACCGATGTCAGAATTCACAACGCGTGTTTACACACGTGATAACTATCTAAACTCAGAAACACCAGAAAACAGCAAAATGCTCTTACTATTATATTAACAATGTGACGTACTAATGACAAAAATCTTGTTGATCTTTTTGTGATTTATTGGAGGGTTGCGATTTGTCAAAAAATAAACCCAGTGGAGTCCTGAAAAATCATATCTTTCCAGCACTCCGGGGTAAAAATCTGCCTCTATGATAGATGGAAACTTTGGTAAAAAGTGTATTCAACGACGTATATGGTTTCAAAATGTCACGACTTCGTAAAAGTGGGTAAAACAAATTAGATTGGTGAAATTGCTGTCAGTACAAGTTATTGATGATGATACAATCTTATTGCCTGGTGTTTCGGCAGGACGTCCTCAAAAGCTGAAAGTGTGTTGGTCACAGTAACATACGTTTTCAGCCGCCCAATATCTCCTCCTGCCTGCCTTTCGATTCGTCTTAGAAGGAAGTAGAGAGGTCGAAAGGAGCTAGCACTTAACCACCAGGTGCAGCACTGCTGTAGTAACTCGTAGCCACTCGAATGAATCAATTGTTGACTGAATGCGCTGAATGAGCAATACACTGCCGCTTGAGTACGGGCATTCAGTCTTACAGTCATAAATCATAAGTCGTTAGTTCGCAGAAGGATAGTTACGGCTGTATCACTCGCACAAGATTCTTTCTGTCCAGTTTCGGATCCAGGGCAAGAATGTAAGCAGCCTCTAAGGCCTTTGGTGCAGAGTCTAATGTTCGTAAACTAAAATTGTGCACCTAAACTCATGATCAACCCCGCTATGTTCAGAAATTCTATGCTTTCCTTCTCTTTCTGACGACAGCATCCTGTCGAAAGGTCAGGCGACAAAGTTGTGTCACCATTAACAACTCGACCTGCCCACCTGCCCCGTGCGATATCTTTCGATAAAAACGCACAAGCTCCAACCCGAAATTGATTTGGCCTCCACAGAACCTTCCACAATCGTATGTCCTATAATAAGTTGTGTGGGAGGTTCCACAGATAGCGGTAGTTTCTCATTTGTCTTCTGCCGCTATCGATTTCTACGATTATCCACTTGAAACAGCCATTGCCATCTGCATAGGTTGTCCGTCTGGAGCGCGCTTTCTTCGTCAAAAGGCCGATGCCAGTACTATTTTCAAATTGAAGTGTTACTATATACTAAACTTCAAGTATAGAACAGATTTATGTGAAAATTTTGGAAAACTTATGTGAAATGGAAGTTTTGCGTAGGTGCGCATTAGGTGGGCCTCTTTATTCACACAAGTTTATAATTTTTTATACTTTACCTTCATAGCACAGCTGATAAGATTCCTTTCTGCATCCCCTATATTTCCGATGAAGTGAGCTGCCTTTCGACAGTGTCTGTGGAAGTGTGAGCTGGAAAATACAGTTGCAATAATGGAAACACCCCCTAATAACCTTAAAAGCATTTTGGCCCGCAATCGTATCTATGATCGCGGCTGCACTACGCTCAATTGCATTATATGCCCTAAGGATAGGTGCGGAGACTGCATGGCGACGGGGGTCATCTATCTTATCAACTGCGCGAATTGCGGCGACCAGCACATAGGCGAGACAGCGCGGCCGCATATGTATTGTCCTCTGTTCCCTCCTCTCTGTGTTCGCATCAGAGAGCACTTAGACGGCAGGGATAGATCACAAATATCTACCCCACTAGGCACTCACAGGACGATGAAACACGCGCAGACAGATTTTAACGCAGTGAAAATCCTGGCACATGAATCACAGACATCGCCTAGTATACGTTTAAAGACTTTTTGGATTTATGCCAAAAGCCCTAAAATGAATGAAGGAAGAATGCCTATCCATGGGTAAAGGAAAACCTCAATTAGGCACCGCCTCCGCGAGCTCTGGTCCTTTCGTCCTAGTGTGTATCGTGTTGGGACCAGTAGACCGCGGAGGTGGTGCCTAATTGAGGTGTTCATTTCTCCATCCCCTATTCATTACTCGTGAGCTCGCTCCCTACCTGGGTCAAATCTTCTGACCCGGCGGTAAATAGCCGTACCATTAGCGTTTGACCATATACCTTTCGCTTTGGCATCAGAATTCCAACGGCAATTCAAAAGATGAGTGACTGGTCAGGCAGTTGCCTAACAGTCTACCTAAGCTAGAGTTTTGTTTGCATAGCTGCGGAGACGTCTGGTCGGATAGTCTGCAAGTCGTTCTGTCCATTAAGGCTCTGAAGAAGGCGAGTTGCCGAAACCAATAAACCCTTAACAATTTCGGGTCACGGCTCAGTGTCATAAAGCACAATATTAACACAATATCAGTACCATGCCGAGCTTCATAGTGAGTCGCACATTCCATTAACAAACTGTACGGCATAACGAAATAATTGCAACTGATCGTTATCAGAAAAAAACATGCGCAGATTCAAGATAAGAGGACATTTAGTAGAGTTCTGTCAGTTATCATCACCCGCAAATCCCATCGAGAAAGGTATACATATTTTTCAAGTCAGTATCCGATGCGAAATCTCCTCTTTTTAGCAGGTATGCCCCTACGCAATTCTTCCATGAGTTCAGTATAACTCGCTTAGACTAAGTCTGTTGTAGTAAAAGGCATAGGCAGCGAAATTTGCGCGTTCACGACTTATAATAGCAACAAGGTTCTTCTATTCTTCTCCATTCAAGATGTTGCTTTTCTGTAACGAATAAGAGAGAAGGAAACGTATTTATAAGCACAAAAGAAAGGCCCTTTAACTTTTAACCTGAATGTCGAAATTGGGTGTTACGCGACACTTTGAGAAAAGAAAACATCTAGAATGTGATCATCTAGATTGTGAATGAAAAAACATCTAGAATGTTTTTTTTTTCAATCTCATTGTCTTGACCGTACTAGCAAGGTATTCAGAGAGCAGTCTACTACGGTATCAAGGCTCATTAGAAGCGAAGATTTTACATGCTGGATGTCGTTTTTTGACGGGAACAAAAAGAAAATCGTAAAACTTTGAAGGGGGAAACTTTCTGTGGACCTGACGCAAGCGCAATTCTTACTCCTAGTAAGCCCGATTGACTATGAAGGCATTTACCAGTGAGAGATCCGGTAAGAGGCAAACGTTGAAGGTCTCGTTAGCCGTGGAGCGCCCTAGCGCAACCCGTTGGCTATAACAGGCAGCCAGCTGATGAGGCCCTAGTTTTCACATGCTTTTGCTCTCGCATCGTTTTTGATGTCTTTGATCAATAAAGTCTCATTTTCATCATTTCTGATCCAAACTGGCGCTTGATAGCTTTTGGTTTGCGTTTGTCGAGTCAAAGTGTAACTGGTTGTGTTCTCAAAATATTGTCATTTTTCAATCCTCGCTCCCGCAAACAAATCTGCAAGAAAGAAGGAGAAGCTGTACTTGCTTGATAGACGAATTGACGGAGAATGCGACTCAACAAATACTGCTCGACATGTGTTCTTACAAGCATGTTATCTTCGTGGCAAAAGGGGTCTGAGGATGGAAAGAATATTGTACCATGGCTTAGTTGCTTCAATAGGGGAACTTTAAAGCATGGGCCTATATGCCATGCAGAATCGAGGGACAGCCTTGCACATTCTGCGGTAGTGGTACGTGGCAGCTAGAGCTGGTTTAAATTGATTTTTTTTCGCATCTTCACTTCTTTTTTCGTTTTGTCGAACTGTTATTCGTCCAAGTCATAGTTCAGCATTTCTACGCAAAGTCTTGTTTACTCTTTTTTGACTGTGCTTAGCACTTTTTCGTTACTCGCACATGCTTATTCTGCTGCACTTAGAGCATTCTCTTTGGGCATTCTCTCTGGTATTACGAATCCGGTGAACACCGTGTTCAACAATTCGGTCAAAACTACTTCCATATCTTTGATTTGTTCGACGAAACGAAACGTTCCAACATACAAATCTAGTGAAGTCATATGACACTGTCATGGGTAGCGCACCTCTCACTGCATCTACTTCTCAATTCGTGTTGGTTTAGTGCTTTTTTTTCATATGCGTGGCTATTGTAACTGCTCTTGAAAATATTTGTGTTCAATATTCTCAGGCTTTCGAAGGTGCTCCTTTTGTTTGTGATCGTTGTTGAAGGTGCCTGGTCGATGAATCATCTTTACGAACCTTTTCCTTCACAGCTGTGGAATCTGTTCGCAAAAGAGAGCTTTTTGATCAAAAGCGTAGCTAATTTTGTGCTCTCGAAAATCATTTGTTCCATATTCTCGTGCACTCAGTAGTGCATTTCCTTTGTTTGTAATTGTTGTGGAAGGTGCTTTGGTTAATGCATCCTAACGAGTCTGCTTCGATAGACAGTTGTAGGGTTTATCCTCAAAGAACTTAGTTGACAATGAAAAAGTTATTCAACTAGTGGTTTTTGCTCAGAATATTTCTTTGGTTTTGATCGATTATGGAACATTAGCGAATTTGTCTCCTGATAAAAAAGGAAAATGGCCAACATCAGATAGCTTGCCAACTACCAACTACCAACCATCGATTTTCATTAACGGGAGAAGCAAGAAATAAGTTAAAATCTATTTCAATACTTTCCGATTTCAACTGGTTATCCTCCACTACACTTTCTGATGTACTAACAAAAGTCTTGGAATTTGGAAACCTCGCTGTTGTGAAGAACTGATCTAGTTTGGAAATGAAGGCTTAGGTAACGCGCGCCTTTCGACATACACCCGTGTCTGCAATGCGGTTTCGCGACTCCTAGTCATAGAATAGATGATATGTTACAAACACAATCAATGCATGAAATTGGGTGCACACATTCCCAACATGTTAAGACATGATCTTTACGCACAAAAAAGATAAACAATCAGTTTGTTTCAACGATTAAGTAATATTAAGCCTTCAAATTTGTTTTATAGCTTCGCGACGAAACGAATAGTGTGTGAACAAAAGGAGTAATGAGTGCTTTCTATTTGAGGTTGCTGCCGCGCAAACTGGAAGCGCTCTGAGCTTTCGCAGGACCAAACAAAGTTTTCCCCTTCTTTACATAATTTTTTCAAAAATTCTCATATTGAAGGCACCGTCCACTTTATTTAGGGATCTTGAGCTTTGGCAGCATACGATAGTAAAAGGATCTCCTATCAAACCATGCCCAAGTCGCATCGCAAGATGCCACACTGGCAGCGAGCCTTTCGGAATAACGAAGAGGCACGAGACGGCTAGGCAGCACCGCCCTCTCCAGTGTTGTCCACCCACATCCAAACAACGTTCCAAAGAACCGGGCTGGGCGTTCTCCGGAACAGCATTTGCCGGGATTCTCCACTTCATATTCGGACAGGGGTATGAGAAGACCCCAGAACGACCAAAACCTGGAATTCGAGCATTTATGAAACGGTGCCTTCAACCTTTAGTCCAAGCTCTACCTATAGGTACTCACTTTCAGCCATCTTTCGATCCGCCTGCCTTGCTACGGCCTTTGATTATCATAAATTCACTCATCATTCGCTGAATGTTATAAGTCGAGCTACTCGTAAATTCCGCAATGTCAACTAGACTTCTTTCCAAAATTCTAAAATGCTACCTCGTGCTGGGCCCTGTACTATATCCAGTGATGATTAGTTATACGGAAATCGAAGCAGCAGGACTCCTACGTCGATTACGTCAAGAGATCATAACTTGCTTATGACTGCATCTCCCACAACATCTGCTAAACAATGTAATCTGACAATATTACTTCTTCAGCCATCGTTCGGCAGTTTTACAGTAATGTTGGCGTGAAATATATTGTAGTCGGTGTAATTGCACAAGGATTGTTACTTATTTCCAACTTTAGCGCGTCATGCCGAACGATGGCTGAAAAAGTGTTTTTTATCCTATTTTTCTTTTGCGCATCTACTCCAACAAACAGTTGGATAAAAATCCGATTGTGATATACTGTTCTTATTTCCAGTCGCTGTCTCGCCTTGCTTAGTCGCACGAATGAAGCTGACACTAATCTGGTAAGCTTCTAAAGGTCAAAATGATGTGAATTTGCCTGTTTTTTAGTGTTTTAATTGTTTTTTCTCCGCTTTGAATGCTAGGTATGCTTTCGATACTTTCGATAGAGAGCCACTAGTATGAGCGTTATCGACTTCAAATATTAATTTCTATTGCAGAGTCTTGGGAGAGGTTGTCAGGCGATGTACTTAAATCCTACGGGTTTGAGACCTGAGATAGCGTACTTCAACATGTTACTGGTCAAAAAGAAGATCTCTCTATCAAAGTTGTTGTTTTGCTATTTTTCAAGCGCATATGCTTTTCAACCGATTGAAGCCTGGTTCTACCTCTACAGAATGACTTGTGAGTTATACACCAGTGACTTTTATGTATAATTCATCAATACTACCAAATTTTGGTGACAAAACTTATCAAAAATGACGTTGGAATGCCTTTGAAGCGAATTGAGAAATATGCGCGGGTGCGAAATGGTTATTCGCCAGTGAAGAGTGTCAAGAAAATCCCTGTTACATACAGGTCTGTTTACCACACGATAATGTTGTTTTTGTTGTGATCATCCTAAATTCAGAGATCTGATGGAACTGTTTTTATCTGCTAAGGTTTCAACTATCTCTATCTTCTATTTGCTGATAATCAAAAAGATTTGTTCCCATTGGACAAATGGGTATACAACACCGAAGCTCTCCTCTACCAATTGATCATTAGCATATGCCCCTGACTATAGAGATGAGTACGGAAGTAGCTCTGTCCCTGCTAATCAGATCTTGAGAGCTGCCAGCAGGCCGCCGAAGATGCCATCTCAGTTTGGTTGAGCCAGTTCAGAGCTCATAATCGATTGACCTCATTGTGAGAGAGATCATGCTCAAGAGACTCATTCTTCATCAATCAATATGAAATCACTGACATTAGCTCTAGTTACCCTTAGACCCCGGACAGAGTTAACGCGATTTGATCGCCGCGATTTAGCCGCGACAAGACAATTGATACGAGGTCATTGCATGCCGACAAGCTTGCATTTCGGTTGTGATACTTTTCCAGCCCGAATTTTGACTGTAAAATGAAAATGAATGGAAAACACGGCGACGATTAAATCACGTGAAATCTGACCGGGGCTTTAGGGTTATTTGCAAACACATTCATTTTCAGCTGCTCCTGCCTATTCGCCTTACAATATCTGTATGTATCTAAATAGAACTATGAGTTTTTTATTGTTATTTACCAACTTTTTTGACTTCTAGTCATTCACTTGATGACTTTGATGAAACTTTGATGGATTTCTCATACTGTGATTCAATGTCCTCTTTCTGTAGGAGAACTGTGGTGCTTTTACTGCAGATATGCATCTATGTCAATTGTGAAGCGTCTTTTGAATCGTGTTGTTTTCCGTCCTACCTTTTGAATTCGCATTTACTCAAAGCAGTTCGATAAATCATGCGAATGTGATATAGCTATACTTATTTCCAGTCGCAGTCGTACTGCGAAAGCCAAGCAAGGCGAGACTGCGACTACAAATAAGTATAGCTATATCACAATTTATCGAACTGCTTGTTTGAGTCCAAGCTGACAGTAACTGAAAACAGCACTCGATAGGCTATTGCATATTTTTCATTCGCATTCAATTGTCGCCATTGCATTTGTTTACCAGATAACCTTTTCCACCTTCAAAAGGTAGTGCACATTTTTTGGTTTCAAACGTGACTATATTTTGATGTTTAGCTGCAAATGCTGGATCCAAGCAAAGAAAATGCCGGCGAAAGCAATGGAGCAAGTCTCAAGCAGTCTGTTGACGCTGGTGATGATTTCAAAAATGATATTCTGTTACAGTGGAGTCTGTCCGGAGTGTAGCAAGCACCTAGGAAAGAATTTATCTGCGCCCCTGTTTGATGTACATAGTTACACTAAAGAGGAGATAGCAAATCTACAAGCAGCAAAACGACGAAAAATACTTGGAGAACAGAATTATTTGTGTGATAGTTGCGAAACTACATTCGCCACGAAAAAAATTTGCTAGAGCATAATAAAATGGAACACGCATCCCGAAGAAAAATCTCATGTCCCTTATGTGGAACTTCAATAGATGTAAGTTTTCCACTCGTGCTCATTTTTCGTTACGAGAAGTCATTTTTAGGACCACCACGACCTTGTAATACATGCAAACGCAGTGCACGCTTCAGGAGACCAACAATGTGGAAACCATCAGCTTTAACAGCAAATCTGCTTTTCAAGTAAGCATACCATTCGTGGATGTATTTTTCCCATGTTTTTATGTTCCAATGGCCACGTTGTCATTGATTTTTATTTTTTGTGTATTGTGTCTTTTATTGTTTGATTATCTAATTCGTTTCTATTTCCAGGACTGGAAGCATGCTCTAAAAGAGGAAGAGACTACTAAGTATGCTGTCCATTCGAAGAAGAAAGGAACAGATGGAGACATTACATACATGCGATGCAGTAGAGCCGAGCCTGGCCCATCTTACATAGAGAAGTGCTCAAATTCAAAAAAAAACGGTCTTGTATTGCACAGCTTATATGAAGGTAAATTTTCCGCTTTCTTCTTCTTCGGGGTACCACTTCAGTGAATAGGTGACGGAAAATGATCGGACTATCAACGTAGAATTCTGCGCACGCATTGCGGCCATGAGCCCAATGCTGCACTGCTGACAATGGACGCCAGTGCTGAGAAACAAATGCTCTCCTACCTAAGAAATGGATTCACGTATAAGCAAGTGCTAAGTCAAATCCGGGAGAGATGACGAAATTCAAACAATTTGAGTTGCCGGTTGTATTTCACTACATCGCGAGACGTGCAGTTGGTAACTATAACATAAGATATAGTAACGAGATAAAAGCAAGTGGGTTTTAGAAGGATTGCATTGAAACACAATCTAGATCCAGCTCGTAGACATAGTATCGACATTTTGTCGCTTAAAATGCGCATCGGAAAACACAACCCCGACGATGGGATACGGCATTATACAGCAGCAACAGATGCAAGCGGCGATAACTTCTCTCTTGGTGAAGACCATATAATACCAATAATTTTTTCAAAATTTACCGTGCAGTAATTGTGACGCCGATACAAAAATTTTGGTTGGAAAGCTACGCAAAACGCGCATTGTTGATGGATGATACTTTTAACCTTACACCGTACTCACTGCGACTGGCTTCCGTAGTGGTCCCAGACGAATGGGACATGGGCCTCCCGGCGGCATTCCTTTTATCATACAGGTAGGCTCTTTTTCAACGTCGCCATAACTAGGAAATCATTTTTGGGATGACTGAAAACGAAATTCGGTTACTCTTTCAAGAGATCGTTAAACTTTTGCCCAATTTCGACA
Organism: Cylicocyclus nassatus; assembly: GCA_958299035.1. Lineage (NCBI taxonomy): Eukaryota > Metazoa > Nematoda > Chromadorea > Rhabditida > Strongylidae > Cylicocyclus > Cylicocyclus nassatus. The sequence continues at coordinate 78,028,742 of CATQJL010000001.1, forward strand.
CCAAATGTTTCATGAGCGACGACGCGAACTGTTTCTATAACGGCTTTCTGGAAGTTTTCCCTCAATCATCGGCCAATAAGTTGCTTTGCAAATTTCAAGTCTTGCAAAGCGTCAACCGATACTGTAAAAATCTTAAGAAGGTATGCTAACTATCGAAGTTAAAGCCTAACCGGTCTTATTTTCAGACGAGCCTGACTCCCATGATTCTGAGTAAAATGTCAGAGCTCTGCGGAACACGGGATGCCGATACTTTTGAACGCAAATACGCTTTATTCTTACTCCAACTCCGTGAAAATGGCGAAGACGCAATTGTGCAATATTTTGAAAGAAATTGGTAGGCACGCATCCATAAATTCACCTGTAGTTTGCGCGTCTAGGAGCTCACGTGCGTCTGAATGAGGTGGGTTCGGAAGAGAAAATTCAAGCGTCAAAACATCAATGCTAATCGAGCGCTTCCATCGCAGAATTAAACACGAAATCATCCAAACGAAATCTAGTGTACGCGTCGACTCCTTAGTGGATCTGCTGATAAATATTGTGTCCGCCATGGAAGAGGGCAAGCGAATAAAGGTAACTATCACTTAAGCTCATCGAGACACCGTGAGTCTATTTCAGATGGCAAGGGGCCTTCGAGAAGGCTGCCATAGGCTTTCCGGACAGCACAGAAGGCACAACAACGGCATCAGGTTGTTTTGTGACGACGGCATAACATCAGAAATAGAGAGTGTTGGAAAGTGGTTGATTCATGACAGGGAGCGTACATACCGCATCGAAGAAAAAGAAAACTCATGCACCTGTGACAAAATTGTGAGTTAAGAGGGATTTTCTCAGCAAATGGTAAAGAAGATTTTTCAGCTGAACAACCACTGTTACAAATGTGGCGCATGTGGGTATTCATTCAGATGCAGTTGTCTAGATGATAGTACCGTAGGAGTATCCTGCATTCATGCGCATATCGCTTTAACTTACAGTGGTCAAGGTGCAGAAACGGTCTTTCCTTGTGAAACGTTCTATTTCAAATACTTCTAGGACGGAGGGAATACGAAGGACTGGAATCCAATGATCGTATGGCTGAAACGGCAACAATACCAGCGCTAGGAATTTTGGAACCAGAAGTTGAAACTTTGACGGCGGCAGAGGTCGAAACTTTGATGTCACCTCCGCAAGCAAGTTCGGAAGCAGAAGTCGAGGGCGTATCGATGTCTATGACGGAGATTGCAGATACATGCAAAAAATTAACTCATACAATCAATGCCGTACGTTGCATATTATTCGGATAACCATTTGCTTTTGATTGCATTTCAGGAAATGGCTTCTATCCGTTTGAAGGTGCTCGCAATCTCAGACAATCGCTGGGGGCAGGCGGGCACCGGAAAAATAGATTGCTGATTTCTCGCACCCCGCTCGCGGATTTTTTGCAAAGCAATCAAAACTTTTCGGAAGACCGCTTGCTGAGACAGCGGATTTTTGAGAGACCGCCTGCTGAATTTTTTTCGCTCTTATCTTTTGCAGATATATTGCTGAATCTCTGAGGAATCGAGAACTCAGCAAGCGGTCTTCCGAAAAGTCCTGATTGCCTTCCAAAAAATCCGCAAGCGGGGTGCGAGAGATCAGCAATCTATTTTTCCGGTGCCCGCCTGCCCCCGGCGATTGTCTGAGATGTTGAACAACACCGACGAAGGAGTCCTGGCGCAACTGATGTCGATAAAGGAACAACTACAACAAATCAATTCCAATATAAGGTGCGAGAAGAACACTCTTGCCAGAAGACGTTTAGATGCTAATGCAACTGGAAGGGTCCCGAAATTTAGAGGGATAAGATTAGTCAGAGTGAGTTTTATGTACATAAAGTCAACCAAAATGATATTTCTATTACAGAGGGCGGCGGCTCGCTACAACAAAATCTATCAGCGGCTCACTTACCAAACGGATTTGTTACTCTAGTTTTTTCACAACAGGATTTTATCGTGCCATTTTCATCACTTCCAAAGTGTTCACTACTCAAAACCCCGTGATGTCTGTCTTTCAGTTGTAGATTCTTTCATTTCATAAAGCCAGCTCACTACTTACCCTATTTTTTCTAGAAATGAAATGTATTAGGGTGAACGGTAAGAAATGGGACACCTACGAAATAACTGGAGGTTTCTCAAGAATGAGAAGCGATTAGACATTCCAGTTTTGATAGATGTTAGAATATTTTATTCTCTTTCAGATAATACCTATATAAGGTCATTTACATAATTAATAATTTTTATACTTGCTGAAATGCAAAGTTAGTCATTTCGATGAATTATGAAGTTTGAGCAGTATCTGCGCAGTGAAACATGTGAGACCACCCAAAGTACCGCTGCTGGAGTGGATGGTGGGACAGTCACCAAATCCACGACGGCTTGGTGGCCTCAACTTCCAAAGTCAGGAGATATGGCCATTAGCAGCTTCGAAAACGAAGATACGTGTTATCCAATTCCTTCCAGGTGAACGCACGTTTTCTAGGTACCATCTGATAGAGCTTTTTACGCTCTGTCTATCCATGTGCAGCTTGCCTCAGATTTTATCCATTTTCGGAAAATATAGGGCAAAACATAATTTTTTGGTTCTTATTGCGCCAAAAATAGCTATTTTTCAGGTTTTTTCGCAATTTTTCCTGAAATTGAAAAGAAATCTTAGGCATTTAACATATCTTTTAAAAGAGCATGAAAAGCTCTTTCGAATGGTATGTCATTTGCTTTACGACTTTACGGTATAGCAGTGCAAGATTGAGAATTGTTTAAAAAATCCCGTCGGAGTTCTTCACGACGCCACGCGTACGGTCATGAGAGAGGAGCGGTAACGCGTTGCCAGAATAATAGGCGAAGGTCGGTTATGTAAGAGACGTTTGAGTTGCAGCCTGCTTGTTATTGGTGAGGACAAAAAATCTTAAAATGTAATAAAAATCAAGCTGTCCCATTTTTTACCGTTCACCCTAATAGATGTCTTTCAGCTAGCCTTGTCTTTGCTTTATTAACCTCAATGTAAAGGAGTGTTGAAACACAGTGATAGACGTGAAACGTAGTCTATATAAAACACTAGCTGGCTTACCCGGCTCCGCCGTATCCGGACCAAACTTGGCACACATACACTTCGGGCCCCGGCGGGTGTCACAGTCCACTTTTCGTTATTGATCGATGTCGATTTTACCGATTTTTATCGATTTTTTGCAGAGTTCACCTACAGGGCTAGGAGTTGGCACAGGGGGGGGAAGTGAGCATGGGGATTCCGAATACAATATTAGTTTTCAGAATTATCTATTACTTTTATTGATTTTATCGATTTTTGTAAATTTTGACATGCGAGGCTGGGATTTTGCACAGGGGGGTAATCGAGCATGCTGATTACGAACACAATGTTAGTTTTCAGGATCGTCCATTACTTATCGATTTTATCGATTTTTTGTAAAGTTTGACCTGCGGGGCTGGGAGTTTGCACAGAGGGGATAATCGAGCATGCAGATTACGAATACAGTATTAGTTTTCAAGATCGTCCATTACTTTTATCGATTTTATCGATTTTTTGAAAATTTGAGCTAGGGGGCTGGAATTTGGCACAGGGGTGTAATCGAGCATGCTGATCACCCCCCTTGGGATGATCAGCATGCTCGATTACCCCCCTGTGCCAACTCCCAGCCCCCTAGCTCAAACTTTGCAAAAAAATCGATAAAATCGATAAAAGTAATCGATAATCCCGAAAACCAATATTGTATTCGGAATCCCCATGCTCGAATACCCCCCTATGCGAACTCCCAGCCCCGTAGCTCAAACTTTGCAAAAAAATCGATAAAATCAATAAGAGTAATCGATAATCCTGAAAACCAATATTGTATTCGGAATCCCCATGCTCGATTACCCCCCTGTGCCAACTCCCAGCCCCGTAGGTGAACTCAGCAAAAAAATCGATAAAAATCGATAAAATCGATATCGATCGATGACGAAAAGTAGCCTATGACACCCGCCGGGGCCCGTAGTGTATGTGTGCCAAGTTTGGTCCGGATCGGTTCAGAAATGGAATTTTCTATTCGGAACATACGTACAGACAGACAGACATACAGACATACAGACAAACAGACATTCAGCTTTATATATAAGATGAGAGGGTCTCTGTTAGAGCAATCGCATGAAAGCAGTGCCTATCGCTATCCTCCACTGCTATTTGCTTTTCCTTCATAGATAAAGTCTCCATCACACTCCTCATAGCTTATTCATTTCTGTAGCTCGATCGCTTTGGCAGATTTACATCAACACTAAGTGAAGAAGGATGTGTCAAATTAAATTAAAGTAATAAAGATTCCAAAGTTATTATGCGAAAAATGTGTGAAGCCTACTATTAGTTTCTAATTTAATCACCATAAGTCATTACTACCTCTGATAAGGGTGACGGCAGTTTCCGCGCTTTAGACTAGGACAAGTATGATGGTCTCCACGATTCGTGTAGAGGTGTATTGCAGACTTTGCCTGATAATAGAGGTAAACTTGTTGAACCTCCACGTCATAGCATTGTTTTTTGTACTCTCTCGCTATCAAAAACCGCCACGCTTTGAGTTGGCAAAACCCCGCCTCTACACGAATCGTGGACCCGATGATATGTAGTGTCGGAATGAATTTGTGGGTTTTGAGATGCTACTTTACATGTTGGACTCGTCTGCGCGATTATTGTCATTATGGCGACTATCAGGCCATGAAAAGCCCAAAAACCAACTCAAATTCGCATTTATTCCAATGTACAGAGACGCGCGGAGTAGTATAGGCTATCTCATTGAGAGAGTCATAACTCCAGCGCCTCAACTCCGCGTCCCCCCCCCCTCCGCTCTGGCCTTGCGCCGCGTTCGCAAACATATCTTGCAGTACTTGCCAGTACTTGAGCCAGTACTTGTCCAGCTGATCTCGCAAAGGGCGACTTCTTCTTCACTAGTGATTCGCTGCAAGTCATGGTCATGGGAACCCAACGTGAAGCCGTTTTGCTTAGCTTGATAAGATAAGCAAAAATTGAGAGAATATTTGCATAGTATCTTTGGAAATAAGTAAAAAAGAAAAGTTATGCACACTCTCCAAGAGTACAAGCAAATTGATGGCTTCAAGAAAAACTGCAATATTGTGAAAACCTAACAAAACAAAACCAAAACACAAAACACAACTGTTCATATTATCATTGGCCTCTTAATGATTTTCTTGAGAGAGCCGTTCCATCAATGGCCAGCAGCATGACCACTACAAAAATAAGTTAAGCTGACGAATTACGAAGACTGCAAGTCCCTCACCTAGTAAGAAATGGTCTTACAGCCAGTTTTGACAGCTTGTTCAACGGTTGTTCTCCAGTCCACGGTACGTCTTCATCTTTAGTTTCCTTTTTTTTTCCATAACGAGGAAGGGGTTAGATATCTAAATAACCATAGTGTGAGCAACCTACTGCTAGCAACACAGCAAAATTCTTAAACGATCAAAACCTTGAGAGTGCAAGGTAATAATGCCAGCGAAAAGAAAGTTCTGAAAACCCTTAGAATGTAAACTTTAAACATTCTTGCGCAAAACCTTCTTATTTGAGAATGGAGCTTGAGACAGATTGGGCACCAAGTACATCTTCTAAGTAGACTTATGGGTCCTAATTTGCATAAATTAAACAAAAAAGTAGCCCTCGTACAAAAATCTATTTTGATCTTTAGCGCTGTGACAGAAATCACTCGCCCTCCTCTACAAATGGAAAAAGAGGCGTGAAATGCAAATGGGAGGACAAATACTCTAGAAAGTTCTCAAAGGAATCATATATGGTAATACATACCGATATCGTCTATTTTGCAAGATGCGAATACTTTGATGCGAAGCGTCAATCTGTAACATTCCGTGCAGCTGTGATGCTGTAAAATGTGGTGCTCACTCAGAGCAATGGGTCGTGCGGGCGGGCTGCGAAGTAGCCCTTCCGTGCGTGCGGGCAGCCTAATTATAAGGGTCATTCGAGCCCCCGTGCGAGCGCGCCGCATGAGTTTAGGCATGCAAGCGGGCGACCAGGTCTTTTCTGCGGCAGCGCGTAAAGGAACGCTGCCCAGACGCGCAATTACGGACTGTTTCAAAAAGAAAAGGCACGGTAATTGATGCGCAGATCTTCTTAACTTTCTCCTTTGAGATTGTTTTATAACTAAAGCTTCTATACTTGAATCTTCTCTAGCTTATGTAGGACTTCTCTTATGCTGTATTTGTCATCGTTTTGAATGCTATGCTGCAATAGTTTTATCGCCCTCCCATGCGTATTTCTTTTTCAATATTGATGCTAGAGCATTCTGGGATACTATGACCCCGTCTTTTTCCATGGTATTTTTGTTTGTTTGATTTTTGTCATCCGTGTCACTCATTGATTGACCTTTGCCATAACTGACATTTACCATAGAGACTTCGCACCTCATTTCGATGTGTGACATTCTGCCTATGCTCACTTGTGATGATCCGACGCTTTCTATAAATGGAACCCATAACATCGATTGCCATGAACACTCAATTGAATTTTCTACTACCTCAAGTTTCTATTGGACTACACGACAAGGTATGGTTCCTTGACTCGCTTGCCTTGATAATATGCCCAATTCTTTCAGCGGATACGAAGGATAGGTGACGACGTTTTATTCGAAGTGGTCCTACGACATTAATCAGAAAACCCTTCATTTCTAGATCCTCAAGGATGTCTTTATTGGATCACACAACGAGGTATGATAGCAATCTTATTTGTTCTAATGAAATGCGCAATTACTTTCAGCAAAATACAAATGGATAAAGGCTGAAGATCGAAGCAAAGGTGATTCCTTATATCACTGTTGGCGTGCTGTGTTTGTTTGACAGTTTTATTTTTCAGAGCATGGAAAAAATAACTATTTTGGATGAAGGTTACCTTTAAGAAACGAGCGAAAACGCAGAATTTGAAGCAACCTTACGGACTATTGTTTTGTGTTATATTTGTATATAATATCAAATGTTATATGAGAGATTGTAACGCGCCGCATAGGAATTGACAGTTCGTCTTGTCTCTTATCTTGCTTTCTGTTCTTGTTCATGATGTTAGTTTGTTCTTTTACAGGACAGTTATACATTCTTGCTTGCGCGATTCTGTCGAAATGTAATGTTATGATGTTTTGGTTTACAAAATAAACATTTAACGCATTAATGGAGTACATTCAAGCACCACACATAAACAAGCAGCAAAAATAACCCCGAATAAGTGTCCAAAATTATCAACCCCCGTGCGTGCGGCAACCCACCGTCATGCGGGCGCGCTGCGATACCGCTACGGCCCGCAACACCGGCGCCCGCTCGCTGCGGCGTGGCAACCCGCCCGCACGGAGCGAATCCCTGAGCAGGCGATCGCATCATGTTCGGCTGGTGATGCGTCATCCCGCATTCTCATGGTTGCAGCTGGCTCGGGAGATAAACTGTGCTCGTCCAAACTTGGGCCTAAAATACGACAGAGGTCAATGATGTGACTACCGGATAGCAGTCTAGCTTCCCAGAACACCATTCCTATGTACCCATACAGGGACCCGACCTTGTCAGAACTGATGAGGAGCTCTCCAGTTATGAGAGGTACACCCTAGCAAATCAAAAAATTCGATAGGTAGCACCAACGGAAACGTCAAACAAAGTGATTAACTTTTCAATACATCCACTGCAACACATTGGGAGCACACCACAAACAGTCAAAAATGGCTCAAATCTTGCAGAAAAAAACAGATTCACATCCAGACCACTAGGAAGTACTCTTTTCTAGTTGAGAAGACGCTTTGCTCTCCTTTCGTAAGCAATAAGTAGTCGAATGGCAAAACATGGAAAGGTAAAAACACAAGATAACGCAGCTACCTTGACCACTTCCAGAAGCGACTGAATCCTCCACTCGCATTCGTCCAGAACGAGACTCCGGTTTACGAAATAATCCTGAAGCGCTTTCATGAAGAAGACTAGAAGCAAAAATATACCAATCACAAAGCAGAGTCACAGTCACATGGAATCTGTAATTTGCTGATATGCCTAAATACAAACACCAATTTATGGAAGTGTTTGTTCGAGTAAATTCGAACATAAAAAAAAGATAGGACGAAAAAACTTTTTCAGCCATCGTTCGGCGTGATGCGCTAAAGTTGGCGTGAAATAAGTAACAATCCTTGTGCAATTACACGGCTGCAATATATTTCACGCCAACATTACTGTAAGACGCCGAACGATGACTGAAGAAGTAATATTGTTATTGTTGTTCGACGCAAAGCGATTCTGTATATTTGTGGAACATCGTTGCTAAATTTGAGTTGAAAGCATTTCTTTGAAAGTGATCGATATGATAATACGTTACAATTCTGGCAACAACAGGTGGTAGAATATCTGCTCGCTGTTCCTGTGAATTACGTCTTTCTAATTATAAATGATCCCCATTCGATCACCTTGAAATTTGTGCAACAATTACTCTCTACACAACAATGAGTCATTTTTATATCACCATGACCAATTCATCAGATCCATAGTCAATCAGTTGTAAATACAGCATAAAGAATGCATATGAGGAAAAGATATAGGTCAAAAAAAAGAAACCGCAGCAGAGAGATTGCAGATTATGGAGGTGAAATGCATCAGTATAAATTCAGCAAGAACCTTTAAACCTATAGAACCTATAGTATGAACCTATAAAAGAAAAGGAAGGAAAACAGAACAAAAACTCATAACCAGCATAGCAATTCGAGGGCTTTCTCGTATTTACCTACTTATCTAAATACACGTATACAATACAATCTAAGACACGTGAAATAAATAGGGAACATAAGGCTCCAAAGAATTAAGCTTAATGAAAGGTTTCGCAACAACGCGAATACGAAATTCGCTGAGAGAGATTACATTGAGATTATAAAGCGATGCAAGGTACAACAGATCGGTGGGACTAAATTTTTACAACATTGTCATTCCGTGTTATCCAATTTTCGTAAGAACGCATCACGTCGCTGATACTCGTCTAGGTCTTTTTCGGTTTGTCTATCGGGCGGGAGTTCCGTTCGCTTTTGGGTGAAACCGACTTCGCGCTGACTGACTTGCTCGACATTTTCCTAGAATCTAACGCCTTGAAAACGAAACAAAAATAGAAGAAATTCGCTTCCTTACCCGATTCAGAGTATTTTGCATGATGTCCTCCTTGCCCAACTTTATTTCTTCATCTGTGTGAGGTTCAGAAAGAGATAAGGAATCAAGTGAGTTTGTAATTCCATTAACGTCAGAAAAGACGGCTTTAACTTCGCCATACTGAAACTCATTTGATACACGAAGATACGGGTCATAAAGGCTCAATGCCCCCACAATGGTAGGTCGCTCATCGTGGCGTGGGGGTGACACTGGGTGTCGAACTGGATGCACAGCCGAGTGTATACTCTGGCAGGGTCTCCTAAGCTGTGAAGGAGTTCGACGTTTCCGGTCTCGGCCGGATGCCTAGCTAAGAACCGGCCATGCCAGATCCCCCGCCGTCTGGCTTCTTCTGGTCGCTAGGCGGTTCTCCCCGCTCCAAGCCCGGGGTCAGCGATCGCCCCGTGGAAGTCAAGAGTGGGCCTAGTAAGTCTGCTCTTGGAGAGAAACAAATTTTATTACTCAGACAGCAAGATACATCGGATCCCGCCTACGGCGCCGGGTGCTAGCAAGAACGATGTCAGGGTCTTAAAGCGCCTTTTGGATCCGACAAAAACGACACGTCTGCCCGGACGACACCTTATGGAGACTGCCTCATGCTCTGTACCTACAACGCCAGGACATTCTCCACAAACGCCGGCCTCTACGCTCTTCTGGACGCTGCAGAGCACATCAAGTACCACATCATCGCTCTGCAGGAAACGAAGTCCAGGAAGAAGGACGTGCGACAGATAAGTGATGGGACCCTCATCATTTGTAATGAAAAGGTTCCATCACAAAACGTGGGAGGCGTCGGCTTTGTCGTCCACCCATCTATCGTCCATCTTGTCGATTCGCACGAGATCCTATCACCTCGACTAGGCATCCTACGACTACGCCCTCCACATCAGAAGACCATCAGCATCATCAACTGCTATTCCCTAACATCAGCAGCTGACGGATCAGAACTAGATGCTTTCTACGAAGATGTGGAGGAGGTCGTCCGCAACGAGAAGTTCTTTTACAAGTTTGTTGGGCAACTTCAACGCGAAAATCGGGATGCTACTGGAAAGGGAATATAGGATCGGGAAGTTTGGATATGGGCTCCGGAACGAAAACGGCAACCGTCTTATTGGGCTTCTCTCCGCCGCACGACTTTTCCATGGAAGTTCCATCTTCATGAAGAAAGAACATCGCCGGTGGACATGGGAATCGCCCAATGGAACGACTCATGCAAAGGAGATCGACCACATTCTCACCAATCGAAGGTGGAGCTTGCTCGATGTCTCAATAGTTCCATCCTTCTGCAGTAGCTCCGATCACCGCCTCCTTCGAGCAAAGGTACGATTCAGTCGAAGGCTGGAAAAGAAATTTTGCCACAGTGCCGCAGGAAGGAAGAATGTCGTTTATGACGGTAACAGGCTGGAGGAGCTCATATCAAGTTGTAACTGGCCCATCGAGGAGGACCCAAGTACGACTACGACCGGCTTCTGAAAGGATTGCGAGCCTGCGGAGAGTGCGTCTCAGTGACTTCCGAGAAGAACATGGAACGCATTCCGAAGACCACCAAAGAAATGCTCGAAAGAAAAAGATTTTTGAAGCAGGATCCAAATGCAACCCATCTCGAGCGATTGATAGCCAACGCCAGTTGCAGAACAGCTTTGCAGGAGGATCTCAGGAAGTACAGACAGCCAAGATAATGGAAGCAGCCGTAGGAAGACGAAGTCTCAAGAAGTGCCGAAGGGACCTCTGTGAATATCACGTACCGCTGGCTGCACTATTGAACGAAGACGGGACTCCGGCTTTTTCCCGATACAAGATGGAATCTGTCGCGAAGAACTTCTATACCAACCTCTTCCGCTCATTAACACCCGTGCCAATGCCCGTTGTTCCCACTGGAGAAGTATCACCACGAATTTTACCTGCTGAAGTGCGCACAGCGATTCGGACCATGAAAACGTACGGCTCCAGGACCAGACCATCTTTCCGCCGAATTTCCGCGACCTGGAGGACAACGTGTACAAGAGATTCTCACGTCGCACCTAACATCTTACTTCAGAAGGAAAGGATTCCCGACCAATAAAGAACATCAAAACCGTCCTTCTTTTCAAGAAGGGTAAACGGGAAGATCTTCGGAACTACCGTCCAATATGCCTGCTGAGTGTGCTGTACAAGCTTCTCAGATTATTCTCGCTCGCGTATCTCGGACACTGAATGAAGCCCAACCCCAAGAACAAGCTGGATTTCGCATAGGATTCAGCTGCACGGATCACATCCAGACGGTTTCGAGGTTCATAAAAGTCTGCCGGAAGTACCGACAGCCTCTCGTCCTAATCTTCGTCGACTACGAGAAAGCCTTCGACAGCGTCGAAACGAACGCAATTCGGTCAGCGTTAGTCGATCAAGGACTGGACCCAGCTTACGTGAGGACACTAGCCGATTGTTATAAGGACTGCACAACAAAGATGCAGCTATTCCATCGCCCCCTATTCCATTTGGGAAGGGAGTCCGAGAAGGCGACACAATTTCGCCGAAGCTGTTCACCGCGGCCTTGCAGTGGGTGATGAAGTTACTGGACTGAGACGAGAGAGGCATACGAGTTCACATTCTTGTCGAACCTTCGTTTTGCGGACGACATCGTTCTCTTTTCGAGCAGTATCACTGAAGCAGAGACGATGCTGAAGGAACTGAACGAAGTAGGGAAGAAGATCGGATTGCGAATCAATTGGAAGAAATTCAGTTCATGAAGAACGCCCTTTACGAAGATGCAGAAATGGAATTGGAGGGCACCCCTATCACGGAGACGTCTTCTTACGTGTATCTCGGACGTTCGATGAACATGGAGAACAACTTGAGGGAGAACATAACAGGGGAAGAAGAGCAGCCTGGGCCGCCTTCGGGCCTCTGAAGGAAGCCACCACCAACTGACGGATCCGGAGCTTCGTGCCCACCTGTTCGACTCAACCGTTGTCTTGGCGCTCTGTTTACGCAGCTGAGACTTGGGCTGACACCGTAGCCACTTCGAAAGCTTCAAGGACCACCCACAGAGCGCTAGAGCGTACACTTCTGAAGATGACCCGACACAAACATCTCGTCGGACTTCGCAGTACGGATATGAGGAGAATGTCCCGTTTTCGTGACCGAGCGGATTACGTTGCGAAAGCGAAGCATCGATGGGCCGGTCACATTATGAGAGGAACAGACGACAGATGGACACTAAGAACATTTGAGTGGATTCCTCGCGAAGCAAAACGTCCCCGAGGAAGACCTCCAACGAGGTGGGCAGACGTGTCCGTGGAACGGATGGACTAGCTAAGAAATCAGCTAGACACGATTTTTGCACCTGGAACTCGTGGACGCAGCCACCGACATCAGCCAAGAAGATTGGATGTCTGAAGCGAGAGACAGGAAAAATGGAAACTTCTGAGCTGGGGCCCGCACGTCACGTGCAGCCGGGCCATCTAAGTATCTAAGTATCTAAGTAAAGGCTTAATTGCAAATAAGTAACATTGAAGAACTAGCCTTTAACATAGTACTACAAGATTTCAGAAATTCATAAGAAAAAACGACAGTAAACAGAAAGAACAAAGGTAGAAGGCACACCTTATGCAATGACAACAAAACTCGAACTAAAAATGTCCAATGTTTCTCTTTCAGTGGAAGGGCAAAACCATTGATAATACTTCCTGAACTATCAAGATAACATGGGTCTAGTACAGCTCTTCAATCCGTTTTATCGAAACAATGATCAATAAAGTGCGAAACAACTTTGCTAAACAGACTGACCTAAAATCTCTAACATTCTGCAATGCCATTATGTCGTTCCGTCTCGTTATGAAACAGTAGAAGATGTTATTGATTTTTTCTAAACTATAGATTTTACAGATTGTTTGGAAATAAAAGAGAAAAGAGAAGGGACTCACCAAATGTACGCTCTCATGCCTAAAAACTTTCCGTATATCCGATGCAAAGTTGTTGAGAAAATCTCGTTCTCGAGGATCTGCATCTTCTGAGTCCATAATCATCAAAAGCTGAAAGAATCACTCTGCCACTAGACACGCATGTAATGCCATAATCTATATTTAGAACAAGAAAATGATTGAGCGAAAGCAAGTACTATTATTGCAAGCTGAGAGAATACACCTTAGTCTTAAGAAATATCAGTAAAGGTGAAAAAAAGGATACACCCAGAACGAAAAAATATAGTGGTCAGAATAAAAAACCTTACCCTCAACATAAACTAATGGTCGAGATCCGGTACGCGGCAAACGTTGAGGGATACGTTAGCCGTGGAGCGCGCCAGCGCAATCATTGACCGTAGTTGGCAAGACAGCTAAAGTTGGCCGGGGGGGGGGGAGGGGAGAAGGGGGGGGGGGGGATTTTTCAGATGCACTTCGAAGGGATTTCCCCCATGTAGATTTTTGCCTGATCTGGAGGGAAAAACAAAAACGAGCATTTGTTCCAAAGTTGTCTTTCTTTGGAAAAATGTTGAGAAGCCAGATGCAATCGAGTGACTCTCTCAATGTACTTACGTTGCTTTTGCTGTTACTGTTTGCGTTCTGTAGTTGTTCCTTGCTAGTTATTTGTATGGTATCCTGATGTAATAACATAATACAATATCTTGCCGTTAACATTTCCTTTGAGCTGGCTGGCTATCTGCTGGATAAAACTGATCACCCACTAGTATTAGTAGAAGACTCTTCAAATAAAAAAGTAGCACCCAATTTTGCTCGGAATTCAGCAGAGCACATGATGGCTGCCCACAAAGGGATAGATACGGCTTGCAAATTCATAGTTAGGAGAATATTTCGACACTGGCACTAAAAATAGAATTCCTATGCGTTTCTGTAAAGTTTCGAAAGTTTAGCAGTTTTACACTCAAGGATGAACGGACTAAGGGTTATTATGTTCAACAAAACACTAGCAATTTATGCGAAAAGTCAATGCAGATATTTAGATTTCTTCAAATGGCAGACAATCCCCAAACGAGTTGGTTTCGTTTGAATAGACTAGACTTCACTCAAATCGACATTGAATTCAACTTTTTCAAGATTAAGGTTTAACAAAATATTTTTCGCAAGGAAAGAGTGTCAAGCGTGGTGTACCACAGAAATAGAACACAAACAGACAAAATTCAGAACCGATACAGTGTCACACTCATTTCGTCAGCGGAACTATCAGTGGCGATAGGTTGAATGAAAGCTCCACTCTTTCCAAAATTTCGTGAAACCTACTTGCCTTATGCGGCCAATACAAAAACACTATCACGATTAATCCTGTATATGAGGGGAATTGATCTTGAGGATTTATTTCAGGCCGTCAAGTCACTGGCACAAACTTTTATTTGTGCGTTACCAGCGTCAAAATATGAATAGGCAAAATCTTCTAACTTCTAACAACACTTCCTGCATACGTCCGAACGATACTTAATTTTGCATTAATCATCAACTGCAAAATTTCAGCATCAGTAGTAGGAAGCAAACGCGAAAGTATTTAATTCATTGACGACGATGTGGACCACCGGTGGCCTACGCGCTTTTTGCTGCCAGGGACGATGTGGACCCCCGGTGGCCCACACCTCCGCAAAGTACCATTTGCAGATCTAGTATTTTTTCCACATATGAATATTTTTTCCAATTTTTTTGTACTCTTAGCACCTATAGGCTCCGTTGTTCAAGAAAATGTTAGTAGTTGGTTACAAAACAATGTTGCATTTCGTAAATAAGCACGAAACCTTCCCACACTGAAAGTGTGGTGCAAAATCGCGTCGTCCCACAGCGCCGCTGCGCAAAATTAGGCGTCGTCGTCAATGGGTTAAAGCAACATTCCTATGGTATCTACTTCCGCATACCATTGAAGCTGTACTTGAAGTTCATCAGAAAAAGCAGTTTGAAAGAGAGCGCACATGCTCACAAAATTCAAGATAACTAGATTTTTCAAGTCAACGAAGTGTTGAAAATGATAAACGTTGCAACCATCTGTTGCACGCATCGAAAATGCAAACCCGACATCTTTTTTTTGAAGCTAGTCATGGGAAATATAAAGTCCACATTCTTCAAAGTTCTGTTCTCACTAGATTGAGCAAAAAAGATGAAAGATCTTCGAAGCACTTGCCTTCCATAAATGAAAATTAAAAGTTATCACGCACAAATTTGGCTTAGAAATGACGAAAATGAGATTTTATCGACCAAGAAACATCAAAACGATGTTAGAGAACAAAAACATGTGAAAACTGGGCCAACTTTAGCTGTCTTGCCAGCTACGGCCAATGATTGCGCTGGCGCGCCCCACGGCTAACGTATCCCTCAACGTTTGCCGCGTACCGGATCTCCTAATGGTCGATGTATTTTTTAGCTATATTTGACTGAAACCTGGTGACTCGAGAAAACGAAGGAAGAACTCGCAAACAAGCTGATAATAAAGCCATTTACTGAGATGTACAAGCAACTTACATACACCATAAGGTTGCCGCCACCTAGTTAGCGGAGTTCATGAGAGGTCATGAACTGGCAGCAACGCTAATTTGCACTCAATTTGCACCGAAGATGAGCTGATCCTGCTCACGGTAACTCCGTCATCATCCTGCAGCCTATGAAACCGGAATTTCTTTAAAATCTGAACTCAAATTCAGTAGTAAAATCAGTCCAATTAGGCCAAAAACTTGTATTTAAGGGTATTCCTATTACGCTGATTCCGAATAGTTAATCGTTTCGCTTGAAACCTAGGATTTTTTCTTTTTTTAAATTGAAACTTGTTTTCACAATTTCAAAAATTCTATGTAAGGTTTTCTGACATGCTGTTTGAAAAAGCTGATGGTTTTGCTTGAAACCTAAAAATTTTTTTTTGAATCTCAAACTCTTTTTCGGAAATTTCGCTGCAATGATAAACCTGAAAAACAAACGGAAGAAATCCGCTCTGTTTAAGAAAATAAAATGAATCCGAATTCGAATAAACTATTTTGCTCCAATAACACCTTAGATCGAAAAACGAGAATCGTATCGATGTCAAAAATTTCTCAAATCCGAAATGGACTTCAACATCGAATAAAAAATGCTTATTAAAACCACCTTGAACCAATCCAAGTGTCACGGTCCATGCTGGTTTAGACACCAACTGTTCTAGACAGCAACAGACAACAACAACAACAACACCAATAATCAGCTTTTTCGGAAAAAGCATGTCAGAAAACCCTTACATGGAATTTTTGAAACTTTTATTTGTGAAAACAAGTTTCAATTCAAAAAAGAAAAAAATCCTGGGTTTCAAGCAAAACGATTAAAATATTCGGAATCAGCGTAATAGAATACCCCTAAATACGAGTTTTTGGCCTAAATGGACTAATTTTACTACTGAACTTTTGAATTCAAATTTTAAAGAAATTCCGGTTTCGTAGGCTGCAGGATGATGACGGAGTTACCGTGAGCAGAATCAGCTCATCCTCGGTGCAAATTGAGTGCAAATTAGCGTTGCCCAGTTCATGACCTCTCATGAACTCTGCTAACTAAGCGGCGGCAACCTTATGGTGTATGTAAGTTCCGTTCCCCCTTTTCGCGTGGGTGTAACCGGGGCCCGGCATAGATCGTCTGGAAGCAGGGTGGACTTCGTTTTTGGAGCAAAAAGCAAAGGAGATATCGTTTATGACGAGTAGGGGCCCAGCACCAAGAATAAGCGCCAAGCGCGTCGAATACAAGCTTATCGGACAGGTTATCACACGATTGACATGCTCTATCTTATACGGCGAAAAGTGCACGCGAATTGAAGGCAAGGCTAGAATCAACAAATAGCTTGTTTACAGCGCACACAGAATCATATAACACCAAAAGAACTATATACTAAGAAAATTATTTGCAAAAGTATTGTGTAAAAAGGTTTGAAAACGTCTCCAGAAGCACCAGACGATCTGAGATCGTCTGGAGCATGTATTTCTATCACTTCACATAAGTTTTGGATCTATCATGGACGGATTCTCCGATCAAAAATTTATCCCTGAGCATGAAGACATTTTCATATCATTGTCTTCCCT
This sequence comes from Cylicocyclus nassatus, assembly GCA_958299035.1. Lineage (NCBI taxonomy): Eukaryota > Metazoa > Nematoda > Chromadorea > Rhabditida > Strongylidae > Cylicocyclus > Cylicocyclus nassatus. The sequence goes on from CATQJL010000001.1 coordinate 78,045,911, forward strand.
TTGTTTTTTTGCCTTCATTTCTTCATATATCGCTTTGTAAAATATCGCACTCCAATGCCAAACTCTTGAGCATGCGTAGTATCCAGCTCCAATTTGGATTTTCACTCTTATCTTACGTTTTTTCATTCAGACTAATAAGTCTTTCTTGTTTTCATCTTCTCCCAAATGAATAGGTCAAAGGGAACTTCGTAAAACTTCCAAAAGTCAGGGAAGACTTCGTTTTCGGAAACCCTAGAAAGCGACTCGTGCCGGGCCCTGGGTGTAACGCAGTGGGCATCACACAGAGGAGACACTGCGGCGGGCACTCTTCGATAGTACTCTTTCACTAGACTGGCGGCCCAATTGCTATCAGGAGTGAGAAATCTCGTATTGGGTCCAAAATTGGTTAACATTTAATTTAATGCTATAAAGCTGCTATACTTCGTCTAGTGATGTTTTTATAACAAAACAGTGGGTTACCTAGGGAGGGGGGAAGGAGGAGAGCGGGGGGGGGGGCATTTTTATGACTTATGTAAGTACCCCCCCCCCCCCGAGAATAGGTCGCGAAATTTTTGAAAGTTACTTACATGAGTCATAAGAATGTGCGAAAGACTTTTTTATACTTGTAAGAAATTAAAATGATTTTTAAAATTTTTCAAAAATTCAATTTAGCTTTGTAAAAAATTTTTTTGGGGGCGTGGCGTCAGCCAAGCCCCCTTTTTCTAAAATTTTGGGGGGCGTTAGCCACGCACCTTCATTAGAAAAGAATTTTTGTCGCTCCCCCCCCCCCCCCCCTCCCCCGAGCCGAAATCCTGGGTACGCCACTGTTACAAAGATATGCTGAAAGGCATGGTGCACATAAAGTAAATGACGAGAGTAGGACTACTTGCAGAAGAACGCTTGAATCAACAAAGAATTGTCGCTGGAAGCTGAGAATGTGCTTTTAGTGAAGCCCATCGAAAACAGACATGCACCGACTACACCGCGAACTATTTCTCTAGACTTGCCCTGCGCATTGAATAACCGAAATAGTGCTCCTCTTTCTCGTGAAGCATCTTTCTCGTGGCTTTTTTCCATGGCTTTTCCTAACCAGTGTCCTGCATGTTCTTTCCGGTGTAAATTTTCATAAACGTTTTCCGTCAAAGCATTTGAAGAGCCTAGTTTCTCCTCGCTTAAGCTTCAAATATCAGTTGGCCTTTCCAATTTTCTTGGCAAAAATGGCGTAAGTTCCTCCCCCCCCCCCTTCCCCCCCCCAACTCCACAGTCGCATCATCTAATCTCTCTTCCTTACTCGAAAAACTAACCCATCTCCAAAATCTCATGTTTTCAAAAGCTTACTGGCCAAAGACACAGTATCCTCCTCCACCTTCAAAGTATCTCCGATTAGGATGCTCACAGAGTAGCCCCTCAACTTATACGTGCAAAAGCCCTAAAGCCGGGGTGAAACGAAGAAGGCGGCTGCCCATGAAAAAAGCCGTGCGCAAGCGTACGAACAATCATGAAAAGTGCTCAAACTCCCTTCGCACCTGCTTCGCAAAGCGACCGCCATCGTCAGCGCAGCCTTTACATTCCATCATCACTCACCTTTGTCAGAAAAGATTATTTGTCCTTTTCCCCCCCCCCCCCCCCGCCCCGCTCGGGACGAAAATTCTGGGTACGCCATTGCGGTTTACAATGAATATAGGGGGGACGGTAGATTGGCGCGTATTGATCGGTTGTCACTAGTTAAGAAGAACAGAAAAAATCAAATCTAATTGACGACTTTCAGAATTTCAACTAGTGAATCTTCGCCACCATTTCTATGTGATGGAAGAAGCCTTCGGAGACCTCCCTTTGTAAAGTACAAATCCCTACTGGCAATGACGACTGCCGAAATGCGCGCCTTTCGACATAACCCTGAATATAGTCTATATCTCATGGAGCGCGTCACGTTCTGCGGTGTCTCGGTGGTTCGTTGGCTTTATAGTAGTCGCGAAATACCTGTTGGAGTATGTTATGTAGAACAGAGCTTTATTTAGACAGGCGACCTGCACACGTTGGTGCTGTGGTAGAATGCTAACGATAACAGGCGGAGCATTGTAACTCCATGGTATCACAGCAGATCATGCTTATGGCATGAGCTTTACGGCACTTTAGTGAGGGTAAAGTTACGATTGCAAGAAAGTGCCGACAATGTCGGCACACTCCGGCTAGCGAGGGAAAAGAGAACAGCGAAACGGAGCACAAATATAACATCTAGATTCGATGTGCTTTCTTTCAGGATATCGCAATGGACGTTGTCGAGGTAGCAGAAAGGTAGAGGTAGGGCGCGATGACGGGTGCGTTTTAGCGGAAAACTTGGTGTTGGAACAGGCTGGTGACACGTAATTCTACATTCATGTCTTTAATTGGAAGTAAAACACAAAAGGAATCCAGCTTCGTTCCTTCTATATCGCTGCTACTGATATACGTATCCTGTGAATGCCAGTCTTTATCGAAAATCCAAGTCATTGACTGAGACACATACGTCTTGACCTGTCTCAGTACTGGGCCAGCTGTACTTAATGAGTTGTTATTATCGTGCGTTATTGTATCATTGCTACTTCCTTTGTGCGAAACGTCCAGCTTTGGAGTTCTCGTCATTGATTTTGCAGAATGCTTTAAGACTGAAGATTTACTGTCGTTGTTGTCCTCATCCTTTAGATTGAATAGGGTTTCTCCGTTTGAATTTTTCATGCAATTCATGAGTTTTGCGGTGGGAAGTCTTCTTCCGCTCCCTACTAACTCTAGCACATCATCTTCTATACGAATTTGTAAGAGATATAGAAACCTCTTTGCGTCAAAAATGTTTCAAAAAATCTTATCTCTTCTTCCAACGCATCCCATTCCTCCACCATTGGCTTCTTCGCAGCCTCGGATTCAGCCTCCTCGCATCTTTCCATTAATATGTCATAATCCATTTGTAGCGATTCGATGACATCTTCAACTTCCATTTTGCACCAAGTGAATCCAGATGGTCGTGGCATAAATCGTGGCGCATTTGACCATCATCTGGAAGGATAATTTTCTCATTGTGGCACGCGTACATAAAGGTTGGTGCAAAAAGTGCTAACCAATACGTTGCTATTTTTCTGTTATAGAATGTTTATCGTGCGCTAAACAGCAGCCGAAAACTCTCTTTTGAAAGAGACAGAAGAGCTGAAAAACTCTGGAAAAATGAAGCTGTTCCAAGTTCTACTGACCGTAACTTCCTTCAGAATGAACATCTTCAAAATCTGAAAGCAGCATTGTGTTCATTTCGTTAAGGCAAATTTTGTCGTATACAGCAAGCCCTTGAAATTCCGTTTCCAATTTTTTCAAAATTTTCTGCGCGCGTATATTCACAAGGTCGCAACGCAGCGCACATCAAACATATATTGGATTGTGCTGCTTCCACAGATTACCGAGCGTTAAAAAAACCAGAGAATCTTTTTCAAAAAAGATAGAAGAGCTGGTGAATTCTGGAAAAATCGTGTTGTCTCAAATTTTGCCCACTATAACCCTAAAATGGGAAGCTCTCCTGCTAAGCAAATCTGATTTCCGTAATTAGCAGGTCAGATAACCTCTACGAGCAAGCTTTTAAAGAACTTCGCGTGATTTGGTTTTTTTTCGTTCTACGCCCTGAAGCTCGCCGATGGGTTTTGGTCAAAATGTCGATAATCTTGGATTATGAGGAAACTTCGCTCAAAGAGGTTTTCGAACACGCTGTTTTCGATAATCGTCGGAGTACAGAGTTTTCTAGCAGAGATGTGGTGAGGGAACTTTAGCTAAGCCACGAAAGTTCTTAGATTCGCCTGCATTTTTCGAGCACCTTTTAGAAAATCTGCTTACTTACCTCTACAGGTTAAATTCACTAGAAAGCGTGCTATTTAAGGTGTATGCATCTGGCTTCAATCTATAGCAGTCGCCGAATTACGGGCCTACAAAATCACGTCCTCATGAGTTTTGCCCAAATGTAAAGATTGCCTGCTTCGTAGAAATTCCACCTAAGTGACTGTAAGATACTGTGGTCACCAATTTTGTGTTCAACTCGAAAGATCCTGGGGATCTTATTGTATTGGATCTGGTGGTTGTGTGTGCCTGAGCCCTAAGGTGAATATCGAAGCAGATTCGTGACTGGAGCTCAGATCTATTCAATTACTTCCAGTACAGCAGGATAGATTCCTTGAGCGAAGTGAACACAAACAGGCCAGGTGACCACAGTGTCTTACAGTTACTTAGGTGGAACTTCTACGAAGTAGATAAATAGAAATTTAGAGAATTAACCGAATTTTCGACTAATTTTTCTAAATTTTACCTATTTTCAGAAAAAGAGCAAGTGACAGGTAGACAGAACAAACCCTACAGGACACAGAGTGATTTTTCTTTTCCTCAGCTTGCTTCTTTGAGTTTCTAGAGTCAATTTTTCACTGCCGTCAAATTCCATATTTGGTGAACTCAAACCTCACAAAACAAGAACTGGCAATCAACTCGGGTGTCATTCGACGCAGCTTTTTCTCCTCTTTCTACTAGTGCTTAGTTGTTTTCGATTCATCAAGTTTTCATCCTAATCCTTGGTGCAAGTACATTATGTCACAGCTTCCATGAATTGTTTGAAATTATAAAAGTAGTTTATCATTTTTACACACATCCACAAGTTGAATAGCGGATATTGCATGAATATTTGTATGTAGAACTTTTGTGGCTTGAACAGTGACGCTATTTTTTTGAAAGCAGCTAAATCACATTAAAGATAAGTGCCGAAAGTCTAGAGGTTCTACGCTTGAATGAATGATTGCTCACGTATTATGCAGCCAGAACAGAGCCAGTTTAACAAAGTAATGTCCAAAGATTCTGGAAAACATTGAGGCTATGAAAACATCAAACATCAAACGCGTAGCTGTTGGGAAAGCCTGCATATCTAACATATTGGCCTGTAGTAAACCTTGATCAAGGGAGAAGATTTTCCCTGAGGCCCTTGTGTGATGTTCCGTCAGGTGAAATGAAGACCGCCCACTTCCCCATTATATAAGAATGCAACGTTACCTGACATGTGAGTCTCCGGTTAGGTTCGGCAGGGAGATCATTTCCCTGCCGAGTCATCGGAGATGAGCGGAGCAATGATCTCCCGAAATGGTGTGCTAAAGGAGATTTAGAGAAAATATCAGTAACTTACACCTGAGTAACTTACAATACACCTGTTTTCGCCTAATAATGCATTCAGATTTATAGAAATGCACACATTCTCGCTGCTGTAAATTTGCTCAAAGGAACTTCGATATTTTCAAATGATTCTTTGTGTTGCATTGGTATTTTACATCTCTGTGGACAGTAGTAAGGACAGTACGATCCAAAAAGGCTCACTTGCTCGCTGGACCTTTCTCCGGCTCGTCTATAAACATCTTGATAGTTTCTTGGGAGTAATAGTCGAACTCAATTATTATGCTTCAAAATGTTTACAGTTACCGATAGAACATATAGGCTTCTGCGTGACGAAGGTACCTTCGGGCGCGAATGCGGCTTTATTAGCCGCGGAGGCGCATAAGACCCAGGATCTACAACAGTGAAGATACGCGCGCGTGGCGTTCGCGCCCCCTCAAGTAATACTGCTTCTGCGCCTTCGTCCTGCAGCAGCCTTTACATTGTTATCCGAAAACACAGCTCTGTGTTCAATGGAAATTTTTTTGCTAATGGGATCTTTCTGCCATTACTGAGCTCACAGTTTTCGCTACTCAATTTTGAGCGTCGTGAAATTGTTAGCCTATCAATCACATATTTTTGATAAATCTCATCAAACTTCCGTTTAGTCCATTCTCTTTCTTTTTCTTCTGCATACTTGAGCATTTTCTTGGTTCCATCATGATGTGTTCGCAGATGACAGGCTAGGTAATCTAAGCGTTCATTAGAACTGTAATTTCTTTTTTACCGAGGTTTATTAGTGCTGTGTTGTACAAAAACGAACTTTCTAAACATTCTTAGAAGTTGCTGCGATCTTAACTTTCTTAGAATTGTGTTTTCAATGCAGCTTGGTTTTTTTTTTTCAGAATGGTCATGACCATCTTTAAGGATCTTAGCAGTTTGGAGGTTGATCAATAATCTGCATGTTGATTTTCCATACGCTCACTGCCAAATTCCATTCTCAGAATTATTTTATAGGATGAGGACCATGAAAATGATGTTATCGGTAGCGTAATCCAAAGACGCAGAAGAAAAAAACGCTTTTAACATTCTATCACTATTCCAAACTTTGGTGGGATCAAGCGGGTTAAGAGTTGTATCAACTACATGCTACTCGAATCATTACCCGATTCACAGATTGCAACTTATCATTACGGGAATTGTTGATTTCGCTCCGAGCTGGTGTTTTTAGTAGAAGGTATCCAACTTTTGTGTATTAAACTTTGGAGTACCAATTCATCTGTTCAAGTTTCGCCATTTCATTGATTTCGTTATCCGATTTATCGTCTCTTGATCTATTGCGTTTACTAGCTTACTGTAATCGGTAAGGTTTATTACCAGCAGCTCAGGGTCAAGCAAGGGGTGTGGCACACGATCGCTGGTTACGACCCCCCCCCCCTCCCGGATTGCTGTCTCAATAAGACCCCCCCCCTGAACTATATACCTAAGATAGCATTACTAGAGTTGAGAAAGAGGTCAGGCACAAGTCTTTCGAACCCCCCCCCTCCCATGAAAGCCCTCAAACGACCCCTTCTTCCTCCTCTTAACCCCTGGACCTCAAAGTGTGACATTCTGAAAGACACCATCTTTTTCTAGAGAGTTTTCTTTCAGAGAGCTGTACGCCCGATTTTCTGTGACTGCACTTTACAATCACACGCAATTTGACGGCTGATTTTGATCTGAATGGGCATATTGAAAGGGCCATAATTTTCTTAAGGGTGGGGCGTTCGGCTCCAAATTTCCAATGTAGCAAGAAGAAGCTATGTGCTCAATACTCATACCAGCAATGGAGCGCTTTCTGGATTTTGAAGGCAAGTTAATGGGGTGCGGCACACCCCCTTAAAAGCTGCGGCAGCCGCAGCTTTTAAGGGGGTGTGCCACACCCCATTAACTATATCAAAAAATCATTTTTAGCGGACAGTATTTATATGAATCGATAACCTAAACCTTGTAGATTCCATAGGACTGTTTGGAGCCTGATTTGTCTTCTTAGCTCTAAGTAATATTTGATGAAAGCACAGCGATCAAATGCGAAAAATGGGAAAAACGAGATTTCGGTTAGCTTCTAATTCCACAGTTTGCAGGTCTTCTGAAGCGGGATTTCTGAGGTGGACAAAGATGGAGTAATGCTTTGTGTTGAGTGCAAAAACGGATAGCTAATTCACCTTTGAAACAAAGTTAACCATGTTGGAATTTGACCATTTCATTTAGGTAGCCTAGTATATTCAATCTTCACAATTCGCTCACACTTTGTCTACAGGGGTTATTTGACATGCTGATTATGGATAGGATACGAATATCATGTTATTACTATTATCAGATTACCCAACTACGACCCCCCTCCCCTTTTTACTCCTCAATACGACCCCCCAGGTGTGGCGTGCCGCACCCCACGCTTGACCCTGCCAACAGCTTGCTTTCTGTTTTTCATTATCTGTGAATGTGATCATTTCAAGAATAAGTAATTTCCGTCAGGAATCCATCGTTGTTAATCTCAGCTGTTACAGACGAAGCTATGAGAACTCACTCATAATCATGTAGTAGAAAATATGTGATAACAGTGCCCACAACCGCTTTTTTCAGAGATTCTTTGCATTCTGGGAGAAATGCGCGATGGCAGACTATCTTTTGATACCCTTCTAATATGGCTCATAAAATCGAGGCTCTATATACTTAATTCTTGATCGCACGGATCAAACATCACTGCGGAGCACGCGCCGCGAGGTAAAATGCTTGCCTCAGTACAAATGTTACAAATGCCCCATTGTACAAATCGTGTCGCAACGTTTCAGTCGCCCCGCAAGTGGTTCGCAGCGTTTGAGCAGTCCGTGAGGTCAGCGAATCGACAATAGATACGTTTGAGTTATTCGTATTCTTACATGTGCCACTGCACAGCGGGTACAGTCGAGTAGATTTTCCGCTTAATATAGTGTGCTTGCACTGAAGGTGAAATGCGGTAGAATTTGCGCGTTAAGAAATAGCTACGCCTGTGACGCCGGCTATTTGCGCGCGCAATATGTCGGCATTGCTGGCGTTGCTACTTGTTCACGCGCAAATTTTACTGCGTTTCACCTTCAGTGCAAGCACACTATATTAAACGAAAAATCTACTCGACTGACTTAGTGCGAGCCTACTGTCTTTTCCGTAGCATTTACGCATACACCTCGCGTGGACATTGCGTAGCTATTTCCGATCGATGCAGCAAATGTGAATTCTCAAGCGGCACGTCCGCGTACGCGGCATATGGCTCTAGTGTTGCGCTTAACCTGATCAAAAAGGGATACGGACTGTACAGGTGATTTCACGAGATCTTGCCTTTTCCGGATTACTGGCGACTCAAAGACATCATACGAAGATTTGAATAGGGGCTTGTTTTATATTAACTTTCACGAGGAGGCACTTGATCTTGCAATTGCTTTTGCAACACAGACCGCAAGTTATATCGCTTAGTACCATTTTGCCTTTACAGATGCCTTAGAGCTAGTATAGATTACGGTACTGATTACGGTATCAAAGTAGTGCGTTATAAGTGGTGGCGTACGGTAGTGGGTAGTGAAATACCTTATGTTCTTCAACTCAGGTATTTGTAGCGCACGCCGACGTTGCGTTTTGAAAATGTTTGCAAGTTAGATTGGATCGAAATGGTGAAAATTGATTATGATTTCTCTTAGTTAGGCAGAATCGATATTTTTCTAGCAAAGCAAAATCGTGATCCGATCGTTTACTATGAATGAACACGCCGATAATCGCCAATCAAACGAGTCGAAAGTGGTCCAGAAGAGTGTTCGTCGAAGAACAGCTTATTGGTGGGTCAATTCATTTCAGCTTGTTTGAGAGATAGAAAAGAGGACCCACTCCTTTTTTCATGATATTTGATGGAGATTTGACTTGCAAGCTTTGCATCTCGCTATTAAATTCGATAATTCCTATCTGTTATGCACTGGTTTCAGAATCATGACGAATGCGTCAAAGTCCCATTCCTGACTTATACTGCAAGAAACGAAGCTTGCATAAACGTTACGAATGCGCGTATACACTTTAAATATTCATCTAATTGAGAATCGATCTTGCGTTAGCTGATGAGATCTTCATGGCAACAAATTCAGAACTGTTGTTTCTGCCGTTTATAGCGAATGTATCTCTTTACTGTACTCGTGCACCTCAATACCATATTTATACCCTCTCCGATGCGGGACTCTAAAAGCGCATCGGGTTTTCACTAAATTGGTATTCCAAATGCCTATAGCGTTTTCTAAGCTGTAATATTGCTCTCAGAATCCTTTTCTGATATTTGTTGAAACGTGCTGATCATGTTCAAAGTCTGAACAAGGTTTAAACACCTCACACGTGGCATTTTCAGGTATCAGGTATATCATTTTCAAGTGTGTCTTCACAGCACCTACTCTCTTCTTTGATTGTCATTTACTATTTGCACGGGCGTACTTCAAGCGATTTCCGTTACCCGTTTTGGCACTTCAATTAACTAAATCTTTGGCATTATGTGTGTTCATAAATTAGAAGGTTTAATCATTCGTGTAAATTATGCACCTTATATGCAGTCCGCAAGTATTAGTATTGAAAAAATCTGGCTGTTGGCAGATTGCGTGCAAATCGTGCGCTGAGATCGCGTGAAGTTTACTCGTGCCTAGATTGAGCAACTGCGGCTGCAATGAAACCAAAGATGCAGAGAATATGTGAAGGAGAAGTAACTAACACCCATGAAGATCCATCGTGAAGTAAGTGTTGAAGAAAGTCAGATGTTTTCCAGTATTGTGAAAGAAGATCTGAGCAAAATGTCAGCTGCTGAACTCATTTCTTCAATTTCTAAAATCAATAAGAACCCAGTCATAGCTTGAATGCTAGCTGTCCTCGCAGAAAAACGAACATATCGGATGCTTTAGAAGCAGACAAACGCTCACGAGTTTGATAATATCGGTATTGAAGAACCATCACCTTCAATGAGAGCATTGGAAGGCGAGGGTACCTTAAAAAGAAGATTGACAATGTATTAGATGTTTTAGATGTTGATTTTTCTCTCAACGAAATCTAATGGGTTGGCAACCCCAGTTCACTCGTCCCAGACTCGTGAAGCTAGTACTGCCGTCGACCTATCGCTGGAAACTAGCTCTAAGGAATGCTCATCTACTTCGTCACGCTGGAATGACAAATGTGTTTATCAGAAAAAGCATGACTAGAGAAGTGCTTCAGAATGAATATGAATTGAGACAAGCTGCGCAAGAACGGAATAATGGCAAACTAAAAAAAATGGGTCGTCTATCGCGGAAAACTAACGCATGTCGATGATCTGCCCATCAAAAGGTCGGTAAAATTCTAAGTTAGCACGACGCGATGAACAGTATTAAGGCGTTGCTGATCAAAAGCTTAGTCAACAAATTGCACCACCTCCATTGTATTTTAGCAGAACTTAAACCAGACATTGTCTTCATCACTAAAGCATGGCTACGAGTAAGATTTTTGATGGCGAAATTCTAGCAGACACGCCGTACACAGTTTTTCGTTTTGACAGAAATACTTGTGAAAGAGTTGGAGTGTGCATTTTTGCAGTTGGCATACGATTCATCAGTACTCCAAAGAGTCATTATTAATGAAAACATGAAAGCTAATGTTTTATGTGTTGACCTATATTCGAGTCACAAACTCTGCATCCCAACTGTCAGATAGCTGACGATAACTGCTTTTTGCAACTTTGAAAGATCTAACCGGTATAAATTCTGATACTGTACTGTTGGGTCATTTTGATCTACATATTGACTGGAACAATAATAAGCCTCATGATGGATAATCTGCTAGATCTTTTGCTTATTTAATCAATTAGATTTACGTTAATATGAAGATAGAGCAACCCATGCCGGTCATATTCTTGATCTAATCCTTTCTAGTTCACCTATTATAACGAATGCACAAATACTAGCCCCCCTTGCTTTGAATTGGAAGAAACACAATGTTCTTCGTCACTCATTCCTATACCTGATTTCCTTAAAACTGATTTTGTTTCTCTCAATGCATATCTTCTTAGCGTTGATTGGCTGCATGTCTTCGACCAGTATTTATCAGTTTATGATGTTTATTAAAGATTCCCGACTTCTATGAAGCTCTATGCAGGTATGTACCTTTTCGAATTCCCTCATATACCAAAATACGATATCCTAAGCAAACTCAAAATTTACTTGAACAAAAATCGCCTTTTCATGCATCTAACTCATCTCAAAGATAATGTTGTCTATAAAAAAGTTTCCTCAAATCTCAGTCTACATTTGAAGAAGTTTTCTTGCTAATCGTGAACGTAGATTGCTTTCCAAAGAGTCGTCGAAGTATCTTTTCTATCACATCAACAGAAAACTGAAGCATGTCCTCGTCTACCAGTAATAAAAGATACTTATGGAAACGCTTACTGTTGTGATGCTGACACAGCTAATGCCCTAGCTAAATACTTTGCTAGTGTTTTTACTCATAACCCCAACAACACGAATGCCAACCAAGGAACGAATTATCCACAAATCGCCCACTACATAAATTCTACTTCACTACTAATGACACCCTCACGATTCTAAAGAGGTTAAAGTCATCATTCTCAGAACCATACGATGGTATACCTCATATTTTTTATAAAGAATGTGCTGGTGCACTCTCCAAACCCTTGACACACATTTTTAACATTTCCATAATGTTTGGCAAGCTGCCTGGATTATGGAAAGAAGGTTTGATAACAGCAATCCCAAAAAAATTCAAACCCAATTCTTGTATCGCACTTCCGCCCAATCAGCATAACCTGCACATCTGTCAAGGTTATGGAGAAGATCCTAAGAGATATGTTTACATCATGGCTTTTTAAAGCAAATCTTATACCCATAGAGCATCATGACTTTCTTGAGGGAGCATGTACTGCCACTAACCTGTTAGATAGTATTTTTGACTGGACCTTAGCTATCAACCACAAAAAATTTTTAGAAATAATTTTTGATCTTTCAAAGGCTTTTGACAAAGTTTCTCATGAGAAACTCATAAAAAAACCTTGAAAGACTTGGAATTTCTGGTACTCTGCTAGCTTGACTAAATTCCTATCAAAACAGACATATGACTGTCAGAATTGGCCATAGTTATCCTGCAAAGTATGCATGCAAAAGCGGAGTCCCACAGGGTGGTGTGCTCTCGCCTTCGCTATTCCTCTTGTACACTTTTGACCTACCTAAGATATTGAAAACCTCATTTTCAGTCAAAGTACAGATATATGCTGACGATATAAAATTTTACGGTTCCTACAATTCTAATAATTTCTTGGAAATTCAGTCAGCCCTCAGAAGTTCTGTCAGAATAATGCATGATTGGTCGGTAAATTGAGATACTCCTCTCAACCTGGACAAATGTTGCGTTATGCACATTGAAACTGTTACAGCATCAAAATATGAAATTGACGGCATAACTTTAAGAGGAGCACTTCATTCAAAGATTTCGGAATTCTTATTGATTTCACCGTATAGTAAGAAAAGGGCATACTGTACTGTATGCCATTTTTCGGAACATACACTCAAAAAATCCAAAATCATCGGTTTTGAAACTCTTACACATTACTGTAAGAAAGATGTGAGGAAACTAGAAAAGGTACAACATACTTTTATTCGATTACTGATGTATAGATGTATACTAACATAAAAAGCATATTTACTGATTCCAGGCTTGCTTTCCTTATCTACGAGACCTTTTTGGACGAGTAGTCGGGGAGGGGAAGGGGGGTGAATGGTTTGTGAAAGCGTAAATTTGAATACGCTATTGCAAACGCTAACACTCGTTGAAGTTCTCCTAGCTCAAATGAGGCAGCGGTAAGTGCGACGAATATACAGGGTGTCCGTAAAAAATGTGCCTACTGTTTGATTGTGAATAGCTCTCTTCTAACGAAGTCTTTCGAGAAGCTTTAGGCACCATTTTGTAGAGCGAGGTTCAACTTAGATTTGCAGTATAGAGCGAATCACCGAGCTCGTTTTATTACTGTAGGAATACGGTAGGAACTTTTAGCATATGGAACCATCGTGAAATATGCCGCCTGACAGAATTTTTTTCAAAAAATCTGAAAAATCGTGTACTAGGGTTTCGCGCACGCTGATTCCACTACATAACTTTTTACGGGTGTTTTCAGCTTTTTTGACGGTGTAATCACATTTCTGAAAAATGCTGGAAATTCAATTATTACGGTTCACCTGGGGTAACTTAGGAAAGAGGCACCACAGTAAAGTGGAAATTTCATATTCGAAAAGAGCGGCTTCCATTACCATAGTGTAAGAATTTCCGGCTTGTTTGGTTATGTTCCGAGGCAGATTATGGCCTCCAAAGACCTAAAATCCTTGTCGAAGTTTCTACCGTAATCCTACAGTAATAAAAAGAGCTCGGTGATTCGCTTTATACTGCAAATCTAAGTTGAACCTCGCTCTACATAATGGTGCCTAAAGCTTCTCGAAAGACTTCGTTAGAAGAGAGTTATCCACAATCAAACAGTAGGCACATTTTTTACGGACACCCTGTATATTTATATTATTAAAGTATGTATGAATTAAGAATCTCTATTGCATAGAATCCCCTCACAGATATCATTCCCCCCCCCTATGCAACCGGTAAAAAATTACGACGGATCTTCCCACGCGTTGAATACTTACTTTAGTGAATAAGTCCTCCCCAAAGTTGTTCTGCAAACATAGAAGGCAAATTTGAAAATAGCTCTTATGCCCTCTAAAACATTACATATTTAACCCCAAATAGGTGGAAAGTTACCATAAATAAAACAAAGGAGAAAAGAAGGATAATGAAAGATCTTACTTCTTGTAAAAACCGCATAACTTGCCCCTAGCGCACAAGGCATAGAAGTAACACTCCATGTATACAAAAACCGCATAACTCGCCTCCTTAGATTACTTAATATATTCTGAAATTCATTGATATGGATTTAAGAGATTTTTGTTTGGAACTCACGTCAGCTCGATAATTTTGTCCCCTTAGATGACATCGCCTCCAGCCTTCGCCGTCTAGACGTGGAGTCATGCAGTTCGAATTGACTGATGAAGCCAGGAAGCAAGAATGTTGGTCTAAATAGTGAATACCGATATTTACTAGGAGCCAATCTCGTTTACTAAGAGATAAGATACTGAGCGAATGACCTCATACCACTTTCACGACATTTGAGTTGTCTTTCCGCTATCATTTCAAAGAGTCTGTAGGGCTGGCGTGATCCTGAATGTCTGTGAGATTGCGGCCACTGCTCACGCATTGAGCGTTCTTAGTTCTCATTCACTTCTCAACATTTTCCGCTATCAGGGGTTCTAAATTGAAGCTGTGCGGAGCCCAGTGGTTTTTGATTTAGCGTGCTTCGGTTAAACACGGATGGATTAACTACTTTATTTCCAAGCCGAGTTCTCCGGCAAACTGTAACAAACACTAAAGAGAAAAGCGGGCGTAGCCCAGACAGTAAGTATTCGGAAAGTGCCAGCTGGCAGCTTCCTTTGTTCAGTGGAAATGGTAAACACAAAAAAACTGTGTTTTCAACATGCGCACGGTTTGAGAGAAGCATTCAAAATACAAACAAGATCACAAAACATGCGGTCGTGTCGGCTACGACATTCACGCGGAAGAGAAAGAAAAGAACACTTTTAAAGTAAAAATATAAAGCAACAAAACAATCAGCAACTCGATGTGTCATAAGGAGTTCAATTGCAACGAGGAGGAACGATAAACGGTTAGATCAAATACATTATTGAAGAATGAAGATCGAGTGTAGAGTATGGATAAAATTAAAAAAGGAAAAGGGGGAAACCAATGAAAGGAGACAAGGAGAACAAAAATCAAAGGGGCAAAACACCATGCTGGAAACGGCAGAGCGACGGAGGAGTTTTTGGGAGGTGGACGGCATTGACTTTGGGCTGAGGGATAAATTGAAGGCGACGTTTTGCAGACTGATTCACATCTGTAATGGTGGAATGTTATTGATTGAATTTTGATGCACCAAAAATTGTGTGGTTTTGACCAACTTACGTCGCTTGAACGACATGTTTCTCTGTCCCTTGTTTGGGCAGCGCAAAATATTGTGGGCTCGGTCACAGGTGCGATAAGGTGAGAATGACTCCTCCAGGGTGATGGGGGTCACAGTGGTCGCAGCCCCTCCAGGGTGAAGGGTGTTTCAGTTGATCGTCGAAAAATCATAAAATGCCGACCGAGGGGGGGGGAGGCGGGAGAGACGGGAGAAGGTGATGGTGTTTTCTTATTTTCCAAATCAAAGTTTTTCATTTATATTCTCTGCCATCATTGGTTGTCTTTTTACCAAAATGTGAAGACTGATAGGATTGAAACAACCCTATGTTTTTGAAAATACCATAGAAGATGTGTATGCGAAAACATCTGTTTCGGGAAAGAGGTAGACAATTTTTAAGCATTTACGAATTTTTAAAAGAAGAAATTCGTAACTTCTGTAGATGAACAGCAACGTCAGCAATGAAAAGGTTTTTATAACCGTCTTGTCTTCCGCTTTTAGGGAATATGTAGCTTGTCTGGAGACTGTTGAAAAAGTGCCTGGTGAAGAGTGTGGGTAGTGATTTTTGGATATTTACGAGTTTTCAAGATAGAAAAATCTGTAGCTTCTGTAGATGAACATCTTATACGCCGGTATGGTCGCCGTTGGAAACCGTCTCGTCCTCCGCTTCAGAAAATATACATATGTTTGGGGTCCATTGAAAAAAGTGCCTATGTGAAGGATGTCCTAGTGAATTTTGGGGATTTTTGTTTTTTTAACATAAAAAAATTTATAACTTCTGATGATGAATATATTGTACGCCGGTATGGTTACCATTAGAAGCGCCTCTCCTCCGCTTTCAGAAAATATTAGGTTGTCCCGAAAGTTTTGTCGGTTTTTTTCATCGCTCACTAGAACCCACAGAATACTAATCCATGGACGGTCTAGGTATCAATTAATTCATGTTTTTATCCTCTTTCTTATAGCTGTAATTGCTCTTTGATTTACTCTTTCTTTGCGATGTTATCGCCATGGCTTTTTGAGCAGTGCAACAGTAACCCCAAATCTTTCCTGAATTTAAAAAAATTTTCTTTTGCTATTTTTGAAGAGCGCTAACAACTATTATATAGAGCAACTCTCCGGCTACATTGTGTTTATTTTAGAGCTACATTTATAAAGTCCGTTATTATTATTTATTTAAGAAAAACCTCGGCTTTTCGATTACGTCTATTACGTAAAGTTAACGAAAATTCCAAAAAGTTGAATTTTCAAAGCAAATTTATCTTGGCTATGTTGCATAATTATTGTTTATTAGCAATCGAGTTTAATTCGCAGAAATTATAAAAGCTTTCATGTTTTTGCTGCAGTTGCGTGTTTCATGACTTTGCCAAAAATCGAGACTTCCGAAGAAATAATTTTTTGAAGCTAAAAACAGCAGATAGGAGAATACAGTCCTAAAATTGTTCTATTTGTGCTATACTTAACCAGCTCCGAAACATTGAAATGAAATTTTTAAAAATTAGCCTAACTCTGAGCACATAAAAATGACGGGTGGAGAATTATAACAATTATCAAAAGAAGCGTACAAGATTGTTGCACAAAAATGTACCCGTAAGAAAGAGAAGGAAGAGCTGCATCGAATGCATTTTGAAACTCATTCAGGTCTTTAGTGCGCGTAGTTTTATAGAGTTTTGAAAAAAACCGACAAAACTTTCGGGACAACCTAATATATACTTTGCCTTGGGTCCATTAGAAAAAGTGCCGGGTGAAGGGTGGATGAGACTTTTATAATGGGAGTGCTCAAGTAGACGTCTTTTTACGCCGGTCGTTCATATAGCCTCTCTGCATATAACCTGCTGCATGACGAAGGCGCAATTTCGTCGGGCGCGAACGCGGCTTTGTTAGCCGCAGAGCGCATGAGCGCAGGACTTACAGGCGAGGATACGCGCGCGTCGCGTTCTCGCCCGCTCAGCTGATACTGCTTCTGCGCCTTCGTCATGCAATAGCATTTAGGTATTATGGCTCTATAACAGGCATCCCCTGCAACCTCGACAAGCCGGCAACTATGGCAGATCACCTACACGATCACACACAGCCTTATATAGTAGAATCCACCTTGTCTTCCAAAGTTCACTGAGCGTGATGTAATGTTCGCTTCTTAGTTAGCTGAGATTTATGGAAACATGGCGCTAGCAGGCAGTAACTGGACACTGACAGTGAAAGAATTGAGAGAAAAGGACGTAAAATTATGTCACACAATCCATTTCTCTGCGTATCATGAAAACAGGTCAGAAACTTCATTACATAACAAGCTGTTTTTGAATTTTCAAATTGTCATTCAAAACAAACCAATCGGGTGGTCTACATTGACTGACAGAAGAAGTCTCGCTACAAAGACTAACAATAATATACGAATTTCGTGACAAACCTTGTGTAAATGAAAGCATTGCAGTCATTTTGTATTGTGGGTCATATGTTCAGCAAGTTCGAAAGTCATAAGTATGCTTATGTCCACTTCTTGACTTCTCCTGGAATGTAGCATATTTAGAACGAGGGGAATGAACCTGACATTCTTTTGAAGAAAAGCAAAGGTAACTAAGTACCCGCTTACATGCAAGGAAAATGAAAAGTCGTAGGAAAACAATCGTGATTACTAAACTTGCATGACTGGTTAGCGCACGTATCTCCTTGAGTTTACCATCTAACTGTGCAATTGAACGTACACAAAAAGGTCAACGGTAGACAAACAATCAATCATAGCCATAAGACTTCTTTTAGGAAGGACTGTGCTAAACTATGCTCCTAAATTTTGAAAGATACTTGTTTACCAGTGGCGGTCCCAGGATTTTGGACCGGGGAAGGGGGGGGGGCAGAAATGTTTTTCAAATGAAGGCGCATGGAGTCAGCCATGCACTCCAAAATTTTTTTGAGAAGGGGGCTTTTCGAAATTTTTGCGGCCCCAATACCCCCACAAAATCAAGAAAAAGGGAGAGTGGCGCCAGCCACGCCCCCGGAAATTTTTTTTACAGGGCTAATTTGCATTTTTGAAAAATTTCAAAAAATATTTTAATCATTTACATAAATGAACAAGTCACTTGCACATTTTCAAAACCAAGTAAGTAAATTTCAAAATTTCGCGACCCATCCTCGAGGGAGGGGGCGCCCATCCCCCCCCCCCCCTCGACCGCCACTGTTGTTTACGTACTTAAAGCTAAGCCCTCAAACATACCAATACAGCGAAAAACGAATAGACATATGCGCATTGTCGAAATGAGTGAGCTGGAACAGAGGTGGTAATGACGATGGCGGTAAAATAACAAGAAAAGACAACTTCAATCCAGTTCAGCGTTTTGGCACTATTTGCAAAAGCTGCTTCTTTCTATTAAGCTAAAATTTTCATGATTAACTCTCTGAAAAAAATACCTCGAGTAACCACCAACAACTTTTTAAGGAACACCTTTGTTATAGGACTGATAAAATGAGATTTGAGAAAATCTTCGGCGTCAGCCACCCTTTCTCTTTCAAAAAACTAAGAAACGTATTAATTATCTGTGGCTCTGCAACAACCCACCGGACAATCGCAACAGCAATATGCAAGTCTGTCTTGATGTCGACATGGAAATTCATCTCGTTCTGAAATGGGGCGAAATCTCCCGAAGAAATTAGAAGTAGAAATATTGTTACCTCACAGACTGTCTGCGACAAAGTTTCTCACCTCTTCGTTATCGGACGGATGGGTCATGTGGAAATGTGGAACCTTGTGGTCCCGATAACGACTGCCCTTTGTAGGTCCCGAGGTGGATTCCGATGTTGTGGAGAATGACGTAGGCCTTGACGAACTTCTGGAGCTTTGGAGGCTGGATGCGGGTGGTGTTATGGTGGATGGCGAAACGCCGCTTCAGCGATCCAAGCGCCTGCTCGAAGACTCGTTGAGCTTTGGCGAGCTGATTGAATCGCCTCTTCCTGGCGTCATTCTCTGTAACCCCCTCCCGATAGGGAGCCATCCGGGCTCCTCGAACTCTGCGGCAGCCTGCGAGTGCTGCCATAAAAACGAACAGTGGTGCCTCCCTGCGAACCCGTAGTTGATGTACATGAAGCGTGCCCTGGCATACACTACCGCAATCATATTGATTGCGGTAGTGTATGAACATGCCTTTCGGCAGTAGTAGTGGCTGCCAAAGTGGACGGGACCTGGATTCGGATGAGGCATCCATCGACACATCCAATGACATCTAAACAACGAATAATACGACAGTCTTATTGATCACGTTGGGAAGCTCGCTTGTGAATTTCAAGATTCTGCGAGAAGCGGAGGAAGCGAGCCTCTAATGTAGGATGCTTAAGCGCATCTACTTCCCTAGCGACAACGTCGCTTATTACCTTCCGGCACACCCCGAAACAGTCACTTATAACAGTTTGAGTCTGTACCCGGTCCTCCTCACTAATTTCCCAAGGCTCCAATCCACTGTCCGGCAGCAGCGGTGCGAGCATCCCTACAATCTTTTTAACATCCTCTAAACGAAATCTGTATATTGAGTAAAAGATGCGATCGTTCTGCTCAAACACTGAGGATGGATGAAGCCGGTTGTGTTGGATGTTCCTCTGACTGCTGCCGGACATCAAATAGGATGGCTGCCATCTGAAAAACCTTTTCATGAATAAATGTCCGAATCTTTAATGTTTCACGGCGGCAAACGAAACAAAGAAACATCAGCATGAGTACTATAAAAACAGGTCTTTTGGATGCAATTACGCTTTTACTGAGGCGGTGGCTCGGAAGGTGAACTTCGTACATGTGTTGGATTGCACCTCAGTCTTTTTGGGCAATGTAAGATCGTATAAGCCAAAAACTGTTAACATATCGGCCTCCCGTTGATCTCGGTCTGGATAGTTCAACATTTTGGACACAATAGAAAGTGAGTCACTGGTTACAGGTAAATCTCTGGATTGTGAGTCTTTACCTTGGCCTTCTCCTATCTTCCATCCTTGACTTGGAGGGCTTCTGTATAAACACATTTCCATCACTATCACGCTTTCCGAAGTTCATATTGAGAGTAACAAATAAGAGAGGTAACAAGAACATCGAGTTACTCATTCACAGAACCATTGCCTTCAAGCGACTTTGGAGCCTTCCGCATGCCGCTGCATCAGTGAGAATACAATATTGCAATGTTACAATATTACAATATTACAAAGTCAATAGAATAAGGCGCATGGGATAATGAGAATCATAAATTGAAGATGCTTGAATGACAGTTTAGAGTTTAGACTACGCCACTGCGCGACCCACCACTACCACCGTTGCGCAAAAATCAGAACTGCAAATGTACGGACCTCTACGACCTCTATGTACGGACTTCTTATGACTGCTTGAGCAAGGGCAAAAATAATCCGCTTAGCCGCTTCACTCCTTCATAGTGAAGTGGATAAAGCAAGTGAGCGTCAAGTTTCAGCGTCCGACTCTCCTCGCCACGCTCATGAACAACTATGGTAATGAGTTGGAAAACGATATCATCCCAAAAGAGCGGACGCGCAGGCATTTACACGAAATTCCACTTTTTCACACACCATGTACTCTGTTTCGTTGAGTGAACGCCGACCTTGGGCTCTGCAGTTCTTTTGTTTGAGTGTTCTCGAAACGTTTTCCTCTTCAAGCGGGAGAAAGGCCAAATTTAATCGCCGTTCGAGCCTGGAGAAATGATGAAAGAAAGCGCTTGCGTAAAGGTTACTCGCGTCGCACGATCGCCAGTGCTAATGAAAAAGAGGATAGCTGCAGTTATTGGCTGGCTGGGAAAGCGGAGCCTATTGGCCACGTATCGTACCCTACACCCGCGGCGACAGTGGTATTGGCGACCAGCGTCATTTAGTTTAATGCCTTGCAGTGAACATCATGAGACTGGGTACGAATGTCTCTTCCATCGAAAGTTTAAAATACAACAGATACTTGCAATGCAAGTGAATATTCCTTTATTTTTTGTACTACAGAGGCATGATATAAGCTATAAATAGAGAACGGCACAGGGTGGGCAACAACGATACCACGCGCACTGGCACTGCACCGATGTGCGCTCAAGCTAAGCTTCGTATATGCAAAAGAGCATTTGACTAATTACTGTTTTGCTATGTGTATCCCATTTTTTCTTAAACTAGTGAACCATGGGCCCTTGTGTGTTGCATGCCAAGAAACGCGGGTTGCATCTAAAACGATTCACCTAGGCAGTGGAAGTGCTGCCTCTTACGAAAAGCAGTGCAGGCAAATCCATTCCTCGAATGTTTTTATGGCCAAAATAACTCGCCATTCCACAACCTCAGTTTTCCATGTTAGCCTAGGTGGCCAAAGTACCTAGATTTTCTTCCCGGAAGATTCTCCGAATTTCCTGCTACGCACGACCCTGTCATACAATTACCCTCTCTCCCCCCCCCCCACCCCCATTATACTTTGTTAGATTTCCAAGTAGCCCAAACCGTTCTCCGTAAGTATCCCGGTCCTTTTCTGAATCGGAGCACTGACACGGTGCCCAATAGACCTCCCATCCCAGGGTGCTCAAAATTATTATCCCCTTCTAATAATTTTTTGCTAAGCGGGTGCTGTCACAGCGGTCTCTCCCCCCCCCCCCCCCCCCCCTTCCCCCATTTTACTTCCTCATAGTTCCCAAATTGGAGCCCGACTCTTATCCTGGGTATGCTAACCAAAGTGCGCGAATTTTTTTCGTCCAAAATTTTTTGATGGGAGCTCTGAGTTTCACGGTACCCACTCCTTCTCCCTGCCCAAAGCTGATGTAACCAACGTATGCGAAAGGACGAGAATTCGGCTGTCAAATCCTTGTGACGTAAGAGTGCCCGACAATGTTCTTCTCCGAATTCCATGCTACGCACCCTGTCATACAGGCCTCACCCTTCCCCCCCCCCCCCTCCTCCCCCACATTACATTTATTCGAGACCGTGTTGGAGCCCGCACTCTTTTCCGTGGCCTTCCTGGCCCTTCTTTGAAAAGGAAAGCTAATTCCACGAAGTCCTCTCCCTGCTCCAAAGCTACTGTAATAGCCAATGCATGCAAACATTCAAAACCATTTCCCAAGTCCTTTCAAGGTCAGAGTGCAGTCCTAGAAATTTCACAAAGGGAGATCAGAAGTCTAAGTCCCAGTGTGTTTCGTTGAGAGAGTGATGAGATATTCGCTGGAAATTGCAAGCATTCGTTTTTATACCATGACCAACTTTCACTGATTTTCAAAATTTTTGTATGAGACTTTTAAAGGAGCCCTAATAATCAGCAGATAGGGCAAACTTTTTGCCAACTTACGCAATTTTTTTTCTTTTTTCAGCCGCTTTTTCAAATTTTTGCTAAATAATTTTTTAAAGGCCTTGTGTTTTGGCAAAATAGCATGACCTGTTATTGCACCAAACACTGCAAAACCTGTAGAAAACTGAGTCAACACCATTACTACCGCTACCAATACAAAGTATATGAGCGATTTTCGCTTCAAATTATGAAGATTATAAACATAGGTTACGTTAGTGGGCACTCCTGAAATTGGGAAATGCTGCGATTTTCCCCCCACAGATTTTGCCTATCTCGGCAAAAAAAGACAAGTGGTAGAGAGAGAAGAAAAAGTTGCATCGAATGGTAACTGAAATGTTTGACATTTTATGTTCTACGAGGTTAAAATAGGCTGAATGTAAAAATTGGTCACTTCAAAAATAAATCATGGAAATTCTGGAAGACAAGCCTTAGGGCTACAAAAAATTGCTTCTGTTTGCCCTATCTGCTGGTTAATAGGGCTCCTCCGAAGGTCTCTTACAAAAATTTTGAAATTAGCGAAAGTTAGACATGGTAAAAATGAGTGGTTGTAATTTCCAGCAAATATCTCGTCATTCTCTCAACGAAAACAGTGGGAGATTAGTAGCTCGAAAGAGGAAGAAATTCTGCATCGGACAAATTTTAAAGTGTTTGTTGATCCTTATTCTAGAGTCTTTGTCTATGGATTGAAAAATCTGACAAAACTTTTGCACCGACCTAATACAAAACCAAACATTTTGAAAACAGGCCTACTGAAGAGAGGAAGAAAACTGCGTTGAATAGTTATTGAAATGTCTAGCCACCTTTGTTCAACATCTTTTTAGATAGACAAGAAGCGGAAAGTTCTGAGCGACTTATTTATATCTGTCTAAAAATTTTGTCGTTTTTTTTAAAAAATTTGTAACTTTTGTTGTTTGAACAAAATTGTTTTACTGTAAATTCACCGAAAAGAAGAGGCCCTCTATTTTTTAGTAGTGTTGCAGGGTTGGTTCTAAGAACTACTCTTTCCAAGCGCGAAAAGTTTGTGCTGATCGGAACGAAAAGTTATGATTTTATAATTTATAATAGAAAATAACGAAACTGATTATCTTGCCAATTTTCTCAAGAATCATAACTTTTCACAGAGAGCAATTAGTACAAACTTCTCGTAGCCAGGTGAAGATGTAATGACGATCGCGTATTTGTTTGCATATCAGATTTTTAGATTTAACTTTTTCTGCAGCGTTTCTCAATGGATTTAACTCAAATGATCTAAGCTTGAATGATCTTCTTCAACCAATCATATCTCTAAAGCCAGTGTCCAAGAAAAACTCGTTAAGGCAGTACAAGAAATCGAAGGCTTCTTCTTTTCAATAAAGGGCAACCAATTGTGCAAATAGCAAGAAGTTACGATTTTTTGAAAATTAAAAGGCAGAAGTTTCGAACAGATTTGTTTTACTAGGACGTCTCATGATTTTTTTTTGTTTTAGATTCCTCCAGCAATTCATATTCGTGCTGCTTTCTGAATGTTTTGTGGTTTGTTCGACAGAGCAAAGTAAGATCCACAGTCGCACCCAAATATTTGCTAAACGTTTGATCCACGTAAGGTAAAGGATCCAAATTGTAAAAAGCTAAAAATTCGTATCTGCTTTCAAAAAACTTTACGGACTTCCTAATTGCTCAGGCATGTACTTACTGCTGTATCTCTTGTGCCTTTACAAAGTTAAGATGAAAAATTTATAATGAGCTGTCAAAAATTCTGACTTGAAACTTCGTGGTTGAGTCATGCTTATCACCTCCAGAATCTGGCTTTTCAATGCCTTTAGGATAAAGCAGCTCTCTATGGGTTTCCAATCATTTACGGATACAATGCAGCCCCTAACTCGCGCAAAAAAAACGCCAGGCGATAGATTTTTCCGCCGCGGCAGATAAATCAACAGAAAATCGTCGGAAACTCATAGAATCTTTCAGAATAAGTTTTTTGCAAATCTTATGAGATTTTTGGAAAGTTCAAAAAAAAACGATTCTGGAAACAAAAAAAAATTCTCAAAACATTTCCCTAACTGCTTCAGTGGGGTGGCGACGGATTGATCTGCCACGAAATTGCCGCAAGCTCATAACTCTATTGAAAATTACTTTTTTCAAATTAGTTTCATATTCGAAATACTACTGGAATGACGGCTAAAAAAAATGTGAATTTTGTTTGAGAAAAACTTTTCCTGAATCGTTTTAGAATGGTCGCGACGGAATGATTGTGTGTGAAACCGTCACAAAGAAATAACTCTTTCTAGATCAAAGTAGATGAAAATTTATTTTCACTACCACCATGACTACCAACCACTGTTTCAGCAACATAATAAATCTACAAAATAAATTACGTAAACCAATTTGCCAAAAGTCGACGGTTCCGACGCAACAAATCCGTCGTTGCCGAAATTTTGACGGTTATGTCGCGACAGATACGTCGCACCGTCATAACTCTGCTTATAGGCAGAAGTTTCATAACTTTAAATTGAATATGGTGAACTTGAGCATCACTGACAAACTGTGCATAAGAAATTCCTTCTTTTTTCAGTTTTTTACATGAAAATAGTCATCAATGATATTCGTGAAATTGAGTGAAAGCTTGGAAGTTTGAGAAGCAGTAAAGGAGTTTACTGCCTAGAAATCTCCTAGTCATACTCTGATTATGAATCTACTGGAAGTCCTTCACAAGTTTTAGAAGAAAACAGATGACTGTGAGTTTTATCGATGGAGATATGGATCTCTAAACTGAGGTTGGCGGCCTAAAATTGCAAATTGGGACCTTGATCAGAGGAGTGTAAGTCGAGAAACTAATATTCCAGACCTATGAAATGAGTAGTGATAGAACAGGCCACAGCGAGAAGAATATCATTGAGCAATGAGTTCTTGTCGAGAAAACTCAGTGAAAAAATTTGGTCGAAATTGTCGAATTTCAACTGAAAATTACGAGGTATTTTCAAAATGTCTAAATGCTCATCTCATCGTGGTTATTTTGTGAACCACGATGAGATGAGCATTCTGTATGAGCTCAAAACAAAGTTTAAGTACCTCATCAATCTCGGACTCTATAGCTGTTGTAAGTCATGGTTTGCGGATAAACATATAATAGCCGAAATTTTTGAAGTCTGTTACGTTTCCTATTAGCCTTCCTTTGTTTTTGGAAGGGAAAGGCTATTATTTAAATATATTATTATAATAGGTTGAACCGAAAGTTCTTTCGCACAATTCATACTTCTGATTTTTCCAACCGATCTGGCTGCTCTTATTTTTGTATGAAAAAGTAGGTCATGCTCTTTCTAATGACACCTTAGCTGCTTACTAATGATCATCTGCTGCATGGAAGGAGCGGTAGAAGAAAATTAGTCAAAAATCGAATTTTCTGTGTAGGGTCACAAAAAATCTGAAACTTGCAGTAAAAAACTGAACAGTAGGTATTATAGGTTCTATCATGTGCTCTTTCTAAGTGTGCAAAGTTTGTGCCGATTGAACATTTCTATGGAAAGTTGCGATTTTCGAGCAAGCAATAGAAAAGGGCGTATTTGATTTATTTTGGCATTTTTCAGGAAAATCGTAACTTTTCACAGAAACTCTCAATCAGCGCAAACCTTGTACTGTTAAAAAGAGCTGATGAGAGAACCTACAATACTGACTGCTCCGATTTTTATTGCAAGTTTCCGATTTTTTAAAACCCTACACAGAAAAGTCGAACTTTGACTGGTTTTCAACATCGACTATCACTTAAATTCATTTCAGGGCGATTTTACCATAAGTATTATAGAGTATTTAAGATTTCACGTAGTAAGAATTACACATGAAAATTTGAGTATTTGGGACAATCTGATAGATTAGAGTGGTTCGTATAAGTTTTCTTTTTCCCTGCTCCTAGAAATTTTCTAAACTTCAGCTTTGATGCAGCAATTCTTTTGAAAAACTCACTGCAATTAGGAAACCTTTGCTACACAACCACACTCTTCAAGAAAAATTATTCACAAATTAATTAATATAATTATATAATTGTAGTCACTGTGGGAAAAATTTTTTTGACCCGGATGTTTCCGAGGACTTTTTATGAAAAGCTCTGAATTCCTGCGCAAAATGAAATTTCTGCAATGGGTTTTACCTAACCTTTCTATACGACGTAAATGGTCTCAGAAATCAACCAAATTAAGTCAAAGCTTCTCGGCTCAAGATTTTTCTTGACCTTGACGGACATTTTATAGCACAAATTTTTGCAATTACAACGTAAATTATTGTCATCTGAAGCAGAACCGAGCATTTTTCATGGGTTTAGAGAAGGTAAAGTGAAAGAAAAATTTCAAGTTTTAGTTCCTTTGACAGCTTCAAACTTCGGATTGAACAGCGACTTCCGAAGATGGAAGCCTATGTGAGAAACCAGATGAAGAGAGTAGTATAAAAATTTCCAAAAAAGTGTGTTGTCTCTCGGAAATTAGCGTTAAAAAGAAGAAAACGTGTTTAATTATGAACCAACCAATATAATATATCAAATGCATGGCTTTCCCAAAAGCACATATCATTGATGTTTCGATGTCTTCTACAAATCTCTAGAGTCTGCTTTGTAAAACTTGCTCTATTTTGGCTCCATAATAATACGTAAGCAATCTTTCATGTTAGCGTAGAAATGCTGCAATACTTTTGGCACTTAGGGCCATTGTGAAATAGCTGTTTTCAATAGTGTCACTGTTCAAGGTCACAAAAGTTCTACTTATAGAGATACTCACGCAATTTGAGTTCGCTATTTAACTTGTAGATGTGTGTAAAAATGTTTGACTGGTACTTTTATAATTTCAAGCAATTCATGGAGAAGCTGTGAAATGGTGCAGCACCAAGGACTAGAATGAAGTGCTGATTTTATGTTCAAAATCAACCACATTGTTTCGCCTAGTGCGAGAATTTCACATTCTTAGACTTCTTTTTGAGACTGAATTTGGTTTCCAAACCTGCACTCGAAATTATTACCGCAGGACTAAGAGCGATGATCTATACTGTAGCGTAACTTTATATTAGATCTAACTCTAAAATATGATGCAAGAACTCAAAACGTTGACACAAAAGAGATTAGCGACAAGACATTGTCCCATAACTGGGAACGGGCATAAAATACTCAAAAAGCAGGTGTTTGTAACAGGAATTCAAAAAATTTCAGCTGATGCAAAGTTCAGCTAAAATGACTGCTACAAGGTCCTTTTGGATGTGATAAGTTACGTCCGTATAAAGCTGAATGTCTGTTTGTATGTCTGTATGTCTGTATGTATGTCTGTCTGTCTGTCTGTACGTATGTTCCGAATAGGAAATTCCATTTCTGAACCGATCCGGACCCAACTTGGCACACATACACTTCGGGCCCCGGCGGGTGTCATAGGCTACTTTTCGTATCGATCGATATCGATTTTATCGATTTTTTGCAAAATTTGAGCTACGGGGCTGGGAGTTGGCACAGGGGGGTAATCGAGCATGCTGATCACCCCCGTGGGGACGAAAAGTAGCCTATGACACCCGCCGGGGCCCGAAGTGTATGTGTGCCAAGTTTGGTCCGGATCGGTTCAGAAATGGAATTTTCTATTCGGAACATACGGCGAAGCCGGGTAAGCCAGCTAGTTTCTGATATAAAGGGCTGCATGATCGCGAGAGTCGGACGTGCGTACAGCCATTGCGCCGCGCACGTCCGGTGTCACCAGGGCAGGTGCCAGTCTCCGGTTCAACAGGTTCGTCCGGTTTATAGGTCAAATCACTGCACAACAGCAAAGGTGCGAACCGAATGAAGCTATTGAAGAGAGTAAATCTAACACCTTTCTGAGATTCGGACGCACATCGGACGTGCTCGGTGTAATGACCGTACGCATGTCCGACCATCGCGATCATTGCAGGCCCCTACAACTTTTTCCGAAAACTTCAAAGCAGAGTTAGGCCTTTGGTGGGCATCTTTGCTCAATGAGTAGTACCGGGTTCATTCAAATCGTGGGATATCCTTGTTCGATATTGAACAGGTACTCATGGAGAGATTATAACCGGGTTCCGGGTTTAAGCCGATCGAGATTTGAGCGATCGAATTTGTGCTGATCGAGCGTTTTCATAAAATGTCATAATTTTTAAGGAAAATGCTTGAAGATATCACCTTCCGCATAGTATTCGCGCTGATAGCTTTCAGAAGAGAATCTTATATGACATTAACTAGCTTACAAAGAAAATGTTCAGGCCGTGGTCGACCAATCCAAAGAAATTTATATAATCGTACCCGCCTTGAAACAGCAACCTCAAGCACAATTCAAATATGAAAACCTATACACCCAATCACAAAAGCTTGTTGATAGGCAGCCTGATTGGGTCATATTCACGGCGTTTGTGAGTTTTCCAGTTAAAGAGAAAAAGCACACCATCAGAATTCAAATACACTCTTTCAAAATGTTTCCCTCCGAACATGTGCTGCAGATTACTTGACAAGGAGCGAGAAACTTCGATCTCCTTGCAAGTATTCGTTCCGTAGATAAGGACATACATTTAGAATCGAAGACGAGTGGCGTAGAGGTACGGGGCGCCGCTATGACCAAAGCTCAATCCAGCTTTTGGGCCATCCAACACTTTTACCTTCCGTATTGGCACCAGAGGAATGTGGGAGGATAAACACTGACTTGGTAATCGCCGACCTTTGCAAGTCACTGTAAGAGGCCTGCACACTTTCATGTAGCCTTTTCCACAGTGGAGTAGAATGCCCTGGCGCATGTCCGCATAGAACATTGAAACTTTCAAATCCTTTATCTTTGCCAGTGAGTCAACAACCCTGCTTTAAGAAGCTCGCACTGGTTTTACTATCTGAGTGCTACTCATTCTCGCGTAATGATGACATTAAATTTCACCGCGCAATAATGATTATCACATATAAATTGTAAATAACTCTCCTCCAAAACCTCTTTCTTTTGAGATTGGTAAATTCGCGTGGATGAAACTCACTCTTTGGACTTTTTATGGCTTGGCAATCGCTTGAAGGGCAACAATCACCTTGAGCTACATCTCTGTGCAAAAACCTTTTCAAATGTTCAGGTAAAATCTTGACGGATTGTTTGTTTACGAAAAAAATTTTTGGCGCCTTTCTTTAAGTAATAGTTTTTTCTTTTTTGAAGTCTATGCGTTTTTGCAAAGTGGACTTTCATGATGGTATCATGCTCTATGCAGAATTCGGGCTCAGAGCGTTGGCTGGAACCGCTCTAAGAATTTTGTTACAAACAAACGTTCAAACGCCGTTAAGTTGAGATGCTGTGGTTTTTTTTTTTTTTTGAAGAAACCACGAGATTTCACTTACTAAATGAATAGGATAGCTGGCAAAGTAAAAAGTCCCGATTTTTAAAATTGTAAAACAGAATTGTCACAGCCTAAAACCAAGTTGCCAGAACGCACTTCAAGTTGCTTATCTTCGAATTCGATATAAGCAGTGGTATCAACGCAGAGTACTTATGAGAATGATGCAAGGTTGAAAATCAAATTAGTGGAAGAAGTGCCTTCCAAAAAAAATTCGAAAAAAAATGAAATGGATGAAACTCACTTGGACTTTTTATGGCTTGGCAATCGCTTGAAGGGCAACAATCACCTTGAGCTACATCTCTGTGCAAAAACCTTTTCAAATGTTCAGCTAAAATCTTGACGGATTGTTTGTTTACGAAAAAAAATATTTTGGCGCCTTTCTTTAAGTAATAGTTCTCGATTTCTTTTTTGAAGTCTATCGCCTGTACATTAGCTTATCAAACTATCTATGGCTTTGCAAAAAAAGTAGTGGTACTCAGACTTTCGTTGCGTACCAGCGGCGTACCTAAATGGCTTTGCGTACCAGCGGAGTGCGCTTAACGTACCAGCGGCGTTCCTTAATGCGCCCTACTAGCGGCGTACCGTCTTTTGGCGAGCGCGTTCCATCAACCCAAGCAAGCGAGCGGCGTCCCATCACATTACCCCACGCTGTAAGCATAAGCCGTACCCGTATGGGATACGACGCAGTGGTTGAGCCGCCTCAGCATTTTAGTGGTTAGCTAACACTTCTCGGCACTTGACAAAGGAATAAGGTTAAGTTGTTATTCTCATTGAGTGACCTGATAACACCTCAGCTGGGTGTTGTAGGTGGCCCACAATCCCCTGATTTCGATTCAATGAAGTCCATCGATCGAAATAGCAGGAAATTTTGCGCTGATTTCAGCTTCATAAAATATGACGATATAGCAACTTTCAAACCAACTAATGCTGCAATTATTACGTAATCAAAAATCGGGTGAACATGCGGTCCGAAGGCGTACCCTCTTGGCGTACCAGCGGCGTACCATTCTCTTGCCAGCGGAGTTCCACAGCGTACCAGCGGCGTGCGACTGCCCTACCAGCGGCGTTTGCGTGCTGCGCTCAGAGGACAGTCGAACGCCGCTGGTACGCAACGAAAGTCGGAGTACGGACCCAATTTTGCTAAGCAGAAGCCAAATGAATTTGTTTGACGCACAGTTTTCGCGGGATCCCGCTCTGTTTTTTGCAAAGTAGACTTTCATGATGGTATCATGCTCTATGCAGAATTCGGGCTCGGGGCGTTGGCTGGAACCGCTCTAAGAATTTTGTGACAAACAAACGTTCAAACGCCGTTTATTTGAGATGCTGTGGTTTTTTTTTAGAAACCACGTGATTTCACATACTAAATGAATAGGATAGCTGGCAAAGTAAAAAGTCCCGATTTTTAAAATTGTAAAACAGAATTTTCAGTTAATCGTAAAGTAAAAACCAAGTTGTAAATCAAATATTTTCACAAGGTCGAATTTCTCTGATAAAAACTCTAGTGGTGAGTTGCTTTCGCCATTTGAAAAAATGGCAGTTGATAGTGATTCTATAGAGCACAGGAAAGACTGAAAAACGTAGTCGACTTAAGTTTTGGCTATTACATGTACGTGTGCAATTCGTGACTTTCAAGTGTAATAAGTTGCTGAATTTGTAAGATATTTAAGAATTGTGTTTTGAGCTCACAGCCGTAACCGAATAAGATCTTGGGAGTTTTCTGCTTTTGCATTTTCATGTGCAATTGAATCCTGCCAGATAGGTAAACTAGTACTACCTGAGATTTTCTGACGAATTTTTTTTGGAAGGCACTTCTTCCACTAATTTGATTTTCAACCTTGCATCATTCTCATACGGGGTCTGCCGATTTCGCTAAATTGATATCGAACTCGAAGATAAGCAACTTGAAGTGCGTTCTGGCAACTTGGTTTTAGGCTGTGACAATTCTGTTTTACAATTTTAAAAATCGGGACTTTTTACTTTGCCAGCTATCCTATTCATTTAGTAAGTGAAATCTCGTGGTTTCTTCAAAAAAAAAAAACCACAGCATCTCAACTTAACGGCGTTTGAACGTTTGTTTGTAACAAAATTCTTAGAGCGGTTCCAGCCAACGCTCTGAGCCCGAATTCTGCATAGAGCATGATACCATCATGAAAGTCCACTTTGCAAAAACGCATAGACTTCAAAAAAGAAAAAACTATTACTTAAAGAAAGGCGCCAAAAATTTTTTTCGTAAACAAACAATCCGTCAAGATTTTACCTGAACATTTGAAAAGGTTTTTGCACAGAGATGTAGCTCAAGGTGATTGTTGCCCTTCAAGCGATTGCCAAGCCATAAAAAGTCCAAAGAGTGAGTTTCATCCACGCGAATTTACCAATCTCAAAAGAAAGAGGTTTTGGAGGAGAGTTATTTACAATTTATATGTGATAATCATTATTGCGCGGTGAAATTTAATGTCATCATTACGCGAGAATGAGTAGCACTCAGATAGTAAAACCAGTGCGAGCTTCTTAAAGCAGGGTTGTTGACTCACTGGCAAAGATAAAGGATTTGAAAGTTTCAATGTTCTATGCGGACATGCGCCAGGGCATTCTACTCCACTGTGGAAAAGGCTACATGAAAGTGTGCAGGCCTCTTACAGTGACTTGCAAAGGTCGGCGATTACCAAGTCAGTGTTTATCCTCCCACATTCCTCTGGTGCCAATACGGAATTTAAAAGTGTTGGATGGCCCAAAAGCTGGATTGAGCTTTGGTCATAGCGGCGCCCCGTACCTCTACGCCACTCGTCTTCGATTCTAAATGTATGTCCTTATCTACGGAACGAATACTTGCAAGGAGTTCGAAGTTTCTCGCTCCTTGTCAAGTAATCTGCAGCACATGTTCGGAGGGAAACATTTTGAAAGAGTGTATTTGAATTCTGATGGTGTGCTTTTTCTCTTTAACTGGAAAACTCACAAACGCCGTGAATATGACCCAATCAGGCTGCCTATCAACAAGCTTTTGTGATTGGGTGTATAGGTTTTCATATTTAAATTGTGCTTGAGGTTGCTGTTTCAAGGCGGGTACGATTATATAAATTTCTTTGGATTGGTCGACCACGGCCTGAACATTTTCTTTGTAAGCTAGTTAATGTCATATAAGATTCTCTTCTGAAAGCTATCAGCGCGAAGAGCATTTTTCTAAAAAAATTATGACATTTTATGGAAACGCCCGATCAGCACAAATTCGATCGCTCAAATCTCGATCGGCTTAGGACCGAATCCCGGTTATAATCTTTCCATGAGTGTCTTTTCAATATCATAGAATTAGACTTTTTAGTAAGCAAAAGATGCCTAACGAAGGCCTAACTCTGCTTTGAAGAAGTAGTCGGAAAAAGTTGAAGTTTTAAGCAGCCAAAGAACGGACGTTATTTATCATATTCAGATGAACTTTGTAGCAGTCATTTTAGTTGTACTTCGCATCAGCTAGAAAGTGTTTGAATCTTCGTTACAAAAACCTGATTTTTGAGTATTTTATGCACATTGTCCCTAGTTATGGGACAACGTTTTGTCGCTAATCTCTTTTGTGTCAACGTTTTGAGTTCCTGCATCATATTTTAGAGTTAGATCTAATATAAAGTTACGCTACAGAATAGATCATCGCTCTTAGTCCTGCGGTAATAATTTCGAGTGCAGGTTTGGAAACCAAATTCAGTCTCAAAAAGAAGTCTAAGAATGTGAAATTCTCGCACTAGGCGAAACAATGTGGTTGATTTTGAACATAAAATCAGCACTTCATTCTAGTCCTTGGTGCAGTGCATCATTTCACAGCTTTTCCATGAAATGCTTGAATTATAAAAGTACAAGTCGCATTTTTACACACATCTACAAGTTGAATAGCGAACTCAAATTGCGTGAGTATCTCTATAAGTAGAACTTTTGTGACCTTGAACAGTGACACTATTGAAAACAGCTATTTCACAATGGCCCTAAGTGCCAAAAGTATTGCAGCATTTCTACGCTAACATGAAAGATTGCTTACGTATTATTATGGAGCCAAAATAGAGCAAGTTTTACAAAGCAGACTCTAGAGATTTGTAGAAGACATCGAAACATCAATGATATGTGCTTTTGGGAAAGCCATGCATTTGATATATTATATTGGTTGGTTCATAATTAAACACGTTTTCTTCTTTTTAACGCTAATTTCCGAGAGACAACACACTTTTTTGGAAATTTTTATACTACTCTCTTCATCTGGTTTCTCACATAGGCTTCCATCTTCGGAAGTCGCTGTTCAATCCGAAGTTTGAAGCTGTCAAAGGAACTAAAACTTGAAATTTTTTCTTTCACTTTACTTTCTCTAAACCCATGAGAAATGCTCGGTTCTGCTTCAGATGACAATAATTTACGTTACAATTGCAAAGATTTGTGCTCTAAAATGTTCGCCGAAGTTGATTTGAAAAATCTTGAGCCGAGAAGCTTTGACTTAAATTTGGTTGATCCCTGGGACCATTCAAGCTGGGTTAGGTAAGACCGATTGCAGAATTTTCACTTTGCACAGTTAGAGCTGTCAGAAAAAGTCCTCGGGAACCTTCGGGTCAAAAAATCTTTCTCATAGTGCCTACAATCATATGATTATATCAATTATTTTTTATTCTTATAATTATTTATCTTAAAGAGCGTTGTGTAGCCGAGGGTTTGCTATTTGCAATATTCAAAAAGAATTATCTTGATTTGAGTTGAAGTTCAAAAATTTTTTGGAGCAATCTAAAATAAAAAGCATGTATGAACATGTTATGTTAGGTTGTCCCAAAAGTTTTTTTCGGTATTATTTGCATTTTTATGTGTACATTATTACTACGTGGAAACTCAGATGTTCTACATTTGGTAAAATCGCCCTGATATGAACTTAAGTGATAATTGTTGCTTTTGCTGTATTAAGATAGGAAGCAAGTTTCTCTTTCAAATACAGGGAAAGGCTAATAGGACACGTATGATTTCAAATTTCGGCTACTATACATGGTGTCCCAAAATAATGTGCACACTATTTGATTTTGAATAACTCTCTTATTATGAGGTCTTTCGAGAAGCGGTAAGCGCCATTTTGTAGAGCTGGCTTCAACTTAGATTTGCAGGTTAGAGCGAATCATCAACCGCTCTTCATTACTGTAGGATTATGGTAGAAACTTGGAACATATGGTGTCACTGTGGAAAAAGCTGCTGTTTCAAAAATTTTCAAAAAAGTGAAAACTTGTGTAAGAGGGTTTTTAGGAACGCCGAGTTCAATACTCAACTATTCTCATGATTGCGAAGTTTCTAAACGGTGTAACCGCACTTTTTAGAAACACTGAGAAAATGGCCACTATTGCTTACCTCGCATAATTCTTCAGTGAAGCATCATAATAAGTTGGAAACTTTACAATCAGAATCAACAACTCTAGTTAGCCTAGTGTAAAAGTTTTCAGGCTGTTTCGATTCCTTTCTGAGGCAAAATATGGCCTTTCGTAGCCCGAAACCCTCTTTCAAGTTTCTACCGCAATCCTACACGTAATGAAGAGCGGTCGGTGATTCGCTCTAACCTGCAAATCTAAGTTGAAGTCAGCTCTATAAAATGGCGTTTACCGCTTCTCGAAAGACCTCGTAATAAGAGAGTTATTCAAAATCAAACAGTGTGCACATTATTTTGGGTACCCTGTATGTTTATCCACAAACCATGACTTATACAAAAGCATAGATTGCGAGCAGAGCTCAGCAGAGATGGCGCTTTTACACGCTGGATATCGTTTTCTGGGGAGAAGCAGAAGGGAATCGTAAAGTTTTCAAGCAGGAATTACGGATGTGATAGGATAGCATACACAATTCCTACACATAGTAAACCTTAATTGAGGCTCTAACGTCGTTCAACCACTAACAGGTCAATTAACACGTTGCAAACACGATAAGTGCACAAAATTGTGTTCACACATTCCCAATGTGTTAATACATGATCACTGTGCACAAAAAGATAAACAATCAGTTTGTTTACAGCAATTAGGCAATATTAAGCCATCAGATTTGATGTATAGCTTCGCGACGATGAAAAAAAGATAAGTATGAGAAATTATGAAAAAGTTATGTGAATGAAGGAAGTTGTAAGCGTTTTTCTATTCTAGGTTGCTCCCGCGCAATAATACGTAAATCTATTCTCCAGGTTAAGCCCCATCTATTAGTACTTACTTTAGCCCAATGTTCGACTCCTCTGCTTTGCTCCAGCACTTGACGACATGAAATACCTTCTTATTTCTCTCGCTTTCTGTTGTTTTTATCCCGAATTTTCTGGTTTTTTCTCACTTTCAGCCACTCGTCGTTCGCTGTAGATTACAACCCGTAATCCACAAAAGGTCATCGCAAATTTCTACGATGTTAAAGGGGACTTCGTTTCCAAGATTCTCGAATGCCACCTCGTGCTGGGCCCAGAATGCGATATTCGTGAGATACCCAGGTTTTGTTTTGAGCCCATAGCCGTAACCGAAAAGTTGGAAACCCATAGGGGGCTGCTTCATCCTAATGGCATTGGAAAACAGATTCTGGAGGTGATTAGGAAGTATGACTCAACTTAACCACAAAGTTTTAAGCCAGAACTTTTGACAGATCTTTATAGATTTTTCATCTTAATTCTATAAAGGCAGAAGAGAAAACAACATTACATGCATGAAAAATTAGGAAATCCAAAGTTTTTTGAAAATTAATACGAATTTTTCAGCTTTTTAGGCATTTGATTTTTTTAGATCTCTGCTTCACTTTATGTGGATCAAACATTGAACAGATATTGGGGTGCGGCTGTAAATTTTGCTTTGCTTTGTCGAACTGTACTACAAAAATCTAGAAATCAACAAGAATATGAATCGCGAGAGAAATTCAAAGCGGAAAAAATCATGAGACGACCTAGTAAACTGAATCAGTTCGA